>JAMAHJ010000018.1:298995-420583 GCA_023627475.1 Aspergillus sp. S3505 | reverse complement strand
TATGCAATGATGTCAGCGCCGCTATGTACAGCGGCTTGGTGAGCTGCTAAGGCATCTTCCTGAGTTTCTGCTATGTGGGATTCCAGACCTGACCACCATGGGGGGGTCACATGTGGGTGTATAACCTCCAGTCTGTTCTGAGGGATTGCAATTCGCCGTCCCCACCGTTCTAGCGGTGATGTCAGAGGGTCGTGGTCTGGGGTGGTGGCCCATTGCATGTGTCGCCGTCGTTCCCATGCATTCCTTGGTGCTGGTCGTTGGCCAGAGTGGCGTATCTCAATGAGGGTGGCCATAAGGGGAGAGGTGGCTATCCAGAGATATGATTCTTTAGCCGCACGTTCCAGTGCAATCATTGGAGGAGGTATGTTGAGACATATCTCTAAAGCAGCTTGAGAGGTCGTTCTGAATGCACCAGCAATCCTATAGAGGGCCTTGTGCTGGATAGATTCCAAGGCTTTCCTAGCAGCATTTTCTGCCGCCTTGAAGCCCCATCCAGCCTGTATGAACCATGTGGAACTGGCAAATGTGATCTGTGGCCACAACACTGCCGTGTACATTTGGCGGAGATGGGATAGGGTGATTCCCCAGGTTGAGCCTGCTATGGAGCGGAGCGCTGCTATCATTTCAGTTGCTTTAACTTGGGCGTGTTCAATT
Organism: Aspergillus sp. S3505; assembly: GCA_023627475.1. NCBI lineage: Eukaryota > Fungi > Ascomycota > Eurotiomycetes > Eurotiales > Aspergillaceae > Aspergillus > Aspergillus sp. S3505. Next base: position 419,929 of record JAMAHJ010000018.1, on the reverse strand, counting down.
TGCTTCATGCCAGTGAGATGCTGGTCTAACTGGACACCAAGGTAGTGAAGGGTAGGCACTTACAGAGAAGGCTTACCTGACAGCAAACTCCGATAGTAAAAGACCAGCCAGTCACCGGCTCATTTCAATTCTTAATAAATAGCAAACCGATTCTGTTACAACTTCATCTACGTTATAGCATGTGTGACTTCAATACGTTCATCCTGGATTCTGACGCATGTATATACGGAATGCCCGTCATCAATTGGACAATGAGAAGTGCAGATTGCCTGCTACATGGCAGTTTCTCCGTCAACTGTTTTAAGCCATATAAAAATGAGAGAGAAGCTCCGCTGAGTCTCAACAAAAAATCCGTTTTGGCATACAGAAGACCAGATGCGCAAAATAATGTCTCACGTCTGTTGTGCTCTTGAGTCATCTACAGTGGGATACTAAATAACCCTATCATTAGATTTTTTCGACCAGTTATAGATATCCCTTTTAATCTGATAAATATCATAACAATATTGAGAATTTCTATTATATTTTTCATTCCTTCTTGGTATTCACCACGATATTAAGCTCATAATTCACAAGAGTGAAAAGCAAATTCGGCGAAGTCGGTGATATAAATTGGAGAACCCTAAAAAAAAAATATCTGGATTTTTCGCCCAGCTATTCTACTAGTATGTCTAGAACGCACCCCCAGAGATTGCTGTTGTTCTGGATACTGATCAGCAACAGTTTCGACGTACCAGACAGTGTCTCTTTGGATGATTTGCTGAATGCAAAGCTGGGAGAGGGTATCGTAACTGTTATTTACTTCTCTTATTAGATAGTCAATTGCTATCAACTTTGTTATTATCACCGAAGGAAACTAGGGCTCGGCTGCTATGTGGTATTTGAAGCTCCTGTAGTATACAGGCAACAAATTTGCATCAGTCCAGATTCAAACACCGACCAGAACTCCCCCAATACTGAGTGAGCTCGTAAGAAAAACAAATCAGTATCGGTATTAGACTCTACTCGGCAAGTGGCTGTTAGGTGTCGAACAGTTACTTCCTTTCATACGCTGCGGAGAGCTGTTTCTAGTTGTCTTAGTTTATGGCATAGACGGGATTCGCGGCGCGGATACACCGAGCAATTAAGGTCACACGACGGACAGGGATAATATTCGTCAGACATTTAAGTGCGTGCTCTGTTAGTCTTCATCTTATTTCTTGGTTATTGCCTATTCACCCTGTGATATGCTTCATGCATCCATGCTCGCCCAATATGATGCGGATTCGATGGCAAACAACAATCCGGCCTTACTCCTTCCAACCCCATAATTGGCTACTTGACGATTTCTCGGCGCTTACATGCTTTGATCCTGTATCGGGAAGGCGGCAAACAATACTATTATTTATGCAGTCACGTTACACGATCATCGAATGCATATACCCGTCGGCTAATTGAGCTAAAAGAGAGAAATGGCTTTTGCATTATACGTGGTGCTCACAGCAGTTCTTCCCAGCCTAACTGTCGGGAATCACACTGTCCGACTTCTCCGTTGCAGTCGCTCTCACCGTATTCTCGGTCTCCCGGAACGCAAACCCTCCTCGTTATCCGACTAGTCGATAGACAGACAGTGGCTCTTGTCAATTCCAGCCACGATATCAAGTCATACACTATTTAGTACCCAGGTCCAGCGCTTAGCTTTGTACCAGCAATTCAAACAGCTAGCATTTATTAAATATGCCTTATTACCTCGTAAGTCTCATCCAAGCAGCTCCTCAAGACATATTCTGATTTGGTTCTATATCAGCGCCTCAATGTGCGCTTCAGCGACTTCTCAGAATGTGCATATATTGAGAATATGTACTATACTCCCTCCTACTGTGCATTGTACCGCGAATCTAACAGTCTACCAGAGTGAGGAGCAGGTTCGCCGAAATGGGTGCAAAGCTTGCAGCGTTTGAGCGCTTTCCGAACTATCCTCCCAAGATCTCCACTGTGTATGGACTATTGCATGGTTCTTGCTGTTAATGTGATTCGTTGAATAATTGCTGATAAATTCCAGAATAGAGGTGCCATCCAGCGTGCATGTGTATCAGTTGAAGATGATAGACTTTCCGAGGGGTATCAGGTTCGAGCTTCAACCACTGGATGCCTGAATTTCCAGAAGGGTGTGTCTCGGATTCATGCGCGGGGTATGGTGTCAGGCGGATTTAGGGCTTGGGACGAAGCTCTTGCTTGCCTCCGTTTTGTCTAGTGGAATGTCAATTAGCAGATATATATAGCCCACTCTCTGATATCAGGAACCTATAATTTATTGGCTTGTTGTCCGAATTTCCATTGACAGTTCTGGCTTTGTCCATAGATGGCCGTTCGGCGTGATGGCAGTCGACCATCGCGTAATACAACCCGGGAAGAATGACTTAACAATGTATACTGCTACACCTTAACAGCTTCTTACTATCAGAGAATCATGAGTGCATAAGGGCCATACAAAATTCCTAGACGCTAGAATCCATTCGATCGTCCCTAGAACTCCTGAAAGCGGCATTAAAAGACTATCCCTGCTTAGTGTGAGCGCTAACTTTACTCGATACGCTATGAGCCCCTGTTGGGACCAGTGAAAGGGTTACTGGGGGCTCGGACGCACAGTATCATGGGATAATAAGAACAGTAATATGAAGCACCTTCTGTCAATAGTAAGAACTATGTCCTATCTGATTTATCATACTCGAGATTTACTGTTCGGGCATATCGATTGGACAACGTGTGCAGTACCCACTGATCTGCTTAGGTGAGATATAGTGTGCATAAACTATTCTGTCAAGATGCATCTGTGCTGCATGCCATGTTGTCCTGATTAGAATTTCCCCTCAATTAACAACCCAGCCACTAATCGATAAAAATGGTATTTAACAGATAAAATATCTGCCCAACAAGAAATCGATTTTCAGTGATCGTCTCGCTAAACAAGCCCAAATACCTTCATCCTGAGGCCTACTAGACTCGCGCAAATGCAAAGACTTGTAAGTCAACATCTGTATAAAGAAAATTGGAAGAAAACTCAGAATGCTATATCAGATTCTAAGACATTCACTAGATAGTCGTCGTCCGCTATGCCGACGATACGGCGTTCCGGAGATATCACGATAACCTGGGATATTTGTATTCCTTTCCATTTTCTATGTTATTTTACAAGTGTATACATATCTAACAACTTACCAGGCTGGCAACAAAATATGGTGAAAAGGGCGCGTCAGGCTTTCAACCAATGACACCAGGGACGGGTCTCTCTGAGAGTACCACGTATGACTATTATCCGGATACACCTTTTGTGTCTTTCAGTTTATTGCAATTGCTGATTGAGATACAGCTTCACAGCGCCTGATATGGTCCCAATTGAGGCGCTGCAGGCGATATGGCTAGGAGAGGGTCTTCATCCGGTTGTTATACAGGTTTTGTGATAGTCCCTTGCACCTTCACTTTTCGTCCTTCTCTTTTCCTTATCCTGTTTTATCATATTAAATTCTTTACCTTGTACTTAAAATGAGAATTCTGATGCATCAACGTCGCGGGAATTAGGGCTATTATACCAGGTGGTGGCGTTTTTCTCTACAAAGAGGTTTCTACTTTGTCTTCTAACCTCAATCTCACCATTTTCTGTCACGCGGCTTTTTTATCTCATAGTCTTATTTTGTCGCAGTTTTATCTTCCCGCCATTTGAAATAAGACCGCGTAACAAAAGATAAGCCAACGACTACTCACAAGAGGAACTTCCAAAACAAGGCGAAAAAGGAACAAGCGGTAGACATAGATACAGGTTTGCTAGTCTGCAGCCTTTAATCTCCGTAAGATGACGTAGCTTGCATATGTGTACAAATCTTGATTCGGACCTGCCCCTCCGCGAAACATAATTCGACAACACTTGCATCAACCGTGATCCAGTTAAGCAGCTTCCAGACTGTTTCTCTGCAGATGCACAAAGAGGATTCTGGCGTGATCTCAGACTCTTAGGTGAGATCGGAACTAATTCTCATTTAGACTTCGGTCCACGTAGTCGTGCAAACAACCTCCTGCTTGTTGCTGTGTCGCAGGCCTATCGTATGCTTCTGGCTATCTCACCGAATTTGAATTGATTTCTTCTTGACAAGGGCGCAAAGAGCTTCAATTTGATTCCTCCGAGTCTTTCATCCTGGTCTACACTGCATTATGGGTCTGTGGGTCTAATATGATAAAGTAAAGGCATGATTTCCTCGTAGTATGCTAATCTCGTAGTTTTCCTGTCGACTTGATGCTAGACCTTTCTGCGTCGGTCTGTAGGAAAAGAATTTTGGAACTCAAGGTATATAATAAACAGACCTCTACAATTTCCATTAGGGTCAATCGACCTCGATCACCTTCGTTGTCAAGACGTAGCCCAAAAGGAGCGCAGTGCAGAATGATCCAATACGTTCTTTGGTCCCTGCTGAGGGTTGCTAAAAGGGAGTGCTGATTCAACGTTGCACCTAGAGGTGCATGATCGTTTACAGCCCCGGCGCTTACGAGCAATATGCCAAAGACATTGAACACCTGTACTACTTTCCATCATAGGATCAGCTATGTTGTACGTCTAACAAGTTAGCAGAACGAAAGTCAAATTCGGTAACTTGGATGTCTTGCATTTCAATCAATTCATTGAAACTCCAAGACCGGGTCCGCTGAGCCATTTTACCACGTATGTCTGGCATCCCTTTATTTGTGTCGAGTGTTTAACATGGATCAGATTCCATGCATCAGACGATATTTTACTGGGTGACCTACAGAAGGTAGAACTGACAGAGGGGATTCAGACTGAGGTCACTCTAATCGGATGAGATGAGCCTTACTTGAAAATACTGTAGCTTGGCGCCTGTTTGTTCAACTCGAACAAAATTGAATAATACATGAATTGTCAGTTTTAAAGAAAATTAGTGTTGCATGAGTAGCTCTGCATTCATGATTCTTCACTCTTCGACCGACATTATACAAATCTCACTAATTTGATTTATTCACAGCGGAGGCCCTATATTGTACATGGAGTTCAAAGCGAGCTTATTGGACCTCTAACTTCCCCCCAAAGGTATTATTATGTTTGCTACTCTAGATACTAGCTATGTAATAGTGCATAGCCCATAGTTGCATCCGGAGTATGAACTTATCAGCCAATCAGGCACGAAAAAGGCAGCGAATAGCATCTTATGCCTGCTACGTGGCCCCCCGCAATTGCTGTGCTTGCCCCTCAGTTGAAATCTGGAGACTGAAGGCATAAAGGACAAGAATCCCCACCACCTCCAAACCTCCACGATTAACGGCGCTCCCATTAATAGCCTATTCGAATTCAACCCCGAAAAGGAGACATTACAAAATGGCCAAATATGTTCGTTGCTCTTGCTGGTGAAACAATAGTCCCACAAGACACTAATTTAATACCGTATCTAGAAACTTGTGATTCGCAGCGGCATTCCTGGAGCAATTGAGAAATATGATGCGGGCATGGAAAACATGTACTGAACCCTCCCACTGTCAGTTATAACTTGTCTAACAGTCCACTAGAGCAAAAGCCAAATTTGCTGCCAAGGGTGCCTCGAATTTCCAGAAGCTTGCTTATAACTCAGGGTATCCTCCATTCTATATTACAATGTAAATCTAAGCTATTTGAGACAATAGTTGTTGCTCTATTGGGTACTAATGAACGCTAGATTCGAGGTGCCAGACAGTATCTCGTTGGAGGAGTTACAGAGTGTACAGCTAAGAGAAGATGTGATAACACAAGTCCAGCGGGTTGCAAGATAAGTATGGTGCAGGTTCAAATGCTACGAATTTATGTCCATTGTGTTCCCATTACTATCTGCATTGGTACCTGCATTCTGCAGACCTAAGAGAACATGAACATTTGCGAATCAAAAACAATTTCTAGCGGACGAACCTTGCGGAAACATATTCGAATGAAACATCATTTTATGACGGATCGGCCACTTAGCTGAACTGCAACGGATCGATAATCAGCAACATAAATGACGGTTGTGTCATCGGGTTCTCGGATAATGTCGGCGAGCGATGCACCACAATCCAGTAAAGAAGGTCACATAGTATTTCAGAGAGGTCCTTCTTGTACTCACTTCTTTACGCGTAACGTCGAAAAGCATTCGTCGATACCGATACCGAAGCCTCTTTACATATGCGTCCGATTTTGTCATCTGGTCTACTGGTAAGTCAAAGAGCTATATCCACTGAGAATTACTGACAGGAGACTAGCGTACAGAATAGAGGGGCTCAGTGTCGCTGTTCCCGCATGAGGGTGTAAAGGACAGTTGCTTGCAGGGAAATATCAACCGGACATGTTTTCCTTCCATAGTCATTTCCGCTTACCAGGTGGCTCGACGGCATGCATTCAATCTTGCGACTAGTCTTTCATATTCTCTAGATGTAAGTGAAAATTTTCCTGAATATCGACACTAGATAGACACAATCCAACCCGCTTAAGATATTTATGCTTTCTAATGTATTATCACGTGTCGCATCACTAAGTCATCGTGCTCTTAGGGCATTTAAAACCCATTTGATGTCCATTGGTAGCATAAACGGTATATAGACCGGTGCAAAGCTTCTTCTGACCGCTGTATTGCTAGATTACCAGGATATAACGGAAGTTCAAATTTAGAGACATCACTTTCCCTAACGTTGGAATGTGTACATTCAGTTCAGGCCAAACGCCTTTGCCTGGACAAGCACCTCACTGTTGCCGGGAGAGGGTTTCGGAATATCATGTATGAACAGAGCGACCTTCGGATCTCGCTATCCCTGACAAAATAATAAAATTTCTGGCTATCCCTATCCAGAGGAGATATCGTGCCTACTCAGTAGGGTTTTGCGTTAAGCACGTGGCGGAATGAGGATGGTATTTCTCGAACACGTCTACAAGTATGTAAATCGTGCCAGCAGAAGACTTTCAACCAGCCGCACTCAGTAACAAACATTGCGGCCTGCATAAGTCAATCGAAACAAAACTGGATATTATCTGAGGCGGAAATTACAATATGGGACGATTATCACCAAATGCTCCCTCTTCAACCGATGTCTTGGTGCAGCTCGTTCAGCTATGACATACTACAATAACATACTCCCTACTCCGTACACGTCTCCTTTCACCTCAAACGTGAGGTCTTAGGGGAGTCACTATTCCCAGAAACAATATCAGAAGGGAGAATCAGCCAGTCACAATCGCTGGTACTACTCCGAAGTTCACATAGCCATTGTGGCCGCACGCCAGCTCAGCTCAGTCTAGCTCATAACAACTTTTTAATACATCATAGTAGACACTCTCATCTACATTAACCTGTCGTATTCCATACCATGTAAACCTTGCAAATGTCCACATCCACAGACCTGTTCTCCCAATGATACAGAACAGTCACAAGTCGTATGTCGATTGCGTGCTATCCTTTGACCTGTAATAGCCGTACCATCGTGCAAATGCCCCGCGCCTGGAGACAGATGTATCCCCCAATCAGGCGGAAGAGATGTACACCCAATTCAGTTCTCCTCCACGCTCTTTGATTCGTGGTTTGACTTCCAGCCGACTCCACATTATGACTTACATCACGCATAAGACTTATTATTACCCAAATGGGCACAACGGAAACTTGTCTCATCTCAGCTGAAGGTAGACATATCTCTGATATGAGACAATTAGGCGTCTTACCATCCCTACATGCTAACATACCGCACTTCCTACGACAGCGCATAGCGAGAAAGGATATTTAGTCAGCCACATTCGTACAAACAGCCACGGTGGACCAGGCTAACTCACCATCGGGAAGAATATCGCCAGGAAGAGATCAAATGAGAGGCATTGGTGTAAAGAAGGCCGCTAAGTTCACGCAATTTTCTATGTGCTAGTACTGTAACTAGCATGTAGATCTCCACATCATACGTAGCCCCTATGATGTGCCCCTTCCCCTCAGCAGAAGGCACAATACCAGCATAGTATATAGTAACATTTGACCTCCCTTTTCTGACCCTCTCGTTTCTTCAGATACTTTCCTCCCATGAAACTCGAAACAGCAGTTCCAAAGACAAAATGACAGAATACGTTAGTTGCTTTATATCTCCGAAATTGTACCAACTGACTGTACCCCGGAGACTTGTTATCCGCTACGAGAGTATTGAAGCATTCGAAGAATTTGGTGAAAATATCGAGGATATGTATGGCTCCCGGATCTACCACCTGCCATACTATACCCTTCTGGCTCATCTGTTTATCAGAGTGCACGAAAAGTTCGGTGAGGTGGGTGGCGAAAAATTTCGCCCGCTGATCTCAACTCGGTCATTCCCTCCAATTCAGTTTACTGTGTATGGACTCCCTCTCGCACATTTTCAATTTGGATTGAATGGTCTGATACTAACAGAAGATCAGGTTCGAAGGGGATGCCTCGCTGGGTTACCTACGGGAAGTTGAGCTGGGGGATGGTGTTATCACGGATGTTCAATCGAACGATGACTGATTGTTGGTGACTAGCTTGATATTGGAGGTCTTGAATCTGATGCATTTGGAATGTGTATGTAGTTTACATAATTAACAATAAAAAATTGGTCAAGTACATTTATTAACTACTCGCGGCCGCCCGCCCAACTATCAACGTATTTACGTTGTTGACAATAGTCTTCATTCTGATGATGGAGCTTCTGTTCTCGTCCCGCTATCCCGTAGTTAAATATGTGCAGTCTATGTACTTCCTAGACATGGTCGACACCAGATCCAGCCCATATACCGGAGATATTGCAGTACGGGATGTAAATGAACCAACCGCATTACAGAAGACCCATGCCATGACGCAGTTTCTCTCGGCAATCAGATATATATTCCACCCCTTACCAAAGCAATGTGCAGATGATCCAAATGTACGAATGATTTATGAATCTGTATGGCAATAATGAATTAGCTTATTATCCTGCTCTATGCTTTATCTGGCACCCGGAAATTCGAAAAGGAGCCGTGCTAGCAGGAAAAACCGGCTTTACAATACCGATTAACTGTTGAAGGAACATTCGTCTGTCTTGGAATGCCGCAAGATCATGTCAACTGATAGTAAAGAATTGATTAAGCTTACCCCCGAAAAATGAGATACTGTACGACTATGTATGAGGATACCACTCACAGTGGTGAGAAAGCAGGAAATAAGGGATGGAGGTATGGATATTGCTAGTATGTCCCTGGATCTGGCCGGAACTCCGATTTGGTTTCGGTTGACTTAATTCCATTCCTCTTGCCACAATGGTCCATGGTAACCAATTATAGCTGTTGTGGAAATAGCTTCCAGCTGCATATCCTCATCTGTAGCCAACGATACAGCCATGGGATTGGATACACATTCAAGTCGCACCACATGATCAGGTCAAACAGCATGTGTCTTTGCCGAGCTATCATAGCGAGTCCTACCGTGTGAGAGCACTTAATTTTCAACAACGCTGAGTTTTGATGTCTAGCAGAATTTGATTGTAGGCACTGTAGTTCGAAAAAACGTATCACGAGTCAATGCAATCATATACCCAGCTTCAAAAACGCAAAGCTACTATACTCACGTACTCCGTACCTATCGTATGTACCAGCACCTGGCCGTGGAATATCAATGATTTAATCTCGCATAACTCCAGCACAGTGGCTTGCAGATGTGACGTAGCCTGCATAACTCCAGCTGTTCTTCGAAGTAAACCGGGGCTATATAAGGAAGAAAGATCCTGTTAAAGTTCTAATATACACCCATATCGCTACGTTGTTTCCCAGTCAAATCTCACAATCCTGAGGAAAATGCCCAAATACGTTAGTTGACCTCCCGTACTTTCGAATTCTTCTAGATACTAACCATTACTATTGCTCCTAGTCGCTCGATATCCAGTACAACAGTCCCAAGTACTACGAAGAATATGACCCTAATGTAGAATATATGTGAGTACAGTCTCCCTCTCTTCCATCTCTCACTTTTCCTAATATGTTCGCAAACTTCTAACAATCCCGCAGAGTAAAAGAGAAGTTCGGTGAAAAGGGTGCTTCAGACTTCGAACCTTTTGGCAAAAGTTCAGAAGGGTTTCATTATAGCCACAGGACCTCGTAAGGCTGAGACTCATTCTTACATTCATCCGTATACTGACTTGATTGTTAGGTTTTCGGCTCCTTCAAATGTCCCGTTAGATGAACTCCGGAAGGTAGAATTGGGATATGGGATTCGAGCAACCATTTCCGAGAGGCCTGATTGAGTCTATTCATTTTCGATTATGGCTTTCTGCTTTCAATTAGGAGCGCAAATTGCTGAAATACGGAGATGTATGATGTATTGTGCTTGGAGAAAGACATTTGTCAATGCCGTGGAAAGTTTTCGAACTTAAGATGCCGAATTTCTTCGGATTGTAGCGGGATTGTATTTCTCACTTTAGAGAATGCTAGAATAACCCTTATTGATATCATGAAAGCCAAAGCTCTTCCTACCTTGACTTGTACGTTTTTCGATAATCTTCGGTCTAGCGGTGTACCTGCCTAGGGTTTGAGTCATAGAGCTCCCCCACAGGGCAAAACGGGCTGATTACATCAATGCCCCACTGCCCCTGGATCCTGAACAAACAGCATTGTTACTTCCTGTATCCTACAGTAGCATGTATTCAGCACAAATCAACATAATGGAAAGAAGCGCCTGGATTCTAGACGGTCAGAGTGGCATCGAAAGCCTGAAGAAACCGACGTTCAGAACTCCCCGCATTGGGCGATCATGACGTCCTCGTGCGAATGAATGCTGCATTGTTGAATAATCGCGATGTTGCTATTGCCGAGGGTATGTCCTCTTCGCTTTCGAGTTTGGAGATAGCTACTTGGGTGTTATCAACCCAATTAGATCAACACTAGCGAAATTGTTTCCGATCACAGGCACTGCATGGTCTCTCTCTCTCAAAGCCAGTAACCCCACTTCTGACGGCTCCAGCACAATTCACGTGGCCGGCGCAAAGTAAACACCTTCAAACCCGGCGATGCACGCATCTCCTCCCAAGCAAACCCTACACCGAACCCGCGACTCTCCTCCAGACAATGACGGGTCTGGGCCATGGTACTGACGGCGCACTATGCGCGTACGATGTCTTCCATGAGACGGCTCTTGTAGAGATGCCGGAAGGGTTATCATTCGTCGAGGCGATTACGTTGCCGTGCGCGGGGTTGACTGCGCCAAAAGCGTTTGGATTGCCGGGAGTGAGGGGGATGAAAAGGGGGATGTCGTGCTTGTGCAGTGGACGGGATTGATTCTGTTCTACAGATGCAGGTGGGTATTTTTCAATTCTTGGTTAGGGATTGGTTATGGCTGACAGGGGCTAGTTTGCATTGGTGGCAGGAACGACTGTAATCGCGACGAGGAGTAGTGAAACTAAAGCACAAAAACTTGCTTCTCTAAGCGCGCATCATGTGCTTAAATACAGAATGGACCTGAACTGGGGCGAGATTGTGAAACAACTTACACCTTACAACAAAGGCGTGCATGTTGTTGTTGATGTTGGCGGACTCGCGACGATCGGTCAGTCACTCAAGGCCGTCCGACCTGATGGATTGATTTCAGTAACTATATTACCGAGTGACTCGCCCGACGCAGGGAAGGCTTCTTCGTTGCTGGATTGTGAGGGGTGTGGTGCTGGGAACTTGGGAAGAATTCGAGGGAATGAATCTGTTTATGGAAGAGAAAGGGGTTAGGCCTATTGTTGATGAGAGGGTGTTAGATTTGGGGAGGTGAGGGAGGCTTATGGGCATATGATGGAGCACGGGCTTTTTTTCGAAGGTTTGTACTCAGATTCAATGATGATGTGTATGCAAATTGTAGATTTTGTATATAACGTGGCTCGTATATATGCTATCTAGTCAAGGGTTCATTACAACTTCACCTGCCCCGGAGCACAGCATGCCTTCTCCGGATGCAATGTTGACTTGTTAAACAACTGGGACGACTGCGGAACATCCAACGCTGGGTTCTTCGTGAAAAATCCATCCGGCTTGAGCATAACGCTAACCTTTTCCATGGGCATAACCGGGAAATCCTCAATACGGGGGTTATGCGTGAGTCCGAAAGTGTGCCACAACACAACATCCTCGTTCTCAACAGGATCCTTCCGCTCGACCATTTCTTCCACACCGTGAGACTGCTTGCTCTGGTTCGTAAACTCACCAGCCGCGAAGAGTTCTCCGTCGCGGTATCGAGTCACCCAGATCGGCTTCGTGGCGAACACGGCGCGCTTAAGTCCGAATGAGTTCTTGCTTGCTAGCATCATCTGTGATGGTGATGTTTGGAGTTTGTAGGCGATGGGATGGTACGTGATGGGGTTGATGATGTTGTCGTTGCGGATCTTGAACACACGGTGGCGGTCGACGCTGGTCTGGGCTGTGCCGCTTGTTTTGAAGACGGTTTGTTCCGTGGTATATCCAACCTTGTACGGATTGTTTTCATCTTCGGGCATGGGAACGGAGTCTTCGTAGTAGATTGTGTTCTGGTTCCCATCAAGAGCGGGATCAATTCGGAAGGAGAACATGTGCTGGTGGAACGGAGCCATGACGCCGGGACCAACGTTTGTTCCCCATGGAACGGTCGTTCCAGGCTTCTCATTGTCGAAAGGAACGGTGGAGAGAATACCAGTTGCCCTTACTTCGAGTTCGACGTTGGCAGCTTGATCGAAAATGAAGGCAAAGATGTATTCATAATTGCCAACTGTGCAGATCATCTGCGTCACTAATTGGCGGTTCCGGACAACAGTCGCAGCGCCGGTACGGTAATTCGTGTGCTTGTGTTGTAAGCCGTTATCCTGCTCGTGGAGGCAAATGACGTTCTTTAGCTGAATCGGCGTTCCCTTCGAGTCAGCGCGGAATCCGTCAAAGTACTTAATATGGCCTAAGCAGTCACAGCCAAGCGTGAGCTCGTTTGCTGTGATACCGAAGCCGACGTCTCCAACGTCAAATGCTTGCTTGCGGTGGAAAGGAGCGCGGGGGTCTATTGGTCAGCATAAACTTTCTGTTTGAGCAGAAGGTCAGAGCATACCTCCGTAAGGAACCGTCATCTCAGACACCGACAGCCGGTAAAAGACACTGCGTCCGTCATAGTTCAGGTTGTGGATGACCATTCCCTCCCGGGTGTTGAACCCGACCCGGAACTTCCACTTTTGCCACGAAACCTCGTTTCCATCCACTGAAAACGAAGCACCTTCCGGCTGCTGTACGATATACGGCTTCAAGTCATTGCGCAAAGGCTCCTCGAGCAACTCATGCGCATACTGGATCCCTGGGACAGGTCTCCATGGCTGCGTCTCAACGCTGCTATGATCAGGTGTAGAGGGCAAGTAGTCAATCCGCACCAGCTGTCTAGTAAGACCATCAAAGACAGGAGAGAATTTGCACGGATGCGCATAGTGGTTGTTTTGTGGATGGTCCGTGGCAACAATGTACATGTAGCACTGGAACAAACGACGAGTCTCGTTCTGATCATCTGTTCCATAGATCCAGGGATCGTTGCAGACTCTCATGCCGGATGGCAGCTGCATCTTAGCGATCTCTGCCTGGACAGCAGGGTGGTTGAGACAGAGTTGTTCGATTTCGATCATTTCGTCCACGTCGACGGGGGGCTATCACATTAGCACCTCTATATCTCCTAGGCTGTAACTAACATACCTGAAGATACTTCGGCATCTCATTTAAAGAAACAACAGCTCTCGTCGAAGCATTCAACAATGCCTTACAGAATGCCCCGGTGTCCAATCGGTGAAACAAAGCAACCAGCAATCGAGCCGGCTTCGGCGGAAGAGGCTTCCCCAAGCGCTCAGCCTCGATATACGGCACGACATCCTTCTTGATAGGTTCCTGAAGATCAATCCGCTTGTACCGCAGGTCAACGCCAGGAAGAGCCGCCTGCAGGAGCTTAGTGGCAAGCTGGATTTCCCCGGGTGTGACGGGGTCGAATGGGTGTAATCCGGACATGGTGATACAGGAGTTAACACCAATAAGAGATGAAGAATATAGTATGTGAATTTAAGAATAGAAGAGCCATGGGGTGAGGGCGAAGATGGCTTATATAGACGAGGTGTTGGCCATGCATTGCTGCGATGCCCGGTTATCATTGGTTGTTGACCGGCTGTTCCACTGCGGAACGGAGGACGAATGTATGCTTGGCTCTTATTGGGTGATACGTCCTTCGGCGTATTTCCTGCCATGATAGGAATAGCGTACTTCCATAAGGGAGTCTATAATTGGCTGGTATTCTAATTATCTACATCGCCGAATAGGGTAATGCGGAGGAGAACCGGGGTAAAAGTACATTGGAGCCAGTCAGATGGGAGAATGTCCATAGTATTATCATGTGATATTTACACAATAGAAGGCTAATATCGGTTCAGAAAAACATAAATATCGTATACCCAATAACCACTGCACCTAGCCCGCCCGTCGCAGCCCACGCACCCGCCCTATCCTTCAGAGTAAGTGGTCTCCACTGCCCCGGCAGCTCAGCGGAAGTCCTTCCTGTCCCGGCAGAACTATCGCCGGTACTCGATCCACCAGTTCTGTCCGTTAATGGGCCCCCAATTGTGTCCAGTAGATTGGTCTGGATCACTTCCAGAGCGGACATTTGCTGGCCAACACCCATAGTTCCATCATAGGACCCCTTAGTCCAGCTGGTACCGCAGTATGTCCCTGTGTCGCCACCAAGGCACTGCGCTGCCGCAGCCTTTGCGCTGGGTCGCAGACGAGAGACAACAGTGTCGTACGTGAAGGGTGCGATTTTGGCAATGTCGCCCATCCACCGGCCCAAGTATGCTTTGAAGGAGGTCGAGTCGGTGGTGCAGATTTCCTGGGGCTCGCAGGCGGATTCGTACATGACGTTCTTCGAGGTTTGATTCTTGGAGAAGAAGACGTGCTGTGCATCGAGAAGACCGGTGATTCGCTTTTTCCATTTCTGGGCTCCGTTTGTCTGCTTCCTTAGTATTAGAGGATGTTGATGGAGGTTGGAACATACCAGATTCCACATATGGGCTGCTCCGTGCAAAAACACCCCATTATTATAGGTCCACTGTATGTGGTTTATATCTGAGCAATTGTTCGTCTCGCTCGTCCCGTCATACACTTGGTATTTCTCCCCAAGGAGTCCCACAGCCTCAGCCCAGTCCCAGGTATTCTCCGCCCATTCCGCGTAGGTGATATTGCCCGTATACCGTGCCAGTCGTGCTGCGAGGTCAAAGAAGCATCCATTCGAAATGGCATTCTTGTACTGATATCCACTGTTGAACGAATAGATCTGCCATTTCAATCCACCATTGCATGTGTCCATATCCCATCTCGCAGCTTGTTCGTTGAACACTGCCTGCGCCATCGCTAACCACGACGGTCTATCCTCTTCCGGATTCGGGAAGTTAGACTCCGCAGCCATCATCGCCGTGAATGCCCAGAAAGCCTGGTCATCGTTTCCTTCCGTCCGGGTCTGGTTCGTTGGCATGAAATCGCCGTTCTCGCCTGCTTGGTGCAGGATCGCTTGCTTGGTGATATCATTGTATGTCGTGTCGCCGGTGTAGGCCCAGTAATTGATCAATGTTCCGAAGAAAGCACCTGCTTCCCACCAGTAGTACGGATCTGGGAGGTTTCCGGGTACATCTCCTGTGTTGTTGCCGGTGTAGAAACTGACGAGGTCCCTGGCGAGCTGGCTGGCGACGTTTTTGATACTGTCTGTTGGCCATTTTAATTAGCTCTACCTTGTCCTGATTCAGGCTCAGCGTATAGAGGGATGTCTTACCTCGATCAGTGATATCAAGCTCAATCGCACCCACCCGGGTGCCGACAAAGCACCATAATGCAGCCAGGTATACCCAGACAGATTTCACTGACAGGCTAATGAACCTCATTGCTCCAAGCCACAATTGGCAGTATACACAGGAAACGGATGATAGCCATGACAACATGAGGAAAAGAAAACTTGTTCAAGAAATGAGAAGTTACCAAGGGAGGGATGAATTCCCATCGAGGGCTGCATATGCAAGGAATGTGGGCAATATGTCCCCTGCAGGTGCACTAGCTCCGATTGGACTGGTAATAATTTCTGGCAATAATTCCAAACGGCTGAACATGCACAAACTATTTCCCTGCATTCAGCGTTGTAAACGGGAGTTCTTCGTGGGGTAATGGTTATAATTCTTGGAGCATTGTCGATGGATCAGGGTGGTATACTTGGACATATGCCCTCCCTCGCGTATAACGGCCTTCTGTATAACTATCTTGACATAGATACATTCCATTACATCGAATAGGTAGTACAGGAAAGTAATTGCCACGTACAAATATTATACCCAATAAGGCGTTGGGCTATACAGGGTACATGGCGACAGAAATCACAGCATGCTATGAAGGTACCGGAACAACTTCATGCACTCTTCAAGAAAAGAAGGTCTATAATAGCGTTAGCCATAGTCAATAGGCAATAAAAAGTAAAGGGCACTCACTATACTGATTCCGCGAACCCCACGCGTCAACAACATCCAACCCAGCCTTTTCCAGCAGCGCATGGGCATCATTAGCATCATATTTATGGCTTTTAATAGCTAATATCCTTCGTCCAGCTGGAACCACGTCTCCGCCTAGCCAAACATCTGTCTTGGGGTAGTAATATTGGTTATGGCTACCATTCTCCTGATCCCAGGATCCAACAACATCCCATTTCTCGAGATCGAATGCGCCATGACCAAGCATTTCATTCGCTCTTTCCAGTCCGTTCTTGATGAATCTATGATTGTTACCGTGCTTGTCGTTATACGCAGCTAGTACTCGTTCTTCATCTTTGCAGCCGTCTAGACCGAGTAGGAAAGTTCGATTCGATTCTCCAGAGCCGATGAAGCCTGACAAAAAGTCCGCAGCCTCGGATCTCTGCATGCTGCCCACCGTTGATCCAAGCGATACTAAAACTTTCGGGCGCGATCCGAGCTCGGGCCGCTGCAGCCATTGATGTCCATCATCGTACGTCCCCAGAAGTCCAAAGCAGCGGATGTGTCGAAAGGTACCCGGCGGGACCGTGTTGAGGGTACGCTGGAGTTCGGGCAGGGAGACGTCGAGGGCGAAGTAATCTACATCGCGGCCTAGATCGTCGAGCGCCTCGAGAAGGATTTTGATTTTGCGTAGGTTGCTGGCCAATTAGACTTTGTATATCCTTTGTATTCTCGTAGTGATACTCACCCACTCCCCAATTCAATAAGCATACTCCCCGGCTGAATACATTGTGCGATCTGATACCTCTGCTCCTCCAGGATTCCAATCTCCTCATCCGTCAAATAGTATGACGGCGTATAAGTCACATCTTCGAAGTACTGCAATCCCTTCTTGTCCCATAGGAGGAGGTCGGGCATAGCGGCTTCGCCATGACATGCTGCTTGGATGCTATCTTGTAAGGAGTTTTGGAGCTCGGTTTCTGTTTTTTCGGAGCTGATGTCGATTATATTATTCGAAGCGGTCGATCTGGAGACGGTTTCGTGGGCCGTGCGTGGTTTAATGTCTATCCGGGGGGTGATTATGTTTTCGAACATTGTTCACAGACGTGAAATGAACCAATTCATCAGACATTTCCATCACACATGGCCAACCAGCCTCATATATACATCTACTGATGATAATTTGTGATGCAATACTTCGATTTTCTCTCTTCTCAGTGCTATTGTAATCAACATTGATGACCTCATATAGTCGTTTTCTCCATTTCCTAGCTGTATCGACCGAGTGCAGTTTAATCCCCACAAATCTGAGTTGGTATGAACTCACAGGTCGGTCACCAAGAAGCGGAAGACTAAAAGTATCTATAGCAACCGACCTGCTTAGATCTTGAATTGATTTGGTGAGAATCGTGAACCGTAAGATTGACATCATTGGACGATCAACCATTGTATCTATTCCCCAGCCGTTGAGCTGATTTGAAGTTTACAGTAAACGGCTGTTACCCACCTTTTCGCCCTGGATTGTACCGGAAATGCTGTATCCACCATCTACGGCCGAGAGCAACAAAGCGAATAAGGGGGTATATTCAACATATGGTGCTCGGTACTTTGTACATTCGTTAATGCATCATCTCAATGTTATTATTGAATTCTTGCTTGTTCTACGTATGTTCCCGCATGATAGTAGCGGAATATGCTTTCCTCGGGACAAATTCACCCGCATGCGATTATGAATGCATCGGAAACCATTATATTATCGTATATACTCTATATACTCTGGTTTCCCGATACGGAAAATGGAGTGTATGGGGAGAGCCGGATAAGCTCTATGATGACCTAGAGGGTGTTTAAGAGATTCTCAGCTTTCCTGATCATGCGTTTCATCGGGATGTGGACAATTTCATGCTTGGGGCTGGTGCAGAGCATTCCAAGGTCTTAAAGGCTGCAATAATTTCTCCGACTACTGCTTATGGTAAGTTAGACACACGATAGCAGACCTCATAATTTGGCGAATCTACATCCTGTACAGGTCGCGGTCGTGGTCCCTGATCGCAGCGCAGCCGACCAGTATACGAAATGTCCAAATATACTCTGCAGAATAGAAAACTCCCCATCATCCGTCGGGGACACTCGATCGGCGGTAACATCCACGTTGCCGACGTGACCAGTCGCTTTGTCCTTTTCGAGCGTGCCCACCATGGCGACAAAGATGGTAAACTCTGGGGAGGCAGAGCATACTACATAGCTGTGACCAGCGAGCACTGCTGGGGCGATGTAGCGAAGCTGGTCGGAAAGGTCGCTGTAGATGAAGGATCCATTCTGTCTGCCGAGGAGCAGTCTTTGGATGTTGAAACGGCGCATCGGTTGGCAGGTTTCGAGGCTGTGAGTTGGCGGTTAAATATGCGGTCTCCTGCGAAGAGGGCGAGGGAGTACTTGGGGTGGGAAGCGAGTGGGCCTTCGCTGGAAAATGAAATTCCGGGGATTGCCAGGTAAGAGTGGCAGCGGCAGCGGCAGTAGGTACATATAGGCGTTGCTTAGGTCTTAAAGTATCAATTCCAAGTGGCATAGGAACAACAAACGCGCGCTATTGCACACTTAACGAAATGATAACAATTGCATTTATTACCTCCCTGTATCCTGCTAGATAACGCACATCTTATCATCCCCATGCGGGGTATGACACCGGCCGGAACATCCCCACAGTGCCGAAACATGATAAGCTCACTTCGATTGAGTATCACAGAGACCGAATGCAATTGTTAACCATGGATCGCTCCCGGCGCTCACGACGGACTCAGAATGCGTATGTATGCGGATTGCAATTGATTTGGACGTGACTGACTGTCTTTCAGATGCCAACGATGCCGCTCGCGCAAGGTCAAATGCTCCGGTATCCAGCCTTGCGAGCATTGTCGTAGGCGGGGGCAGAATTGTGTGTTCGATGAGGATAGGAAAATTGTGATATCGGAGGGGTATGGCGCTTCCCGGATGCTGATAGAGATGTTGCTAATAAGATAGGTTGTTTCTGTCGATGAAGCGAAAATTGGAGGAGCGCGGTGACAATGCGACAATCGACCATAAGCGGACTCGGCTGTTGGACAGTTCAGGTAAGGTGTCATGCACGCATTATGTGCCTATTTCGGCGCTAATAAGGTCAGAGCCGGCAGAATCAAGAACAGAAACAACCGAAGGGCGACAGTCCGAAGAAAGATTCGTCTCAAACCCGCTCGTGTCAGCCTCATACCTGAAACATAACGGACAGACACAACGCGCATGGTGTAAGTTAAACGAATACAATGTCCCATCTCAGTCTGACATTTGTAGTATGCCTCGGCCCGACATCAACATGGTCCTTCAGCCGTCGCGTCTTAAGCATCATCCAAACCCGCGTTCATCCCGATAGCAACACACCGATTCCCCTCGCCGTCGATGGCGATGCATACCAAATACACTGGGGCCATGCGAGCTCAAACGAACCGCCCGATATCAGCGGCCTACCCTCCATCGACTATGCGCTGTACATGCTAAGCACAGTCAAGTTCCATTTGAGCCCGATGTACCGGTTCTTTGACGAGAAGGATTTTCTGTGCAATCTATACGAATTTTACGACAATGCTCCCGTGAAGGCGCAAGAGTCGCGACTGTGGTATATACAGTTTCTGATGGTTTTGGCGTTTGGAGAGGCGTTCTTGACGCCTGTGAGGACGGCCGAGAATACAGAGAACTGGACACGTTTTTTCACCAGGGCAATGTCGTTATTGCCGGATATCACGGGGTTGTGGCAAGACCCAATACTGGCGATTGAGGTGCTTGCATTGGTCGCCCTGTACTTCCATTCGGTGGACATTAGGGATACTGCTTATTGCTATGTAAGTGTACCGAAACCTGTGCGTCAGAGACGGTATGCTGACTGTATAGATTGGCCATGCAATGCGCATGGCTTTGGTGGACGGCTGGCATCGCGCTCTTCCCGTCGAGCAACTGGGAGAAAAGATGGTCGAGCGATGCAAGAATATCTGGTGGACGATATATATCCTCGACAGCCGTTTCTCATCTTTAATTGGAACGCCCAACTCAGTCAATGATGAGGATATTACTGCCATGCTCTGGGATCTGAGGAATTGCTCCCAGGAGGCAGCGGCATTGACATTGCATGTCAAGATATCGCAGGTCGTAACTCGCGTTCTTAACAGTTAGTACCCCGATGCAACCAATATATCGTTCGTCGCTAACTTCATTAGCCGTGTATAGCGTGGATGGCAAGTTGGGGGGCGTCTTTCTGCGCAAAATGCGATCCGTCCTGCATGAAATGACTGACCTCTCTCGGGAGCTTGAAAATGTCTTCGCCCACCGGTTCCAAAATTCAGTTGATGCAATCTCAGGTGTCACTACAAGGCTGACATTGTCCTGCCACTTGGTATGTTTTTCGACACCCTGCAATTTCCATGCTGACAAGACAGTGTATTATCGTAACTGTCCGTCCCCTCATCCTCAGCCTGTTATGGGAACGCCTAAGCTGTCATGAAAACGGCGACTCTCTGCGCCCATTATCTGCACCAGTTCGAACTCTCGTACAATCTTGCATTGACTCTGCCATCAAGTCCCTGCGACTGCTGACAGCCTTGCGAAACCAAAACCTACTTGGTACGACCCGTGACTTCTGGTGTCAACGCATCGCTGACCATGTAGAAACCTTCCTCCCATTCGACCTCGAAAGCCTTTTCTCAGCGGCCTGGATCTTATCCATGATTTCAGCTATCCTCCCAGGCACCGTCTCCGACCACAGCTACCGCGACACATCTTTCAGTCTTCTTGATGACATGATCGAGCGTGGTAATCGCGTAGCCCAATTCCGAAAATCCGAAATCGAGCTTCTTGAGGAGCTAGTCCGGCCACTCCTCATTCCTTCAACGCCTGTATCGCATCCAGTTAACGAGGAGCCTGAGCCACTCATAACTCCGAGGAGTGAGACGGTTCCGGGATTCAACGACCTGGACGTACAGCCTGTTGTAGCGACGCCGTCATTGACTGCTCCTGGAATACCTGATGTGAATGAGGAGGATTTGACTCTCGATTGGAGGGATTTTGGGGTTTCATTGAATCAAATGTTATCGGCGACGGACGAGTTGGATGCGAATTGGGTGGATATGGATGGAGGGCTGGGGATGGATTTGTGGTTGTGGGATACTTGACAATTGAATAATAGCGGCTTCTTTTCATTTTGAAGAACACAGAGTAGAAGCGATTGGGTTTCATCGACGCGGGGTTGTTTACTGGAATGCGTGGAATGTGGAGATGCGAGCGTGTCTAGATCCTGGACGTAGTGGTTGGATCGAGGGCCATTTGCCTCTCAGTCAACAGGCAGGTCTCTTGAATGAATCAACATAAAATGCATTAGTGCTCTAGACCCTGTGCCTTTTTCTTCTTTGTTGTAGTGGTTTTATCTATACAACCACGCTCATTATTGTCTAGCGTTCTTAGGGCTAGAATGTGGAATGTGGGAGCAATGGAATGTGGATCAACAAACATTAGATCTCAGGATATCCTGTCGATCATTCACTTCTATTAAGATTATTTCTTTTTCTCATGCTCTTCTGATTTTTCACATTTTATTTCTCTTTATTCTTCCTGTAGGCTGATTTACACAGTGAATAAATCACAGCTTCACCCTTTCCTTATCAGGAAAAATGACTTCCCTTTAAGATAATCTGTCACTCATTGCTTGTTTTAGACTTACTTATACTCATTCCTGTCACCTTCTCACTTGCTTGATGCCATTCGCTAGTGAAGTGTCGCTCATTTTCACAAAAATCTAGGGTATTTAAAGCCCTCATTGCCCAGCAATCTTCCTCTCTTTCCCAAACTATCTCCTCTTCTTGCTCTTTTTCCTCAGCTTCATCGACAGCTTACACTACGCTCGAACAAAGCCCAAGATAACATGCACTTGAAGCTCGCCTTCATCCTGCTGCTCGCCCTCGTGGCCGAATCAGCCTTTGCCCGTCTTCATGGCCACCATCGACGCCATGTTCATGGCAAGCACCTCGCTAACAGAAACAACAACGACAACGACAATGACAACATCGACTTTGGTTCTATTATTGAGCCTCGCGCTCTTATCGACGTCAACGGAAACGCCGTTGGCATCGGTCCTCTCACTGCCACGCTTGACGTCCTCCCTGGTGCAACCGTCGTTCCGAACAACGATCACCCTTACAATAACCATCCTCACGACGGTCCTTCCCCTCACGGAGGTCATCACGGCGGTCATCCTCATGGTAATCATCCCCATGGCGGCCATCCCCATGGATACAGTAACGAGCCCGGCCCGCACCCCATCAAAGCAACCGCAGTCTGGGACCAAACCCCACCCGACGGGCAATTTATCTGGGACGGCTTTGGCGGACGCACGCAGTGTCAGGGCGATGGCGTTGGCTACAAAGGCAACGTCGGCGACCCGTGGGGTAGCAACATCATCCTCCTGGACTCCGAAACGGACGCCCCGAACTACAAATATGTCGCGCAACTGCATGGTCCCAAAGACGCCAACGCGCAGTCCTGGAAAGTCGTCTTCTGGAATAAGATCGGCCCAGATGGCAAGATGTCTGGCTGGTACCAGCACTCTGCGCTTGAATTTGATATGCTGCCCAATGAGATTAAATATGTGGCTTTTGACGAGGACTCGCAGGGTGGGTTTGGTGCTGCACCTGGGGACCACCTTCCCACTGATCAATGGGGTGGCTGGTCTAGTACCTGGGGTGAGTTTGACTTTGGTGACGTGAAGAATCATGCTATGTCTGGGTGGGACGTGTCGTGTATTCAGGCGCAGAATGCCGGACAGGAGGTGCAGGGGATGAGGATATGTTTGTCGAATGGGGACAAGTGTTCTAATATTACGAGGGGCGCGAAGAAGGTTGAGAACGCGTATCCGAGTGATAAGGCCGGGGTTGACGGACTGGGAGGTGTTGTTGGGGCTGGGGCTGTTCGGATCGTGGTTGAGCTGGACTATGATGAGTAGGGTTCGGGTTGTATATATACCTTTCTGGATCTGAATCTGGTCACATCAAATTAGAAGTAAATAGTCACGAGAAATGACAACCTTATTTTTTAACACAAAAAGACGCTTTCAATAGTAATCGCTCATTGGCTTCATTCCATTGCACCAATATTAAATGTGCTTCCTCATCACAAGGCCTCTCGTCCATAGGCAATCCGTAAACGGCCCCGAAGGTCTACATACTCTGGTGACGATACAGAACTACGACATCGAGAGCAGGTACGAGATCAGCAGCAACTGTTATCTGGACAGGCCCAAAATTCTCAAGTCCTACTAGGGACGTTTTATTTTACCCCTGGAGAGCTGAATCTGGTATAAGCTGACAACAATTGGTGTCCATTCCTAGCTGAAATCATATTACCAAGTTGCGTTGTGAATACAGAAGACAGCCGATACATACCGGACAGCACATTTGCCTTTGATAATGGTAAGCCTGAATCTTTTTTTTCGGTTTCCCCAACTCAGAAAATCTTAACAATAATCTTACTAACCCAGAACGTATCTTAGACAACACTTGCATGTAGGAGCTCGGTATGGCCTTGACAAACTAAAGGAAGACAAATTCGAGCGGTTTATTCTTCTTCTGAATATCAATTGGAGTTTATTTTCTTCTGGCCACGTATCAGCGTTTCGACTGAAGTATCTGTACTCCTGGTGGAAAGACAACCTTCTCGGGCTCACAGATCACGCGTTGCGAAGCTTTACAATGACGACAGTACTTGGTCCGCTGCGGGAAGTAAGCATGCCACGATCATGGTGGAAAAGACCGGGATTCCTGTTACCGGTTCAACCAACGCGCTTGCTAAGGAAGAGAAAGGCGTCTATACATATGTTATTGTCATTGGAAGCCCGCCCACCAAGCGCAGGATGCGAAACCAGCCTCTCTTGAGGGCAACACCCAATCTGCAGAGCCTGCAACCTTGCCTTGGAGGGATACGGCGCTCCTGTCCCGGGATAGGGCGATATTATTAATCTCCCTGGGGGTCCCGCCAAAGTTATTGGGCGCTGGTAATCCGAAGGCTTCTGTTGGGGCGGTATCTATGTAATGTGTTGATATCATTGCTTCTTTCATGATGGTTTTATTATCGGGCTTATCGATATGCTGAGAAAATGCTGAATGGTTGAGTCGTCTCGTCACTGCTGTCAATTTGTCTCTGGTGTAATTTGTTAAGAGGCTGTCTAGCCTATCAGTACAGAGAGCAGTAGCAAGTCATGGTTGACAATTAGGGTTCCTCCATTGAGACAGACCATATGGCTTTTCTCATCTTACGGCAACATGTATCTGGTAAGCAGACGGGCATTGTATAACAGGTGCTTCGTTGGACTTTGTTGAGAGCAATGGCCGGATTTCCGACCGCATGGAAGATCTTCTGTCGATATCGATAGCAGGAGGTAATGCTCCGTAGAAAGGCAGTTTTTAGTACCAGAGGCAACTTGGGACAACTCTCCAAGTACTAGATACCTCGGAAGAGATTGATATAGAACCGCGGGGAACGACGTCATGTGGGGTGCGGCTTATAAATCAAAGCTTAGCCTTCAGGGAAATATAGTACAAGACTACCATTCCCCCCAATCCCTCACTTTAACATCCACAGACCATTCACAATGTCGTCCACCATGAGAGCAATCGGTACCGTCCCTCTCAGCTTTGTTGCGTCCCACAATGGCTAACAACCGTGTAACCAGGCATCAAGAACAACACCGGCCCCGCCGAAAACCTCTTTGTCGACAACATCCCCAAGCCCTCTCCCTCCACGGGAGAGGCCCTGGTCAAGATCAAGGCCTTCGGTCTTAACCGAATGGACCTGTTGCAGCGCGAGGGCAAGTATCCGGTTCCTCCGCAGGCGCCTCCGACGCTGGGCGTGGAGTTCTCGGGTGTGATTGAGGAGCTTGCGGAGGGCACTGATTGTGATTTTAAGGCTGGAGATGAGGTTTTTGGGCTGGCTTATGGGGGTGGGTTTCTTTCTTTAGGGGTGGACCGGCTTGGGGTGCTAATTGGCGATAGGTGCGTATGCGGAGTATATTGTGGTGTCGCCGGCGATGCTGGTTCACAAGCCAGCTGAGTTGTCGTGGGAGGAGGCCGCTGGTGTTCCTGAAGTAAGTGCGTCAACATGCAAATCGTGACAAATTGCTAATAGATACTATGATAGACATGGATGACCGCCTCGCAAGCCCTCTTCCTCATCGGCGATTTCCAACCAGGCCAATCCGTCCTCTGGCATGCCGGCGCCTCCTCCGTCTCCCTCTCCGGAATCCAACTCGCCAAAGCCCACGGCGCAAAGGCGATCTACGCGACCGCCGGATCGCAAGAAAAGATCGACTTCCTCGAGAAACAAATGGGCGTCACCGCCGCGTTCAACTACCGCACACAAGACTGGGCGTCGGAATTGCGCCAGGCTACGGACGGACAGGGGGTCAACCTAATTGTCGATTTCATCGGTGGGCCGTATTTCCAGGATGATCTGAACTCGGCTGCGCGCGACGGACGGGTTGTTCTGTTGGGATTGATGGGCGGTGGCAAAGTGCCCGGGACGGCTGATATCTCCGCGATGTTGTATAAGCGCGTTCGCGTTGAGGGGAGTACGTTGCGGAGCCGGGAGCTGGATTATCAGCGGAAGCTGCGCGATACGTTGGTTGAACATGCGCTGCCCAAGCTCCAGGATAAGTCGTTCACGGTATACGTGGAGAAGGTGTTCCGCTTTGAAGAAATTGCAGACGCACACCGACTATTGGAGAGCAATGCCACCAAGGGCAAGTTGATTTGTGTTATCGATCACTAGCCATACATACACACATACGCATATCTATATACACACGTGCATTCACCATGTGGTTTTTTTTTTTGGGACTGTATATACACTAATTAGTTACACACGATTAACCCGTTTAGTCAGACCCGCACTCGTGGTCCTGCTGGTCCGGGTAGAAGTAGTCGCGGTCAATGCGCATCGAGTTGATGTGCCAGGTCTTTCCGTTGTCTGGAGTGGTCATTCCGCTATCACGCGCGCCGTCCAGGGCGATGGTGTTTTGGAAGTCGAGGTCTACGTCGCTGAGGTGGATGGTCATGTTCTGCCAGGAGTAGGCGGCGAGGGTGCCGCAGGCGTCGAGGTAGCATTCGTTGCTGGAGTAGATGTAGGTGGGATTGATCGTTTTGTCTGTGGCTGTTAGCATTGGATGGACATCGCATGAGGGGGAGGAAAGAGGCGTACCGTCAGCCTGGTGCGAGATCTCCTTTCCGTTGACGGAGATCTGCTGGATAATCTTGTTGCTCGCTTCGTCAACGGTGATGGTGAACTCAAGCTCTGAGTCGTTCGGAACAGGTACGTATGGCTCTTGCACCTGGCCAGCTATCGTTCTGTCAGCATCGTTCACCATATAAACCGAAAAGAGAACAACATACACGAATGATAAGTGCTAGTAGCAACACACCACTCCTGGTTACTAGCGGGACAAGCCTGACTCTTCTGATCCGGCGACCAGTTCAACAACGGCTGAAACAAATCCGCCCTTTGATCCGACATACTCGCACTCAGCCCAACCCACAGCGCCAACCATGGCGCCTCAGTCTCGCTGGCATTCTGCTGCGACCCGCACGGCACAGCCGGCGGGACGAGCGAGTAAGTCGCCTTTGTGATGTGGATGTTGTCTTTGGTCGGTCCCAGCGCGAACATATTGCCGAAGTACCAGTCGTCGTACATGGCGGAGGCGCGCAGCGCCAGGGCCAGGGGCAGGAGGGTGGTGGAAATGTGCATATCCAAGACCTGTCTTGAATAGGATTATAATATTAGGAATTGAATACCGCTGGGGTACTCTTGAAGAAACAAAGGGTATAAAGAACAAGAACGAAGAAAAGGAAACGAATTTTTGTGAGAATGGGAAGAAAGAGGGTCGGTGGACAGATCAACCCTTAATAGTGTTGCGGACTAAACTACTACGTAGACCCTTTGATCAAGAAGGCTGGAACTCAGGAGGGACCACAAAACACGGTTAATTAAGAAGTGCCCAATGAGAGGGCTTCATCCGGGCCTAAAAAAGGCACCGTTTCATAGGTCAGACATACTTAATGGGGAACGCCCGAAGGTCAATCGCGGTCCCTGTTTCGGGATCGTCGAATTTCCCATTTTGATTGCGATTCAGCCAGGAAAGTTTCACATTGAGGCCGGATTGATTTGCTCCATTTCCATTTTGACTATGCATATTGCTATACTTCGTGCATCGTAGAATGCATTGTGAGATCCTCATGGTTTTTCCAAAACAGGTAAAAAAAAAATACATAGAATTTAGTTCTTCTTGCACTGCTTCGCAAACTGGTCCACGTAACCCGGGAGAGTCTTTGACCACAACTGATCATCCGCCAACGCCGTCTTCAACTTCTGGCAGTCCTCCTCCGAAGGCACGTCGTCATCACCCTGGCTCTGCTTGCTGATCACTGGCTCGGCCGCCTTGAGCGCGCACTGACCGAACTGGAGAACGCTGTCGTCGTTGTTGCACACCTTCTTGTTGCCATACTGCTGCGAGCAGCTCTGCTGGATAGCCTGGCTGACTTCCGTGGCGACCTTCTCGATCTGGTCCTGGTCACCGGTGGAGATGCCGAGGCTCTGCGAGAGCTGCTGGAGGAGCTGCGGGACGACGGTCTTCTCAAGGAACGAGGTGCTGTCGTTGATGGTGGTGTCGCATTTGCTCTTCTGGCATACTTCTTGGTTGAAGTAATTGTGGAGGGTCTGGGGTTTATCGCCCAGCGAGTTTGGGATGTCCTCGCATGTTGCGGGGATAGAGGCGGCCGTGGCGACGGAGAGGGTAGCGAGGAAGGCAAGAGAGAGCTTCATTTTGGCAAGTGTAGTGGTTGTAAGCTGTTTTATTCAATTGAATAGCTTAAGTGATGGTGATGAGCGTTCAATTGACTCTGTCGTGATTGAAACAGTTTATATAGCTTCATCCTCTTCTCAACTAGGAAATACCCAGCAAGGACTGTCGTGTTACCAGAATCTCAGGATAGAAGTCCATTGTTTCAATCCCGACCGTCGAAGTATCTCAATTTTTGGTCAAACGAGGTGAATCACATTTCTGAGACCGCGAGATTTGTATATCAACTGGCCCCGTTCGTGATGTTTCAATGCCGAATCTAGATGCATCACTTCTTTGACTCGAGTACTCGCCATCAAACGCAGGCTGTCGCACTGTGGATAGTCTATTGACTGCTGTATTATGCAAGCCTTCTTTGTATCTGGCAATATTGACTTTACCTTCCTCTCTCGTAACTTGGGATATCAACAGAGGACCATGTCGATTGTCTCGACACTTGAGACATCTTTGCATCACAACTGCTCGACTCGATTTGTTTCTAGCTGTAGAAGAGGTTTCACGACGTTACCATATATCGTAACCGGCCTATTTTCCTTTGAAGAACAATATCAACAACATCAACCTTGCCAAGCCCTGAATGAATGAACCGGAGTACAGATACTGAATACAGCCGCCGGGAGCATGCATAAAGCCATGAGGATGCCTTAATTTATTCCCCGGACTTCGTGTTCTCCATAGCCCCAGAGATGATCGACTATGAGTCGCAGACTGGCCAAAGCTCTTGAGACGCCCATGTTTCACTCGTCGTCTGATTTTCCATATCACAAATGCTGTACTTCATATCGTGCCTCGCCACGGGTTCGCCGAAAGGAGAATCAGCGAGCTGACCATACAAATCTGAAACGAAGATCTTATCCAGAACCTTCCTCAAAACGACAGGTCTCATACCGGATGCAACGGAGGTTTAGTTCCGGAGACAGCGGGAGTCTTTATTTTTGAAGGTCAATAGCTTGCATAATCATCATTCGTTGCACTTCTTCCTCGAAACAATTCCTCCTGGGGTAGGGAAATACGTGGTGAGACACGCTGTACCTTGTTAGATGTCCTAGTGGCAACTAGAATACCATCTATGTAAGTTTTATCCTGTCGAGATGACGGTAATTCTCAGACAAAGCAGCAGGACGCATTCTTTCTGTTGAGGTACTCAACTCGTATTACAGCAAGATTCGGACATCGCAGTCCGATCAGCTCGCCATCACGGTAGGTACAGGATACTTCCTTTGCCAATAAGTGTTTTCCAGCACCCTTTGAAGACGCCAACTATACTATCTGCCTTTTAATCGCTGTTTCATAGGTTCCACAAGCTCTTGGAGCTCGTCAAGGGAGATACTCTGCTCATAAACAGCCTGCAGCAGAAACCGAGCAGTCTTACGGTGAGAGGCTTTAAGTATGTCGCTACAAAAAGGTTCTCACTAGCCGATCACCATTCTCTGGATCTTTTTCGGCACCATTCCTGACAAGAGGTCGAACAACAGCCAGATGGGTCGCATCCGAGGTGGACTATTTTGATGGAGACATTTCGCTCGTATCGGCGCTGTGGTGAAGCAGGACATTGAGTATTGTTTCTGCCGCTTTAGTGTCGGATGCTTGCGCCACTAGTTCCCGAGTCACCATGCTCTCGTATTGCTTATACGCGACTCGCTTTTTCCAGATTGTATCTGGATAGCCTGGCCCGACAAAGTGGTTGACCGTTATTGAACAGCCTTGCCTGATAGCATTGTAGAACATCCTCTTCGCGTTCGCTGAGTCCGGTTTCACTATCGCAATAATCCGCGAGGACCAATAGTCTGCACCTTCGGGTCCATGGGCCTTGTAGTATTCGGGTCTTTTCGAGCACGATTCCTGATTTCAGAAGTACCTTTGTCAGTGCTGGACTGCCTGAGCGCGCAATCTCCGTTCTCAACATCAATGCACCTGTGAATCTGATGTTGATTCGCAAATTTTATTGAGTAGCAATTATGATATTGGCGGGAATGGGATTGCCTGGTACAAAGCAGCTATTCTAAGTCTGCATGTTCCCTTAGAGAAAAAGGAATAACCTGAAAAGACAAATTTAGCTCGATGATTAAGATTAACGTCCTTATTCAGTAGAAGCTCCACAATCTCTTCATTGCCATTCGAAATCGCTTTAATAAGCGGAGAGTTTTGCAATGTGCCATGTATATCAGCCTCAGTCCATCAGCAG
The DNA here is from genome assembly GCA_023627475.1 of Aspergillus sp. S3505. Taxonomy (NCBI): domain Eukaryota; kingdom Fungi; phylum Ascomycota; class Eurotiomycetes; order Eurotiales; family Aspergillaceae; genus Aspergillus; species Aspergillus sp. S3505. The sequence continues at coordinate 389,357 of JAMAHJ010000018.1, read as the reverse complement.
GGCAATAGTATACTTGTGGCCGCTGTCTATAGCCTTTACCGTCGACGACGCGCTATACGAACTAAGCAGGAGCCTGTTCTCTTTGGCTTCATTGTTATAACAGCTAGGTTTGTTCTTCAGAACCCATCGGATGATCTCTAGAAATCCACAAGTCGCCGCCGTGATCATCTGGGCGCGATGATCCCAAGAGCTGGGCACTGTTTTTTTCGTGTTGATTTGTGGCATTAGAACCTTCGCCATGGTTACATGGCCTTTACAGCCAGCCTCCTCCAGGGCTCTTAGCGAATTATGACCATCTCCATCAGAAGGATTCGCACATGCTCCGTTCTTGAGCAAGAGCTGGATGGTCCCAATATGTTATTGCGTGCTGTATGTACCAATGCAATATCCAATATAAAGAGGTCATTGGCGGTCCAGGTGCTGAGTACGAGTTGTAATACTTCCACCTGGTTGTTACACACTGCTTGCATCAAAAGCAAGCCATTGCCGCATGCCTTTTTCAGTGGTTCCAATCAGTAAGTGCTTCATGAGGAACTTGATTGCACCGACGTTCCATTTCCCGCTACTTGTACCAACAGTGCCTCTTCAGCGTGCTCGTTCGCAGTCATTTTAAGTGCATGCAACTCTCGCAAGGCCGCGGCCATATCCTTAATGGCACTTGGTTGTACTCTCTCATCGCCTAAAAGCTTCTTCAAGTAGCTAATAACAACCTCTACTACCAAATCTTTGGGAGGAAAATATGTTCTGTTCTTGATTGAGGTCAATGTGACAACCTGACAAGCAATTTTATTATGTACATTGCCTGGGGCTGATGATCTCCAAAACTCAACCACACTCATTCACATCCGTGATCATATTCCGAACAATATCAGCGAGATCCTCCAAAGCCGCTTTTTCACGTGGAAGAACATGTCCAGCTCCATGGTCAAATAAATCCGCACGATCTTGATCACAAAGATTATACAGTGCCAGCGATGCATCGATATACGGATCATTACTGCCAAGGACATGGCACGTATGAATCTCAATCCTCTCTTCCGTCTCATCCGCATACACATCACTCCCGGAAACAGGATGAACAGGCTGCCAACCTCCAATAAATATCGCACATTTAATGTGAGGAGTCCGTCCCGAGTCTTTCTGTCTCTGCTGTTCGTCTAATATCAGCGAGGCCGCAACACGGGCCCCTTCAGAATATCCGATAACGCCATCGATATCTCCCTCTTCATCCAAGAGCTCAATCAGGCAGTTGAGAGCCGATCGAACACTGTCGAATGAGGAAGACACGGAATGTTTTGTGATAGAGCGCAGAGTACTCTCGGGGCTTTCACCGCGTGGAAAATGGCGGATGTGCTTAAGAATGGCTTCCCGGTTATTCACGTCGAAGAATGCATAGTTTGGTGGCGGTCCAAAAAAGCCTGCAAATTCCTGGGGTATTTCAACGAGGACATTCCCCTCTGCGAAGCGAAATGTAGCATTTTTGTCGGATTCAAGGATATCGCATAATGGTTCTGAAGACGAAACGTTTTGTATTAGCAAATGGCAGGGCGATATATAGATTCGGCTTACTGAGTTGTGCCTCGAACGTCTATTTGCAGAAGCAGTTAGTATAATTTGATTTTCGGATCGGCCTATCAAACCCACCTTTGCATTGTTGAATGCTCCTGGGAGACAAAGAAACCGCATGATGCATTTACTGCTGGGATTCGCCGTCTATTGTTCAGAGCTGACAGGATAATATGGGAATTCGCTGGATTTAAAATGATCAAACTGATCTGAATTCGCGGATGCAAGGAAATTGTTGATCCTATCGAATTACGAAATAATTGAATTGCTATATTTATGACGTGGATCTACTTGTTGGACTCCTGGCTTCGAGATAGTGCCCCTTCATTGCGTCCTTGCATGATGACAAGCTCAAAGTTCCCAAGACCCAAGCTCAACGTCTGCTGCTATTGATCATATTAAATTGTTCTGAACCATGCTTAGATATCCATTTGCCATCTGAAGCCGCTACAGCTTACTGCCAGAAGTGCTGCGTAGTCATTGTACTGTACGGCGAGAGATACAATTGCCGCCGGTGCTATTAGCTTCAACTCTCCTAAGAAAAGCAAATAAATATTTCCGATGCTTCGGAGTGCATATGAAACGACGAACCTCTCAATGCTTGATTTTAGCGCGGTGCTTACGGGGACAAACAAGACCCTTGTAAACCGTTTCCTATTAAGGGACCTCTCTCCCAGCGCCAGATGCCAATTTTAGATTGGTTCTTTAAAAGCAATTGTCGGAATAACATCTCACTTCCAAAATCCTCGGCTGTGACGTTCAAATCAAGCATGAGCCACTATGAAGCCATGGCAACGGCCTGGGAGGTACCGTTAAGCAGTCCTCCAGAAAACACCCTGGTACTTCTCAGAATTTTCGCACTCCTGAGTCCAGGCGGTGCCCAGAAAGACCTATTGAGATAGCAGTGCTCGGAGTGGCAAGTCCTATGTTGCAGTTTATCAAGGATGAAGCCAAGTAGATCACCCATCATTTTGCTAAATGCAATTGACAACGTGGCCATGATGCTGATTAAATAGATTGTTGGATGCCGAGCAATTTCTACTTCAGAAGTTTCTTATTCAGAAGTCAACTGAGAATGGAGCTCTTCACATGCATAGAACTGCCCGGAAAGCAGTGATTCGCCGTATGACAGTTGAGGAACGACCAGGAGTCATGTCCTCCTTAGTAGATGTACTGGTTTCGAGTCTGCCGAATACATACGATGCCAATACTGGGCATCGGGTTTCTTCTCGGGCTCAACCCGAGAGAATTGTGCCTCATGTTGAGAGCAATATAAAGCAGAACGAGGACTTCAGTACCATCAGAAAGAAGGACCAGTCATTTGCAGTACTTTTATTGCGTTACTGCTGGTAAGTATCGACCGTCATTCTTTGTCCAAACTTTCCTAACAGAAGGTATCTGTATGAGAAGGAGAGCTATAGCATCGCTCGTGGTAACCTAGAATCAGCCCTGCGATATCTTTGGGATCGCAAGTCTCTTGCTTATGCTAGTACCATTGACCTACAAGGCCTGATTGACCTTGATTTAGGCCGTGCTCCTTATGCTCCAGCAGCGTTCCAAGAAGCATACAGAATCTGAGCGCTTAATTTTGACCGTCAGTCGATTATTTTAACAATAAAATGATACTTAAGATGGATTCAAACAAAAATTTTATCAGCCGGTTTAATTAGCTGTCCTATTCGGATGGTTTGGGCTGGTCTCCGGTAATGTATACAATTTTCCACATTCGGTAACCTTTTATGAGACTGTCACGTTGACCTCACCTGAAAAGTCTCAAAATCATAGTTTTAATCACAGAAAAAGCTCTCTTTTCTTTCTTTCTTTTTTTTTTTTTTCATCTCCATGGAGCCACTCAATAAATATATCCTGTTCAGTCGGCTCGCACGAACAGCCTGAGCAACACAATGCTCCTCACCCTCTCCAACGAGCTCCTCCTAGAAGTCGCCAACTACCTAGAATGGGACAGTGACATCAATGCTTTCATGCAGGTCTCAGGCCGGACATACTACCTACTTTCACAGAGGTTATTTTGGCACAACGTATTCTGGTCCGAGAGCACAGCCTTCGAATGGGCGCTGTACCGCGGCTATGCATCCGTCGTCGAGAAAGCCCTTGATGCCGGGGCATGGACGAACATCGATTACAAGCCATTCTCGGGCCCACTAGATGTGGCGATACATTATGGATATGCCGATGTGGTGAAGGTGTTGCTAGAGAGAGGCGTTGACATTGACGAAAATCCAAGGTGGATGATTAGTTCGGCTAGTGGGATACTTGAGATTGGGGATAAGTCGCCCTTATATAAGGCGCTCGCGCGTGGTCATCCAGACGTGTTGCAGGTGGTTTTCTGGTTTGTTAAGAAGTCTCAGGGGTATGATGTTGGGAAACGGGCACGGCCTGTACGCGGGGGGTGGCATGCTTATGGGATAACCGTGACCAAAGCGGCTGCGAAAAAATTGATGAGGGATAGCGCTGCGAGGGGGGATTTGGATTCGGTGAAGTTTCTAGCACAGTATCTACCCAGATCGATTAACAGCGTGGTCGAGGAAACATCTGGCACCGCCCCGATTATTCAAGCTGTGAAGAACCATCGAATCGAGGTGCTTCGATTCTTGCTTAAAGCCGGCGTGGATCCAGGCCGGGATATTATGCTTAGGGAAGATACACCCTTGTACCATGCAGCGCAGAATGGCAGTGTCGAGGCTGTTCAGCTTCTGCTTGATGAAGGAGCTCGTCCTGATCCTCGTATGAACTACCAGCAGGGCGGCCGCGGACATTCTCTGGAGATTCTGGAGATGGCTGTCACAAATGGGCACGTCAAAGTTGCGGAGGTCCTGATGAAATCTATCAGGATTGGGCCCAAGAGTAGAAGCACTCTTAGTGATAAGGATACTCTCATAATCGCAGCAGCAGCTTGCGGATTGACTGATCTTGTTCAGGAAATCCTCGACAATGTGCACAAGGGATATCAGAAAGTAGGAAAAGGCCAGCGAACGTTCCTAGGCGACAATTCAAGACCGCAACCGCTTGCCGTGGCTATACAGAACGGCCACAAGGATGTCGTCTCATTGTTGATGGATTATGGCGCTGATATGAAGAATATTGCCAGCACCCAATCACTCATCAGTACTTCGCCACTCATCAAAGCTGTTTCAAATGGCCGTACAGAGGTCGTCAAATTCCTTCTCGATAAAGGTGTTGAGGACCTAAGCGAAGCTAATACTTATGTCTTACCCATTCGCTACTTGAATAGCTCGAGACAATGTACTCTTGGTTTTGCTGCGTTGTGCCACGCATTACCATCTCCACCGATCTTTCAAATCCTTCTCGATAATGGTGCCCAGCCCGCGACCAGAGCGGATAAATTGATCTTGGTGACGGAGGTAATGAGCTCTGGTAGTGAGAAGATGGCGAAGATACTTGCTAAGGAAGCAATCTCGCTGGATGTGTCCGAAAGGGACTCTGCAGCAGGCGAGAAAAAAAGAGAGAAGCTAGATGAGCAACAAGGTGAGCAACTAGGCCAAGGTGCGGCCAAGCCAATAGCAGAAACAACAGCAGAACAAAGAAACAAAGGATTGGGTGTGAAAGCAGGGGGAAAAGCGAGCAAAAAACGACGTTCACTCATTCAGCAAATCGGCCCGAACTCCCAGGAGGTGAAAGATATTATGTCAAAGGCCCTCGTATCCGGCGATGCACACATGGTCAATTACCTCTGTAGCCAAGGATGCAGTCCAAACCACAAATGGCCAAGGCATCTGGATGGCAAAGTGACGAGCCTGGAGGTAGCAGCATTAGCACCTTACTACGAAGTCGCAGCCACAACACTTGATATCCTGCTCCACTACGGCGCCGATATCAACCAGTTACAAGGAGACTGGGGCATGGGTTATTCAGATGAGCAATACTTGACCGCGTTGAAACTTCTTGTTCAGCGTGGCGCCGACGCGGCTCCGCATACGAGTAAATGGGGACAAAAGGTGCTGAAATTGGCAGCAAGAACAAGACTTCGGAGGACTACTCGGTTTCTGTTGTCTGAGAGCTGTAATCGGGGCGCCTCTTTTGCTGTTGTTCAAGGATTGATAAAATCCTGTGAGGAACATCTAAAATGGGGGTGTGACTTGAAATTTGAGAAGGTCCTGACAGACACTTACTGGCGATCGATATACCCAGTCCCAAGAGAGAAGAAGACTACCTAGAACCACTTCGCTAGGTACGGAGTATGATAGCTGGGGGCGTTTGTGAATTTCCCCACTGTGGTGTATTATTATTGCCTTGCTTATTATAATGACAATGCTGGTTTATTTGTTTTCTGGGCATGCAGTGTACATCCTAACCCCTCGAACAATGTATTGGTATCACTCGCGCCATCCTCGCTAGACAGTCGCAACTCGGGCGTCCGTCTCTTGCGGCTGGTTTGTAAGGCTGTTATCTATCGATCGCGACTGCGAAGTGCTCTGTTCGGGGATCTCCACATGCCTTCAAGCATGTACTACTATGTATACGAGGTGTTGGTTTGATTGAAAGAGAGAGAAAGGTATCAGCGGCAATAATACGGAGTACCATCTTCAAGCAAACCCTACATGGGTCGGGATACGGGATACGAAGATCAAACATGGCCATTGCTCAGGGATATTCATCCCCTATGAAAAGGGACCTCCTTCCAGCCACTCAGCTATGTGCTTTCTTATTTTCCTGGAATTGTGATATTCTACCCTAGCTTACAGGCAGCAATAATGAATTATGACGATGTTGTTGCTCTACGGTAATCACACCACGGATTATGCTAATCAAACGTGACATTGAAAAATCATTCCGTTTCCCGTTATCAACGAGCTGTCAACGAGCTGTCAACGACATCTGAAACAACTAATGCATGGAGATTCGATGGCATACAGAAGGGAATGTTGTCTACGAAGAAAAAGGGACGGATTCTCAATACCGAGTATTCTACTCCGTATATTCTCTCGACTCTCATCCCACACGATATGAAATGAAGAAACATCAAGCGAGAGCCGAGAAGAACTCCGCATTTACTCCGTACCATGGATGCTTCATTATTCACGATAGCGATAGGTTCGTTTGCCAAGGTGGTTCGGCTAGGAGTTTCCGAAACCGGAAATGGATCTGATAAGATCTAGATAATTTTCATTTGTGCAGGATTATGGCGCTGTATTTGGATGCTATGCTTTCGGGTCTTTGTTTTATGCAGAGAGTACAGTTCTGCCTATGAACAGGTTTCGTGAACATGAGTCCAGTCAGCTATCACGGCATCCGGGGCTCTAAATCGAATATACGCGACAAGTCCTCCATACGAGTACTTTGTACAAAATAATACGGGATTTCTCTTTCACAATACTGTAGTCACGATGATATCTTCTGGTCTTACTTGCGTGACAAGGTAAGAAGCAAATCGCCAATCCGATGTCGGTTGAGCAATCCGTCTCCAGGCACAGGAAACTGATACGGCCGGATCCATAAGAGAATTGCCGATCATGCCAATTAGGAACCATTTCCGGCCACTACATACTAGAATAGGATTCTGCGAGCGAGGTCATGAAAACTCTAATGAAAGCAGCGCACAGAATGCTTGTAAGGGTATGGCGCTGCCGCTGGTTAACGGCTAGTCCGACCCGTGCAAAATAGATGCGGTTTTTGCAATGGACGGATTGGCCGGGTAGTATTTCGTATGATGTGAAATGGGCTTTTTGTAGCGCTATGATTTCTTATCAACATATGGTGTAGGAGTATATATACTACCTGAGGCACTCTCGGGCCATGGTTTTCCCGGGCTTGACCCGGGATTTCCCCGGACATCTTTCGCCTCCCCAACCTCCATTGACGTCTTCTAGAAAAGAAAAAAAAGAAAAAAGCACCTGGCTGGGCTTCGCCTGCTTGAAATATCCATTGACTCGTCATCATGAGTTGAATTGTCACTCTGATGAGTCGTTCTCCGAAGATCAATTCGCCGCCGCAGCAACGGTGGCGGTCAGGCTAGTAGAATGGAGGGCCGTGATTGAGCTAACCTCGCTGTTTTTCGCCGTCTCCGAATCCAGAATTCTGGCCGATCTTTCTCGGGCCCACCGTGTACTGCCCGGCAACCACGGATACGCTGCTTGCTTGCTTTCCCATCGAGGGTCAGGGTTCTCAAGAGACAGGAACAGGGAAAGGTCCGGCTTTCTTTCCCCCCACGGCCTGAGACGTGAAATGTGACAGATGTTTCTGGCTCTGCTCTATCGGCCGTGTTCCCAGTGTTCCGAAAATTTTATTCGAGCATGAGCACTTTCCCCACTCAGAATTGAACTTCCGGGACCGCGCCGCCGGCCGTGGTCTTGCAAGGATAAAATAATAAATCAACAGAGTGATAACAACGATTACGGCCGGATAGTCCGGGACCGGGAATAATAGATGAGAATCACAAGCAAGAGGAAGGTGAAAAAAAAAAAAAAAAGAAAGAAACCGACATTATCAGGGCTGAAAGCTATTGGTCGATCTGCATAGGGACTTCGGAGGGACGATTGGGCATTCGGACTATCACCTCGTGGACCTTGCCCTCCTATAGCGGATCTGCACCGACCTCTGCGCGAAAACTACGGTATCCCCTTCCCGGAAAGCGCACAACGAGCTCAAAGACACGAAACTGTCTGCTGTCTGATTGAAAGGAGATAATATAGAAACATTAACAACAAACAAGTGCATCATGACGGAATTATGCATGAGCCACACGGGACAGTCAACAGGAATACAAAAAAAGAAATCAGTGTGGCTGGCTTCAGTATGACAAAGCACGCCTGCAGAGCACAAGAGAAAAAGACACCTGCCACACGATCAACAACGGGGTCCGTTGGCGGCAATTCGAACCTCCAAAAGCACCGGAAGGCGAATCAGAAATGCCGAGGGGACGCTAGTCCGATACCCACACGGCTCGGCGAGTCAATAGAACATGCTGATTTGGTTGAGAGGCCCCGGTCTGGATTAGCGGTCCCATCACCTAGTGATCTTCCGTTGGCCTTACACTGCAACAGTGGTACGCCAAAAAAAAAATTATGCATCAAAGGGTATATCGTCCGCGATCGTCATAGGCTAGATGGACCTGGGTGATACCAATCCGGTACAAGCATTTTGGCGCCAAAGGTCAACAAACTCAAAATGTCAAACCCACTCCCAGCCAGCGGCTGTCCGTACCCGCAACAAAGGGACCATCGCTACTGTGTTGAGTAGCTAAAAACCCAGGCACCAAGATGTTGTCAGTTGCAGTAGTGGCTGGTCTTTGTTGGGCCTATCATAGCGTCACTGGTTGATCCCCTGTTCTGGCGGTTATAAAGACCTTTGGCTTCCGGTTCAGCATTTCCATTTTATCCTTCCCTCAATATTCTGTCCTCGCACCTCAAATTTCAAATCTTATCTCAAGTTACCATTCAAATCACAATCACATTAACAAAATGAAGCTCACCAGTTTCGCTCTCGCTGGTTTCCTCGGCGCTGCTGTCGCCCTCCCTCAGCCTCAAGTCTTTGGAGGTGTTCCCGTTCCCGTCGAGTTGTCTAGCTCTGCTACTCCCTCCTCTTCGGCTGTTCCTACCAGCTCTGCCGTCGTCTTCAAGCGGCAGTTTGGCAGCTCCTCTTCGTCCACTCCCAGCAGCACCTCCGCCATTTACAAGCGTCAGGTTGACAGCTATCCCTCATCTTCCACTCCCGCTGCCACCAGCTCTGCCGTCTACAAGCGTCAGATCCTCGCCACTCCCTCGTCTTCCACCCCCATCGCTACAAGCTCTGCCATCTACAAGCGCGAGGACCCTCTCTTCCCTCCCCCTCCTCCTTACAACTTCCACCCCACTCCTTCCTCGAGCGCCACTCCTTCCTCGAGCGCCACTCCTTCCTCTAGCGCCACTCCGTCTTCGAGCGCTACTCCTTCCAGCTCTCCTTTCTTTGAGAAGCGCCAGTACGGCTCTATCTACGTCCCTTCGTCGTCGAGCGCCACTCCCTCGTCGAGCGCTACTCCTACTCCTAGCGCCTCCGTTCTCTTCGAGAAGCGTCAGTTCGGCTGGCCTACTCCCTCCAGCTCGCCGGTCAGCAGCACCCCTGTCAGCTCCACTCCTGCCAGCTCGAGCTCCATCGCCGTCTCTACTCCTCTTTTCTAAGTGAATTGACGACCGCGAGGTATGGGTCAACACTACAGCTGTTGACTCAACGTCAAACCACTCCCGAGTTCATTTCACCTGGAAAGAATCGGAAGTGGATTCACCATGGACATTAAACAACAACAACTATTACTACTGGTCATAAACTAATGGGTCTGGTCACCTGTTTGGAGTTAGTCCCTTTTTATTTTGTACATTGGGTGTTTTGTTTTGTTTTGAGTTTCGTACATAGATTGCAATGCACTGCGGAGTACTTGTGACTTGTGACCTGTGCCTTTTGAGATTTGATGTCGTTACGATCGTGTTATGATAGACTGATGTCATGGAATGATATTCTTGAAAATTTTCATCCCTGTTTATCATTATGGAGTACTGCGTAGAACATCCGATAAATTATATAACGATGTGCAGTCCATTTGGGACAGCACGCAGTAAGGCATGGGTCGTAATGGCTATGGAGTTAACATCCTGGTCCTTGTTATACCCTGCCAGTGTTGTGTTATGGTCATTGTACACCGACAGATCAAGATATATAAAGCGTAGTGTTCAAGAAAATAATCGTAGCAAATGCACTCATCGCTATACGACGCTATACGACATGGCATCAATTAGATCGCATAGCATGCAACAAGCATTATATATCTGCCCTATAACGGCCCCCTCCTAACTCTCTGCACCACATTCATCATAGCCTGCATGAGCACCCTATCACTCTTTGTCATACCATCCTCCTTTCCCATCATGGACGCTGCCGTCCAGCCAAGTAACGGCTTCATATCCGCCTCGCAAACCACATCCGCATCGGGCAACTCACCAGTTTGGAAGTATTGCCGAATACCTTTCGCGATGCAGAGGGATGGAGCCGCTCCGGATGTATGCTATATCACGGTTATTATTAGTATATCATAATGGATATGAAGTTGGAGGGGCATACGCCTTCAGAATCCTGTTGTAGAATGACAGAACCGGGGAAGCTCCGGGACACTTTCTGTGCGCCGTAGAGCGGTGTTACTGGATCGAGGGTGTTGCTGACGAAGAGGAGGGGGTGGGTAGTGTTTGCTGTGAAGGGGCCTGTTCATATTATTTGTGTCAGATATCACTCCAGGAAATTTAAACAGGAGCAGGAAAAGGGGAATACCTGGTATTTTCCACTTCGCCCTCGCTTTCCACCCAACACAAGACATCCTAATGTGCGCCCAGTAATCGCCCAGCATCTTACTATCCCTTTTCAATCCATCCCAATACGCTTTGAACCCATCCTCATCAATATCACTCATATACTCCGCATCTGAACACAAAATCGCAGTAGTCGCATAATTCTCATTCTCCCCCGGATCGCGGCACGGCGTCGACCACGGTCCTGCTAGTTGACATTGATTAGACGGACAAGGAGAGCGATGATTCCCATGTTTAAATTCTACCATTGCCGAGCCATCGCCGTTACTAAGCTGTCCTAGGTATTGCGCGAACAACGGAAATGCGAATAGGGGCTGGTACAAGGCGATGCGGAGGAGTGTCCGGATATCAGTCCAGGTGATAACCTCCGGTCCGTGGATGTTCGATGCCATTACTGGGATCGAGACATTATGGATCTTCTCGTCGAGGGTTAGGAACGCTTCTTTGATGGATGTTGGTCCGCCTGTTGTGTACAATGGGCAGACCTCTGGTCCCACGGCGTCGCAGTATAGTCCGAATCGATCAAAGATGGCGTCTGCGTCGCGGATTGGGTTTGGGCCGTTGCCGGTGTAGTATTTGTCGGCGTCGACGACACCGTCGAGCACCATGCGGGATATCCGGTCTGGATACATTGTCGCAAAGGTTGTTCCTAGTACTGTGCCGTAGGAGCGACCCCAGTAGAATAGTCTTTCGTGGTTGCGGTGCCAGCGGGTGCGGGTTATGATGTATTGGTCTGGGTCATGGCCGTGGATGTTGTCGTGGAGGGCTTGTTGTATTTGTCCTTGTTTCTCGCGCCATTCTGCGTGGCGCTCGACGATTTCCAGCATGTCTCGTGCAACGGGGGCGGTGTTGACGTGGCGTCCTAGAGCTTCGTCTTCGCCGGCTGGGGGTGTTGCGAGATTCAATGAACATCCTTGATTCAGTGCCTGCGCTCGTTGCCAGTGTCGCATGAACGAGCTCTCCGAGCTGCCTAGCATGCCGTCTGCTTCCATCTGTAATTCCCAGATTACTTGTGAAGAGAGATCGGGGAAGCAGCTGAAGCCGGGGGTTGTGTTATTTACGCCTCGCGGGTCGAAGCCTATCATGTCAAAGTACTTGGCTTTGGTTGTGCTCTCTGTTGTGCCAGGGCTCTCTTCGGCGTCTAAGATTGTTTGTAGATCTCGTCCGGTCGTTAGAACCTGCATCACGCCTGATCCTCCTGGGCCTCCTTTTATGCGTAAGCCAATTGAATGGCTGATGAATTAGAACAGGACTATACCAGGATTGATCAGAACTGCTCCTCCATATCGCGGATCCGTGACAGGCACTTTGGCCGGTAATCGTGTCAATGCAACGGCAACGCGATGGCCTTGTCCGTCAGCGCGGTTGTAGTCCATTGGGACATCCAATCTGGCACACTGGAAGCCATCGAAGCAGTCATGGTATTCAATTGAAGGAGACGGTGTGATCTATTCATATTAGCTGTGCTGGTTATATAGATCGTGGTAAATCCCACCTGATGCCAACTGAACCCTGATCCCGGAAAGCCATCGAGAGGGTTCACATTATTGTCATCATTGATATATTTATAACTATTTCCCCACCACAACAACCCAGCCAAACCCAGCAGTGCTATAGTCGTCGAACGAGTGACACTCTGCCGCCGTGGGCATTGCGTGAAAGACGACAACTCAGTCCCCTTCATGAGACTACCCAAGTTACAAACGACTGCTAACCAGAGAAAACCCAATGCATTAACGATCCGCGACTAAATACCGATTCATTAAAAAGTAAATATACGACAAGCAGCACGGACCCTGGCTGATAAAAACGACGACTGGGATTCGTCCAAGGTCACAACCTATGCACGGCAGAAGCGTAAGAGAGAAGTTTGATAGGCGGCCGCTTTTCAGCTCGGTGGGATTGGCACTTGTTGTGGTTCAGCTGATGTGCACTTCGTATGCATCTATGCCAAACGGATTTTCACCATGTGGGTCGTGCGTCTTTCTCCGGGATTCAGCCGTGTTGTAAGGGGCTTTACTGTCTGAATGGGGGTTTTGAGGTCTAGCCGGAAGGGTTTTCTCGAGTCCTCATATATAAAAGACAAGTTAATTGTGTAAGTGAACCGGCCATGCCATGGCGATGAAGGCCGACAAGTTTACATCCAAAGACCCGTCTTTGGCACCATAGCGGCTGTTGGCTGGCTGAAGCCAAGCAACCGATCCATTTCGATATGCTCGGTCTCGAAGCTTATTTGCGAGGCAGCTCCCGCGCCTTGCTCACGATTTGGAATTCGACTTTGCAATATTCTGGCGCCAGCTGTCAGCAAACATTTTGGTCTCTGTAACGATGTATGACAATCTTCCGTGGTCGATTTGGCTTGCCTTGCCTTCTAGCATAGGAGATGTCAGGTATGTAAAACTGTTCAGGACGTCTATCCGCTGGCAGATTGGACGCAGGAGACGACAAGTTGAGCCTAGGGGTGGTAAGGAGAGCGGAAGATACAGATGCAAGTCTGCCCTAGAACGTAGTATACGAAACAAGCTTCATTCTGATGTATTGTGTGTCGGATTATTCTACAAGCTAACCAAGGAGCGAGCTCTAATTTCTCTCGGTGAAGAAGCTGTATTCGTTGACTCAAGCAATATACTATTAGGGTATCATTTTAGCAACCTGCTCAGTGCTCAGACGACAAGCAGGATGTTTGACGGATCTTTGTCCAGGCTGATTTCCAGCCACAATAGCTCTGGCTCAGATCCGACGGACAAATAGCTTAAGCCTACCTGTTGGTCATCCATTGTCCCGTGCTCGCATTGCATACACGTTGAGCAGTTAACCAGAGACTATCCGCTCGAACGACTGCAATGTGCAACAGAGATCCTGATTGAGCGTATTGTGATTCAACAGTCCACTGTATACTGCACTCTGACACAAGACAAATAGCCAGGCATCCATTTCAGATTCATTATCATCCTGCTCAATTCTCATAAGAATTGTTCATAGGATGATGCATAAGATTGTTCATAGAGTGAATTGTAGGGTTGTTCATCCGCGGCCTTTTAGCTCTGGGATACTTTGGCGCATTTTTTGGAAAGTGCTGCTGGTGACCATATTTGTGGTTCTGCTTATTTCTGGCGGCGGCAGCAGCAGCAGCATTTATCTTTTTCTGCATGTGCGCCCGCGATGGCATGTGGCTTTCCACCGACTGTAGATGTGCAATATGATCCTGGTATCTGTCGCTTTGGTACTGGAAAGGTATGGCCTCTTCCCGCACCGAGGGCAGCACGCGCTCCCACAGATTCTGGATCCGCTGCTCCTCCGTCAGGAGCTCTTCCAAATTTGATTCCCATGACCCCAGGTGGTTTGAGAACTCCCGCACGGTCTGGTCCTCCCGCTGGGACCGGCCATAGTACTGCCGCCGGGCGACGGCAGGATCAACGAGATTGATGACTCTTGATAGCAGGAATTTGCAGAAATTCGACCATGTGGGTTCAGTCTTGTCATAAGTAACCACATGAAGGCCCCAAGCTCGTTCGATGTCCGGGGTCACATGCCGCAGTCCTTCTTCAATCTTGCGCGCATCGGACGCATAGTAGCGCTCGTATTGAGCAAAGTGACTCTGCAGAAACTCAATTGTAAGATTATACTCCTTTCGGCTCGCTCCCCGATACTGTCTCTTGACAGTGAATGTAGGAGGCACTTCCACATCCTCTTCTTGTTCATCCTGCATCTTCTCCCGTCCACTCGATCCTTGCCTCGAGATACGTTCCTGCTGCTGTCCTTCCTCTCTCATGTTATCCTGTCCCGCGAGACTGTGCTCTCGCACATTCTCCAGGCCCTTGCCTCCATTGTCCACGCTCGACTCCGAATGCGACCGTTTGATTCCTCGGATCAATTCATCCACGTCCTCGGTCGTAGGATTTGTCGGAGGAATCGATCTCAGCCGGGGATCAGGCAGGGAATCGAATCTAGGGTGTTCAGAGGCCAACCGTTCTGTCAGTTGCTGTTCTACCGGCCGCTCTGGCGGAACTGCTGGCAGCTCAGCCAACCCGAAGCTCTGCTGGACCTCGGCCAGCAGCTGTTGTTCCCTCGCAATCTCACTGCGTAACTGTAACAAGGCTCGTTGCTTTCGCATCCGGGTTAGCTCCTCCTGCAGCTGGAGGATTTCCAGGTCCATCATCTCGTCGGGGTTGGAGTTAGGATTGGTAGGGGGGTATTGGGAGGCCATGGCGGGCGTATGAGGGGTTCGGCAAACAGGCGGAATATCAAATATCGTCCGAATTGTAGTTATATTTGCAGCTAATATATGAGATACATCTCCCCTGGCCACTGTATCCCGGCGTCGCTTCGAGGACTGTACTAAGTCGTGTTTGATAGAAAAAGGAAAGAAAATGGCCGCATGAAATTCACGTGGTGATAACAGTCTTGGCGCAGAGTCGGTCTCCGATAAGAAATTATGCCACTATTTTAAGGCAATAAGGTATCAATGACTTTCAGATTGTTCCAGGCTAATCGATGAGCATACTTGATGCCGTGCTCTTATAAAGAAGGAGCACCCCGGTGAGAGCCGGTGGGTTCTCAGCCGCTTCCCCCTTGCAATAGTCACGAGCTACTGGTCTGCATTTCTACGGGAGTTATTGCTCACATATCCTCAAGCTGTGTACTGTGTATTCTTGCTCATGGTATTCAAGTAATGCTCTGCCGGTACGACCAAGCGCAGAATCAGTATCTCCCGAGCAGAGACCAACTAGGAGACGGACATGCTAGTCTCCACAGCTGAAGGTCCAAGATGAACTTTCTCCCACACTTGAGTACTACCGAGATTTGTGTCCAACCATAGCAATGGTGGGCTCCGTTGGCATGACCGCACTCAGCATGGACTCGAGCGCAACGATACTTGTACAAGTACTGCGTACACTCCTAAATCCCTGCACTAATACAGGCCGAGATGCTCCGTCCGGCCCGGCGGTGCCAGGGGGTGTTTGTGGGCAATTTGAAATGCAAGAACCAAGACAATCAACACTCCACATGTAGCAACGCGTACTCTGTCAGCTCAGCCATGATTGACATTGCATGGGCCGGGCCAAGTGTCATTCGGCTCCTTATTGGCAAGTTATGGCCTCATGCAAGCTAAATGAAATCAAATAGCGGTTCGTGATAGCACCACATTCCCAAGCATTGATTACTTGGATTGTCCAAGTATTCCCGCTGGAGTGTTGGGGTCTCTTTCCTCAGTTCAGCATCGGCCATTTTCATGGCACGGACGCGGATGATCGACGCCACTATTTTCCTCGGCAAAGCCCATTAACCCGGGGAAAGTTCATTGTGATTTCAGTGGCCCAGAAACCATCGAGCCGGATCCAGCGATCCTCCAGCTGTTCAATAATTCGCTCCAGCGTGCGCTCCTCTGCCCCGCGGTGGGCATAATACAGATTTACCTGGGGTATGATTGGCGAGGGAACGGTACCATAGGTCTGGCATCATGGATTTGTGACAATAGTGGCAGTGTGCTTGTCAGACAGGGAAATGGTGCTTATAACTGTGCATCTGGCTTTGTTTTGGCCAAAATGCAGACATTCCGTGATTCGTCTTCCGGCAGATGCATCCTATGATAACTAAAGTACGGCTTGATAACATCCTTCAATCTGATCCTATGATTTCATCCAGCTGACCTTGTCAGGTTCTAATCCTAAGTTTATGAGAACAAAGTGATGTCTCGATAGGTTGTCAACCGGTCGCTGCTATATCTGGTCGGCCTATGATCGTTCGTACGGATATCTACCTAAACTGTTTATAAGTCTGAAATAGATTACTGTTGCACATTCGTCCGGTTCATCTTTGGATATGCCGGTCTCTTGGATAAAACTATGTCCTTGGCTAGGGGATAAACAACCATCCATCCCGGAAGTCTCAAGAGGAAACCAAAGATCCCCAGGTCGATCTAGTCGAATCGCAATCCGAAGACTACGATGCAGTCGCATTCTCCAAAATCAGAGCAACAGGCTCCATGCGCACTTGGAAGGGGAGGTATTTCGTATATGCCGGCCACAACCTCGTGCAAGACTGGTCAACAAATACAGCTACACACAGCAGAGAAAACGAAAAAGGAAGAGAATCAAGATGAATTTATCAAAATAATACCAAAATGAAGCCAACCAAGCCACTATAGAATCTAGGGTATCTATTATCTGCACGAAAACAGCAAAGCAAGTAATATAACAAGCGAATCCACTACTCTACTCTATCCCTCTAACAATCTCCACCCACTCCCCCGCCTGCACCCTTTCCCCAGGCTCTTTACAAACAGCAACTTTAACAATGCTTTCGACAACACCGCCCCGGGGAACCCTCATCCCGTTCCCACTTGACCTCGCAAACTCGACGACCCGATGCCCTTCACGCGCCATCGCGAGTCTCTGCATGTGGCTTGTCCCGGGGTACAAGAGCAGATCTCCCGTCGCAGCAGCGAGGAGCGTCACCGCTAATGAAAAGATGTCGGACGAAGTGGTCGGTGGTGCACCCGTAGGCGATTTCAACGCAGCCGGGGAGAGCAGTTCCGGCGCTGCGAATGGCGGTGTTAACGCTGACCCAGGCGCTGGCGAGGACGTCGCGGAAGAAGTATCATGTGCGGAAGAAAAGTCCGCGTAGAGGGGTTCATACACGAACCCCTCCCCGTCATCGCTAAGGGCAGGTACCCGCCGCAGAAGAATATTATGCGGCTTGATATCCCCATGCACAACACCCGCCGTGTTGTGCATCCACTCAAGCCCAGAGATTAATTTCCGCGCTAGGCCAATCCACCTCTGCTTCCCCGGCACAGGCTCAAGCATATTACTCGTCGATCGACGCTCCTGTGCTTTGCCCGCTTCCTCTGTTATATAACTCGACAGCGCCAGTGGTACAGCACCCATAACCAGCGCGTGGCTCCGGGGTATGTAACCCAGAAATGGGACGACGTAGCGCTCCGCGCCGGGCGAGAGGCTTAAGCGGGTGAGAACCCTAGCCTCGGACTCGAGGACTGGATGCGCATCTTTCCTGATGGGGGTTTTCACAGCGACGATGCGGTTTTTGGCCGCTGGGGACGCGGGTGGCGTTATTAGGGTATCTGAGGTGGGGGATGCGGGGAGGGAGGAGGCTTTGTAGACGGCGCTCCAGACGCCGTGACCGAATTGAATGGGGCAGAAGGAGTCGGGGTGGTGGTGGTAGTCGAGCGAGTCTGTATAGTATAGTATGCCGTTGAGACTGTCGGGGTCTCGCTTTGAGGGCGTGCTGGGAGTCACCGGGGGGGTGGTGGTGGTTGATGCAACGGCGTTGTCCGTCTGGACGGAGAGCTGGTGGTGATGGTGGCGCATTGTATGTTATATATTATAGATCGATAGGAATATAGGAATATATGTATATATCTAGGCTCAAAAAGCAAGCAGCTGAGAAGGCGAGGCGTAGAGATACAGAATCGTCGCAAGGCGCATAATCAACAGTTGTGACAAAGTGGCAAACGCAGAACAAGTCTGAACCGCGGATGTACCAAGGATGACGACTGCGATTGTAGTAAAGGAGTGAAAAGATTTGAAAAGAGCGAAAGAGGAATGAGCGATATAAGAAGAAGACTGGAAAAAGAAATGAGAAGGAAAATTTCAGAGGAAGATCGCAGGAAATGAAGTGTCCCACATGGGTTCTGTGACAGCACCCGCGTAGTCCGATACTGTACAGAGCACTTGCAGTACGGACTATACTACTGTATGTTGTGACCCTCTTATCTTCCGTTATAATTTACTAATCCTTCTCTTCATAGTAACTATACAGTATAATGACTGATCCCTATGTAGTATCGAGTCGATAGTGCGTATACAAAGTGACATCGGGTATGCCAGTGCATGCATCACGGACACTATGCTCTGTCCGGCCTAGTGTACAATATCACGCCAATAATATACATAGTACACTGCAAACGCGTCCCTCGCCAACCCGAGGGATTTCCTATTCGGGCCGTTTACTTATCTTTTCCTTTCCGTCTCAATTCGCTTAGAGGTCAATGCGAATCTTTCAATGCCAATGTTACTACTCCATACTTCCCCGTTCTATTCGTTGCATACAGCGCAATCCTCCATAGATGAAAACGTCTACTTTACTCTGGACAGACACCCAACAGTTCGCGATCCACGTGGGTCTGCCAGGCTCTCGGATAGGTCCACCTTCCGTTTATAGAAAGCCGCCGATTTCCCAATTCAGGCGTAGAGCACACCGGATACTGCTTGTGTATTGGCGCTACGACGCTAAAATCACACCCCAACGGCCCAGTCCGGTTGGGAAACAGCCGCATTAGTCTGGCTGTATGCACAAGTCCTATTGTATGTCGAATTCAATGATCCCCGACTACGGGCCCTGAACCCTGCCCGCACTGCACCTGCACCAATCCTGTATTACTGTCCTGCAGCACTCCGTACTTGTATGCAACTATGCACTCCCTAAAGAAACGTATCTCCCCAAATCTTCCACCCACCTCTCAAACGCCTCCTGAACGACCCTCCCATACATCCAGCGCACCGCATACGCTGCATATCCAACCTGCACCTCCCAGTTTCTGACTTCACTCCCGCGACCCTCGTCAACCGGCTTTATCTCATGTACGCGTTCCGCCTGTAATAAAAAGCGCGGCAGCGTCCCTGACGCAGTGTAATCGCTGCTCCATGCAATGCGACCGGTTTTGTTTGTCGCGCTGTCTGGTGGCTCGAACTGCGTGACGACGAGATGCACATCTGTTTCGGCGGGCGAGTTGCGGTCCATGTGCACGTGGAGGGTCATTTGTGTGCCGTTCTGCAATGTCGAGGAGAGCTCATCTTGGCCTGGTTGATGGCGGATGGTCACGCGTGGGCAGAAACTGTTCCATGATGGCCAGGTGGAGGTGTCGATGAGGGTTTGCCAGGTTTTCTCGGCGGGCGCGGTGGTGGCGGCGGAGCTGTGGGCGTAGTAGATGGCGTCGCTGCCGTTGAGACTTGGGGTGGATTGTGCCATTTTGTGGTGTAACTGATCCCGGGATAAGATAGCATTGACGGTGGTGAGAAGAACTCCGCATCATTCGAGTCACGGGACACAAAGCAAGCCCAATCAATGGCAATGGCAATGCTATTATGCTATAACTATGCGACAATTATTATATCGTGTTAACAAAGTATAGTACTCGCCGGCTCGCTACTTCAACGGCGCCCCAATAACACACATGAAATCCCGGTCCGGCGTGTCGTCCAACGCATTCTTCACCAAATTCCACACATTCGGATCGTACGCCTCCCCAATATGCCCGACAATATCGAACCGACACTTATCCTGCACCCACACGTTCTTCACCCCCTCCTCATGCACAAATGACGTCTCCACCGGCGTAACCAACTCATCATGCTTCGACGCAATCACCGTCAACGAATTCCCTTCCTGCACAATCGGCTTCCCATCATTCAACTTCTTAATCGCCTCACCACCAGTAACCAACTCGGAACACGCCTGACAACCCACCGTATCCAACGCCTTATCCACAGCACTCTTGGTATTATTCCCCAAATCAATCGCAAGCTGATACAACCCCGCAAAATCCGTGCCGCGAGTCGGCGGCGCAATCGCAACCAACTTATCAATCAACGGCACAACCTCGGAATGAGACTTCGGCACGTAAAGCGCCTGCAGCGCGCCCTCTGAATGCCCCACAACATCGACTTTCTCCGCCCCGGTCTTCTCCGCGACTTCCTGGATGTATCTTGCGATTTCGCTCGCGGACTCGGCGATCGGCTTCAAGCCACCCAGGAACGGGAAGCCATCATAGGCGCCGTATGTCCGCGCGAACGTGCAGTAGTCTTTCGCTTGCAGCCAGTATTGTAGCACGTTGATATCTTCGTAGCCTGTGGCACCGAGGCCGTGCAGGAGGATGACGGGGTTCGGGTGGGAGGAGCTTTTGCAGGAGAAGTCATTGATGAGGGTGGCTGTCGCTGTGGAGCAGGCTGCTGTCAGGGCAGCGACGATGCTGCGGAGGGAGGGCATTTTTAGCGGTAACCCTTGCAAGAAACTCAATTCGGATTTCTTTTGGATATAGGAAAAGAAGCCCCCGCAGAACGGACAGATCGAAAACTCTGAAAGAAAAGTCTTACAGGGGAAGGGCAGTCTGTTTATAAGGACCGGAAAAGCAAAATGGCACTATGTGTTGTGGTGGATCTGTACACGGCCTAATTAATCACGATCGTCGGTTACTATTGATGCGAACTGTATGGTGATCGATCGTGGCTGGCGGGACTGTCAATCTAATTTAATTTGACAGTTATTTTGATATGGGGATTTGGGATAATTTGGGATTATGCTCATGTGTACTCCATAGATGTTATGCAGAAGTATACAACACCGAGTAAACATCCGTCTTCGTACTCCATACACGTCAACCATGCTTCAGTCAATACTAATATCTAGGAGTCGAGTCACTATCACCCATATAGCATGCGATGCATTAGATATCACATAAAAGAAACCAAGCCCAAAGGGGAAGAAGAAAAAACAATCACATACCTGTGCGCCGGCATATACGGCAACCGAGACAGACTGGTCAGCTTAGCTTGGCTTCATCTGATATTAACAATCGGCATAAGAAATTGTACGCTTTCTTTTTGCTGGTCTTGCTATTCGATTTCTCTGTACTTGTACGTCCCCTATCCGATGTGCTTTATACCTCGTATACGGAATGATATGTAACGAGATATACATTATTTCTGAATCATGCTTTAGTCGGCTAGACGATCCATTCGTTAGGTACTCCAAATATATGCCCTAGTCTTCTCCGATTCTAGCTATTATTCGTGTTAGTGTGTAATCCATGCCATTCAAAAACCAACAATAACAAGTATATTTATCTTTATGCCATGTGCTCTGTGCTGTCTGAATTTGTTTTGGTGAAACAAGAACACTGCTCAGCGAGACTAGCTTGTTCTCTGTATGTAGTGCCCTGTTGATGACATGGCTTACCGAGTACGGTGACAGTCTGAGCCTGCTTTGTTAGAGCATTGATATTCAACAGACACATACAAAATATAATTGATGTTACTGGAACCGAAGACATGGCATATGAACGGAGAAAGCCCGTATGGGTGACAAGTGAATACCGAGTCTCGAACAATGCATCTAACACATCAGCACTCCTCGCCATTGCACTTGTCTCATTGCGGCGCAAGCTAATAATTGCCGTACTTCATATGTATATCAGCAGAACATAATGCTTCTAATATCCTTTAGTGAAGGATATAACCCCTCAACCATTGCCCCTCATGACCACCATCCCAAAAACCCAGCACCGTTCAAGATCCAACACAACTCTAGCCAACCAACAAAATGCTCCCCAAACGCCTGATCACAATCCTCCTCGCCTCCCTCGCCTTCCTAGCATCTGCCTCTCCCAACTCGGCTCCGTCCAATCCCACCTCGCTCTCCTAACCGAGACCCTCGGCTCCTACAACGGCGGCGACTGGGGCCTCCTCATGCTCGCCAACCGCGTGAACAACGCGCAGAGCGCAATCCAGGGCGCCCGCCTGAACCTCGACCAGTTGCCCATGCTCAGCGGCGACTATTTTGGGAACTGGGCTGGGAGTTATGAGGAGTTGCAGCCGGTTATTCCGGGGGCGTTGCAGTCGGCGCACGGCAAGATCTGTCCGCCCTCCCCTTTCCCTTTCCTAGCTAATGATTGAAAATTTATGAATGGGATAATTGTGAACGAATGAATGCAGACTGATCACTTCCACAAGCTGGGCCTCAAGCCTGTTGTTGGGCGCTGATGCAGGGTCTTATCGATGAGAAGAATGGGTATAAAGAGACGATTGAGGGCAAGATGTCGAGGGAGAACATCACGGCGATGGTTGGGCATAATGAGGAGGTGGATAAGACGATGAAGTTTGTTTTGGGGGCTTTGGGGTCAGATTAGCTGTTTTGCTAGTGTAAAATTTTGGGTTGAGTTGGTAAGTTGTGGCATTAGGATTATAATTGCTTGTTTGTATGAGTAATGGTACATAATCGGGTTTCTTTTTCTGTTTCTGTGGTGTCTATTGTCCAGTCTTGGATGAGAGGTGGGATAGGCTCGGAGAGACAGTTGGGAGTGGGCAGTGGTTGGTAATGAACACACCGTAGAGGTTAGATAATACTGCTATTTTGATACCCTAAATTTACAGGTTCTAGTTCTTGTGCGGTTATCATATCGTTTACTACGTGCATTGCTTTTTTGGGCCATGATACATGATACATACATAATCATACAGAGTGGGTATACTAGTTAAGCCTCTTGTACGAAGCCCTATAATCGCCCGTGCGGAACGACGTCAACGAACCTCCCAGCAGCCGATTCAAATGTATCGGCGACTTATCCGCTGCCGTGTTCATATACTCCAGCGTGATCTCCCACAACGTGAGTGCGGACAAACTGCGCAGTCGCACCTCACTAAGATCGTAATCGATATTCTCCTGGTAAGTGGTCGAGGGATCAACCTCAGAAGGGGGAGGTTTAGGTATACTGTCAAAATCCGGCTTGGGCTTCTTTCCGGCGTAGGTGGCTAGGTCGGGGATAGCGCGGATGAGATCGTGGATAGGTTTGCCGGGGAACATCAGAGACAGAAGCTCAGAAACGGGCATGCTACCGCGGGTGTTGAAGGCGAGAGTGAGGAATTCGAAAAGTTGGAAGAGGTTGGATCGTTCCGACGGGTCGACCTGTTTTATGCGTTTTATGACTGGGGAATTCGCATCTGGCTCGAAATAGAGCACCGTGCGATCGAGTTCTTGCGGGAACAATTCCTCCGGGTCGATGTGGAGCGGCTCGAATGGCCGTCTATCCCAGTGAAGAAGCCCATCGTCAAAGTTACCCGTATGAAGAGACGCGCGGTGGTCGTCGACGAGTCCTGACAAGTGGGTAAAGGTATCGTAATGGTTTTCAGATGCCTCCTCCTCGATCTTGGACAAGAGGGATTCAATCTGGTCCGTATATTGCTTCAATGATTCCGCGGTTGTCTTCGGATCTGCGGCCGCCTGCGAAAGCGACTTGGTCAGTTGGTCGATTTGAATTCTTTTTTCCTTAAGTTGATCGCGGATATACGCATGGCGGTTATCCTGGTTAATTTGGATAAGCGCCCGTGTGCGTTTCCGCTTGGCAGTCTTGTCAGAAGAAGTCTTCGATACTTCTTCGACCAGTTTTATCAGTTGTTCAAGCTTGTCTGTCCTGACTCGAGGCGTATATGGAGCGGGCTTCCATCCTGCCTCAGGGCTTTCCGGGGCGAGACTATAGGGCCGAGGCTCCCTTCCTGGCGGGATTGCGATTTTGTTCGCCGCAGTCCTCTCAGATACCCGTGCTGCATTCTGGGTCATCACATCCCATCCCTTAGTCATTGTCCAAAACCCAGAGTCCATAGGACTGGCGAGTTCAAACGCATGAAGCGCAAGACTTTCCGTCAACAGCGCCGGTCGTTTTCGTTCCACAACGGTGCGAGGAATGATGTTTGGGACCTCTACCGATGGTAGTGTAGCTAGCAATCGTACACACCCATAACTATGGAATCCTGCCTGTCGCAAGCACATCTCCAAGAATATCGACCACCATCGCGACGGCGTGTAGTGATTCCGTTTCGACGTATTTGGCGGCGGACTGGCAAGAACCAGCAGGGTATCGTTCTTGGTCACCGCACCGGAACTATCTCCACTCAAAGGTCCTTGTTCCGGAAGATGCTTGGAGATGACACTATCCCAGTCCCTGTGCGCATGTATGTCAAGAGATATCAATTCGTAGCCAGGCTTGCTTGCAGCAAGGGGTTTGAGAAACGGGCCGTAGGTGTCGAGGAGCGGTTCGATCATCAGATGGCGTCGGGGTTTCAATAAATCATTAACCTTGGACGAAAACAGGCCAATTCCTGGCCATAAGTCGAGGATATCGATTGGAGATTTCCGATTGAGGTAGGGTGAAACGCGATGAAGAATGTCATCTGCAAATTGTCAGTGTCTCCGCCTTCAGAATCTGCTTTCTGCAGCGCGTCTTACCGCAAAGATCCTCGTTCACAATCTCAGACTTAGCCCATGTTCTCTTCCTCCCAGGCGTCGGGAACCTGTCGTTCATGCGCTTCGTTAGAGGGAACCGGGCGACAGGCGTCCATCGGTTCGCCCCCGGAGGCATCTTGGCCCGTATGCCAATAAAGGTATTAGATTAGCAAGCAGAATATGCACGGCAATCCATGCTTAGTGTTATTTCAGTGACAAGTGGCTGTCGTTGTGGTATGGCAGGGTGACGGAGAAGGGTGAGGAAGAAAGTTGGAGCTCCGCCACCGCCGACGGTTTCGGTTTGGGACGGACGACATTCTAACAAGCTCACTTTTACAACAATCGGCTGTTTTGCTTAATACTTTGTACATCTGTCGATCGTTTTAGGTCTTCTGCACTGTCTCAGGTCCCTCTTGTCTCGCCGCCTTGATGCGGCTCTTCCCCGCTACGACGTCTCTGGTTTCACGCCAGGCACCGAACCTCTTGATGACAGCCTGAGCTTAAGCTGGCTTGAGCTACCCGGACATATTTACAGCAATCCCTTGCCTTCACAGAAATCGAATCGCGATCAAGTTAGGCATAATGGCGTCGCAATCATCATCAGATTCCATGGGGCTCACCCCACCTCAGAGCGTCGAGAAGATCACTCGCAGAGCTCAGGACTACGAATATAATCCACACATCTCACTTCGGAATTGGTTAAGAACTGCAACAACGCTGGTGAGGGAGGTGTGTCTATCATATTCCTCGCATAGTGGTTGAACAACTTCTGATCCAGATTGGCAACAGGCCCGCATCTACGAACGCGAAGGAAACGATGAACAAACCTACCTACTCCTCTTCAGACACGCCCAGCTCGTACTAGTCAACCTGTCGAAACATCCCGAAGCCAAACAAGAAAAGAATCGCAAACCGTTACTAGAGGCAGAGAACCAGGTCAAAGCCAGCATCGACAAGCTAGAGACGCTAAAACCCCGAATCAACAAACGCTACGAAAGATATGTCCAGTTAATGCGCGAGCGTAAAGCCCGGAGACAGCCGTCGCTTACTACGCCACCACCCCAAGACCCTAGTCGTCATGACCCGGCCCTAGCGGGCGTCGCTGCACCGTTGGAAGCGGGTGAGAATAAAGGATTCGCGGTTGAACTTGCAAAGACGGAAATCAGTCGACGGGCGACAGCGAGGAAGGCATTACGGGAGGCAGGAGTATCAGAAGAGGAGGAACGCATTCGACGCAGCGCCGGTGTCTGGGGTGATTGGGAGAGTGCGTTGGAGAAGGACGGGCAGAAGAAGACGGATAAGAACGACTTGAGCACGCGTATCCAGGAGGTCAGGCTCAACGTCGACCAAACACAAAAGGAACGCTACGCAAAGCCTGCTCCGCGACAGCAGACAATATCGTCTCCTGTGTCTGGCTACAAGTATCCCACTGTTCCCCGACAACAGCCACTGGGCACCATCACCTCTCCGCCAACCGTGCCAGTTAACCGGCAAACTCGTGTGGATCCTCCCGCGCTACCTCCGAAGCATATCGAAAATTATGATTCACCACTAGTGGATAGCCCTCCACCACGTCCAAACAAGATCTCGCCAACAGCGACATCAGAACCCGCGCCATCATTACTACCACCCGCTCTTCCAGACAAAGTACGTCTAGAAGATGACACAAAGTCCCGATCCGACCTCGATCCATCCAGCTTCACCTTCAAACCATCTGCCTACCTTGAAAATGGAACACCTCTCCGCACCGTTTTCCTTCCTCCAGATCTCCGGACACAGTTCCTTATATTGGCTGCTTCCAATACACGCCGTAACCTCGAAACCTGCGGAATTCTCTGCGGAACTCTAATCTCCAACGCACTCTTCATCTCAAGGCTCCTCATCCCCGAACAAACATCCACATCCGACACATGCGAAACCGTAAACGAATCCGCTATCTTCGACTACTGCGACTCTGAAGATCTGATGGTGCTAGGCTGGATCCACACTCACCCAACCCAAACTTGCTTCATGAGTTCGAGAGACCTGCACACGCACTGCGGTTACCAAGTGATGCTACCAGAAAGCATCGCAATCGTGTGCGCTCCCAGCCAAACGCCTGACTGGGGGATCTTCCGATTGACAGATCCGCCTGGTCTTAGAACGGTTCTGAATTGTACGCAGTCGGGGTTGTTCCATCCTCATTCTGAGTCTAATATTTATACGGATGCGTTACGGCCGGGGCATGTTTTTGAGGCTAAGGGGTTGGAGTTTGAGACGGTTGATTTGCGGCCTGAGTCTAGGATTTAATCTCTTTTTGTTCTACTATGCCGCTGCGATTTGATCACTTTGAATCTTATGCTGTCTATTTCTGCTAGCTTGCGACGAGTTACGATTTATTAATGAATTAGGCATGATATAGATGACCAATAACATTGATTGTCACGCACTTATGCTGTTCATATAATTGTATCACCGCCTGATATTTTGCCAGTATATAAAAGCGGTAGGACCAGCTGGGTACAAACTCTCTACTCCACTTTACATGACAACTAGCCCTAAAGTCCACCCCATATTGACCTACTTGCATGGACATATGTATACATCAGCCGTCCCAAACCAAACCTGCTAACTCTATCCCAACATCTTCACATCTTACCACCCCAATCAAAGCACCTTTAGTCAATCACCAACCCTCCTTTCCCTGGACCTCGACTTCGATGGCGCCCTAGACCTGGACTTCGATCGTCTCCTCGCTCCAGATCCCGAACGAATACCCGCCATTCGGTTCGGTGTGGGAGGGCGCCGAGAACTACGCCTGTTGCGCGTGTTGCTAGTGTTTATGGTTGAGCGGGTGTCTGCTGCTTGTCTCTGCGCTTATTAGTACGGGTTATAGATGGGAGTGAGGGGGGAGAGGGGGTAGGAGAATATTGGGAAGGCGAAGGATGGCATACTAGGAGGCGGTTGTCGCGCTCGCCGCTACTTGCTCTGCCGCGGCGGGGGAGGTTGGCGGCTTGTTCGACGGCGAGGTTGTCTGTCATTGTTTTTATTGGGTTGTTGGTTTTTGTAGGATGTTTCTGATTGATAACAATGGACTCGACGAGAGATAGGCTTGGATGGTACTTATACTGGGTGTTGCATGGGGTAGGGTCATTATGGCGTGTTTTGCCCCAGGTTCGGCTGAAAGGTCCGTCAGGGGTATGATGGTCTCGACTTGCAATACCCGGGTATAACCGTCTTGGTGTTGTACATAACGGCGTTCAAGGAGGCGATCAAAAATTGGAGAAATATTTAATGGGGAGACTTGAGTTCAGCATGCTAGTAACGCATTCAATGCGTTCAACATAGAAAGAAAGTCCGTGACATTCAATCCGAAAATAATGGTCCGATTTGAAGCAAAACAAGAGAAAGAAAAAGAAAGAGGAACGGACGAGTGCAAAGAGACATCGAAAAGCAGAGGAAGGAGAGGCAAGACAAACGCACGGAGATGGAGTGGTTTTTTTTCCCTCTTCCGTTCTTCCTGTCAGACAACTTTAGAAGAGCAATCATGAGGGGCGGGGGGGGGGGGCGAGAGCAGACTACATATAAAGCTCTTGGTGTTGTAGGTGCCGGCTCAAGCAAGCGTCGGAAGGCCTCGCTTGATTTCAGGTAACGGAGAAGACCTATAGCAGCTTTAGGCGCTTAGTCTCGACCAGCTGGATATTTCAAGCTATACTGCGGCGAGCGGCGGACAAGGAGGTCATGTTTGCTCTGGAGAATTGGAGAATTGACTTGGGTCGGATACGTTCTGGCAAAGTATGCGTTGAATGAGGCGTAATCGGGATCCATGGATATTGATGAGATAGCCGTCATGGTCTGTTGGCATTCCATCCCGTCCCATATTGCAGAAAAACGCCTGGCCGACAAGTTCGGCCAATTCCTGCGCAAAGGTCGAGGTTGAATAGGGTTCTGGTTGTCCTGTGTGGTAATTCTAACGCTCCAAATACCACTTGTTGCTAGTTCTGTTGCCGACGGCCAACAAGCTTGTCTATATGAATTCATTGAGCGCCAACTCCGGGTGAATTTCCTGGCTATCTTCATCCGACGATGCAGTTGCGTACGTGTTGGCATTCGACTCCCGTCCTCTCATCTTCTTCTTCTCCTTCGCTGTCGTCGTCGTCCTCATCGTCCATTTCCTCGTCTTCAGTCTCCTGTATTTTCTCGTCTTGCTCGTCTTCCTCGTCTTCCTCGTCTTCAGCTTGACGTGTCGCGATAGTACGAGAATAATTTGGTGAAGATATCTGGAATGGATTGTCCTTGAGGCTTTGATGAAGCGATTTCATGCTTATTCTGCTTGAATGATGGGTCGAGGAGATGCTTTCATAGTTTTGCGTACACTAAACGAGCCATTATAACATAGCTCTGAGCATCTCAGTTTCCGTGGCGTGAAGGCCTATCAGGGTCTTCCAGCCCTGGTACATATTTGGCGAAGAATCGGGTGATGGGTATATCATCGAAACGGTGTGCATGTAAAGATTTCATATGGTCTCCAGTCCAGTTAGACCCCGATTTTTGAACACTGGCCTTGCTTATGCTGCTTCCTTCCGACAATAGATATTGATGATGGGGTCAAGTAAAAAGAAATAAAGAAAAAGAAAAAAAAATGGTAATCAACTATCAGCGCGGTATTTCCGCATTGGAAACGAATATTCAGGATGGTTAACCAAGTGTCGGCCCAATGCCATTGGACTCTTGAGGAAGTTCCTCCATGTGTCCCTATCAATGATGTTGAAAGGTTTACTGCGCAACATTTCCATAGTATCGTGTACAGGACTTCCAGTGCGTAAGCTTCGGAGATATTCGGGAGACATAATAGCTTCGACGAAGGTATATATAAAATTTTCAGTGCTGATGGCAAAAGCTTCGTACTGCCCAAAGCTTTCATCGTAATTGAGGACCATTTTTGCCTGTAAAAAAAGGTGCGGAATTTCGTATCTCGCCGTACCTAAACTGTCGGCCGTTCGTTTGACCTGTTGAACCCCTAGCCTGCGGTGTACTGTAACGTGAAGTAATAGCAAGCGGAATACCCATTTTACCTTCGAGTATCTCAAAATAGAAGCATCGACCCGTTGTCCTTTACCAGCTTTGACCGCAGACTTGTTCATGGAAGGCGAGACAGTTGTTTCAAGATTCTAGCGGTTGGTCAGAAAGAAAAGAAGAAGGCCCATCGGCTGGAAAACGAACAAGGATTGATCTGGATAAAGCTCGCAGGGAATGTCATCAGATACATAGAGTCCAGCGTCACCAGATACCAATACCATCCGGCCACACTCATTATGCCTGCACAAGTCGCTGAAGAATCTATAACGGCGATCGAACTGGCTGAGAACACCAAACGGATCTCCGTCATCCACGGAGTGATTTTTGGATTTTCGTACTAGATGCTGAAGTTCTAGATGTTTACATATTAGAACATGGAAGCTCTTCGTGTCTCAGAAAACTTGCCTACATCTTCATCGGAAGGAATGTATTTTGCATCCACGATCTTGTTTATTGGCATACCCAATTGCTCCTGAGCATCTGCTACTGGCGGTGACGGTGGTGGTATCGCCAGTCTCCAACTGGGTGGCTGCAACTGGCAGATCTCGTTTGGACTTACGCACTCGTCCTGTGGGCTTCGAAATAATATGAGAGGCCAACTATTTGGCCTGAGACGCAAACTGTAATCTGTTTTAATACACTTTGTATGGAAGATAGAGATAGGGAGGGGAAGAGAACGATGAGGGTTGACGTCCACCAAGTCGTAGTGTAATATCAAGTGAAAGGAACGCGTTTGCTAACCGTTTTGAGGATGGCGCATCTTCTTTCGAATAGAACAAAGCAGAAAATAAACAATAATACTTCTCAGAAGACAATGTTATTAATGATAAGGGTTTTGCAAAATGCAGTCAGGTGGTGTGAGATAGAGAGACCTGTATGACCGTTGCCATACTTAGCTTATCTTACCGCCGCCTTATCGCATCACCAACTTTTGCCGAGTACAAACTACTCGAGACCTTCGTCTCCTTCTATAGCTACCATTTTCTCTTATTCCTGCATCCCAAACTCGATTGAATGGATTTATCTTGAGCATATCTTATTGCCCTTCACATGCCATGTCGTCCAGCTCGATCAAATCCGGATCCCGCACGCCTCATGCCAACAGCAACAATCCAAACTCCCTAAACTACTTCTCCTACCCCGTCACGCATGTCGTTTCCGGCCTCTATCGTCGTTTCACGGACAATTCCTCGTCCTCTAAATCCTCCTCCCACAACATGCCCAACGCTTTCAGCAACAACACCTCCACCTCCCCCGAAGTCTTCACCCCCGTCCGAACCGCCTCTCCTTTTCAACCGCCACCCCTAACACCCCTCACACTAGCCTCCTCCTTCGATTCAATATCAGACCCAGACGCCGACTCAGACTCCTCCCAACAACTCCTCACCCGCGCCCTCGCAGAGGAAATCCGCCTCCTCGTCCCCGCCCGCCTCCAACTCGTCGATACCTGGCGTCTAGCATATAGCCTCGATCGCGATGGCGCATCGCTAAGCACGCTCTACGCAAAATGCAAGGACGTCGCGTCTCGGAGTCCCCGAGCGGGTTTCGTGCTGGTTGTCCGGGATGCGTCGCCCCACGGCGCGGTGTTTGGGGCGTACATGACAGACCCCCCGCATCCGGATAACCATTACTACGGGACTGGAGAGTGCTTTTTGTGGCGGGCGAGTGTGCTTCCGCCGCCGGGGGCGATGGGTTTGCAGGATGTTTCTGCTGCGGGTGGTGAGAATCCGCCGTCGGAGGATTTGTTAGAGTTGGCTGGTTTGCCGCCGCCACCTAGTGCGGATACTACGAATGTTGGACGGTCGACTACGTTGCGTGGGAATTCGAAGCAGAAGTCGGGGCAGGATTCGTTTGATACGAGTAATAACCGACTGGCACCGCCGCGATCACAGACACAAACACCTACGGGGAGCATCCGCTCGGGGACAAGCACTCCAGAGCGTATCCGCTTCAAGGCATTCCCCTACAGTGGCGTGAATGACTACATGATGTTTTGTGAGACGGGCTTCCTCAGTCTTGGTGGAGGGTGAGTCTTCTTTCCGGTCCTCCCAAAAATATTTGCTAACATATACAGTGACGGCCACTACGGCCTCTGGGTCGACTCCGGACTCGAAAAAGGCGTCAGTGCGCCATGTCAGACATTCGGGAATGAACCTCTATCCGATGAAGGCATAAAATTTGACATCATCGCCGTGGAGGTGTGGTATGTTGGTGCTTAAGTTGGCTTTACGGCCTACCCATATATCTTCCTAGCCTGCTATATTCTAGCCTGCTCTGTTTATTGGATATAATAAAAGTCGTCTGGTTTGAGCAGATTTATGGCAGTTCGTTGTGTACAGATTTCTGAATACCCGGACATGATGAGTGGCTGGTTCACCGTCGTGTTCTCTTCGTTTTTTCGTCATGTATGCCCCTCTTTTCTACATCTACTTGGCTCTAACTAATGGTAAAGAAATACTTATCATAATAGTTGAATTAACCACCATTAAATCTAATCAGGAAGTGAATCCAGGACTTCCATTTCCCATAATCTCATTTCACGTTGAACAGTCATTTAAAATCAATAAAAAAGGGTATGAAAAAAGCACGTTACATCACCACCAATAAAGAAGACAACCAATCAAATAAGAGTAAAACACCGAAAAACAATCAAAACAGCTAGAACGGAGAATTGACAATATCATCCCGACCCAACCGGTTACCCCAGCGGGTGCTACGACGGCTGGGTGTAACAGGAGGTCCGGCAATACTCTCCCTCGTCGGCTTCTGGAAGCTCTTCTTGGCCACCATGTTGACTTCGTTGGGGAGGGCAACGATGACGTTCTTGTCGGAACCGAAGCGGAAGTTGTCTGCCTTGACATCTTCGGCGTAGCGCTTTATGGTGTAAGGGTCCTTGCGTCCAGCGGTGACCTTCTTCAAGCTCCAGGTGATGATGAAGGGGCCGGTGGCGGTGATAATGGATGTCTCTGAAGAGTCAACACCGGTGTTGAACTTGGCGGGTGTGAAAGAGAGGGGTTTCTTGGTTTCGTGCTGGAACTGAGCGACGTGTGCGGGCTGCAGACCCAGTCGTCGGGGTTGAGGCTTCGAGTCCTTGGGAAACGCGCGCTCGAAACCAAGTTTGCCCTCGTTCTTGCCCTCCTTTTGCAGCGTGTCGACCAGGAGGAGATATGTGCGGCAAGTAGCCAAGACCCAGCGACCATCAGCAGAGACATCTGTACCGATAATCGGTTCTCCAAGTGCGGGAATGTGTGTCTTCGCGTTAATACCCAAACGATCAAACAGACGAATATCACCCTTGTTCGAAGCCACAGCCAGGTATCCCTTCTCAGTCGTAGCCATGGAGGAGAAGTCGTTCTTGCTGGCGTACTGCTTCAAGTCGGAATCCACCATCTTGTTGCCTGACAGACGAGGATCGACGCGGTAGAGTGCGTTGTTAGAGGCACCAACGAACGTCTGGGCAGAGGTCATTTGCGAGAATTTCTATATCCAATTAGTGACGTACGTGGGTTCGTGGGATCTAAATAACTTACGTTTTCCGGTGCGAAGATGCTCACAGGAATGTCGTCGTGCACCTTCCACTCATCAACAACCTTACCATACTCCAGATCCATGCGGTACAAGGAGTTGGGGTCACTCTCATTCTGGAGAATCATGTTGGAATCCTCCGCATGCAGCATGACCTTCTTGGGGCTGAAGAGCTTGCCGCCCGGCGTCTCAACCTTGGAGATATTGGTCGAGAACTCCAAGTTGTTGTTGGGGGTGTGTTTGAAAACACCGATTTTGGAGCCACGGACGACAAATGAGCGGTCATGCTTGTAGCCAACGGCCAGCTGCGAGTTGACATTTCCATCATCATCGCGCGTAACTACATCCTCTTCCTCTTCGTCCGAGTCGTAGTGCTCACTGCGCTGGCCATCATCCTGGTCCTCCTTCTCCTCCTCCTCCTCCTCCTCTTCCTCCGCTTCAGCTTCTGCATCAGCCTGCTCCTGCTCTTCGTTCTGGTCCTCCATAGTGAGATCCTGGAAGGCGTCCAACACGTAATCCCGGTCATCTTCCTTCACCTTGACCCACTTCATCTCATTCAGCTGCTCCCAAAGAGCCTGCATGAGACCCTCCTGGAACCTCTCCTCCGTCTCCTGGTCCCTGAATCGCAACAACCACGAGAAGGCTGACCCATCCTCGGTGTAGTGGTTGAAGATGAAGGAGAGATATTCAAAGTTGAACACAGGGTTGATATCCGCAACGACGGCTTGCCCCAACCATTCCTTATCTTGACCACTGATCTGAAGCCAATATTGCCAGGTGCCAATTTCAGACACAGTAGCTGTAATCTTTGGATCTTGTTGGACAAATGTGCCGGTCGTAAAGTCGAATAGATGCAGTTCAGCAGTCTCCCGGGCCAAGATCTCCTTGACTTCTGGCTGTGCCGCAGAGGGCGGAGCAACCGTGCCCTCCTCAGCGGGCTTGATAATTCCCTTAGACCGGGAGTATTCTGCGTCCTTCGCCATAGCAGCAGTCGACTCTTGAGCTGTCAAGGAGGGCGCGCGAGATTTGGTCGTCGGGGACGCGATGGGACTTGCAGATGGAATCGGTTTCTCTTCCTGGAAAGAGAACTGTTCCAACTCTTGCTCGGTCGCCTTTTGTGCGCTTCTTCGGTATTTTCGCTCGTACTGGCACTGAACAGCAGCTAACTCAAAGGTGGCGACTTTCTCGGATGGCACAGACGGATCGCAAACAAATTCGAACAGGTCGCCCAAATCACCACTCAAATCACTCCAGGCCAATACCTTGGCACCACCTTCCCGGACCTCCGAGCGGAAATGCAAAGACTGGTCGAGAAGGAAGACTTTCTCGTCCTTATCCAAACTGTCACTGCCGCCCTCTCCACCGTCGTCGTCGGCCAGTTCCTCTTCACCTTCCTCGTAGGCTCTTTGGACCACCAGCTGGTATTGGAATTCCTGACCAGTTCGTCGAATAGTTGCCGCAGCGTCCTTGAAGATGAGTTCCGAATAGCCCTTGGGAGAAAGGGGGCGGACCAGATACAGCTGACCCTGCGGGATTTCGATGATCGACTCTTTGGAGGTATCCCCGAAGATGAACTTGCTCACTGGTGAGAGATTATATATTAGTATTATGGATCTAGATACAGCACAAGTTGGTGAGGTGAATAGTTGAAGAGGGGATGGCGGGGCAACAACGTCAACAACTCTTTACTTACCGTTGCGGAGCATAAACATGGTTGCGACGTTTGCTTAGCAACAGGTGGTATTCAAGTGGGAGAAAACGTAGCGAGAGCGGGATAGATATAGATTCACAAGGACAAATCCAGCATCACCCAGGCACGCCCTGACTTCTGCAGGAATTGCAAGCAAGTGTTTCTTGGGAAGTTTTTCTAGAAAAAAGGAAAAAGTCGTTGTTTTGATTCTGCCGTCATTGACCGGTGGCGTTTGTGGCGTCGTGGCTGTGCAGATGAGTAAGCACTATCCAACGGATTCACTCGTTAACTATCACTATGAAGCTATACGAGACAGACCGGCTATGATACAGAGCATGCATTGGATATCTAACGCTAATTGACAAACTTTTATGCCTGTTCGGAGGCGGAATGTAGTTGCTTCTGTTCGATTTCTCCTTGGGCAGCTTCGTCAGCATCATCATCACCATCCTCTTCAACACCATCGGCATCTTCATTAGTAGGGCTATCCTCCCCAGCAGCAGCCTTGCCCTTCAGCTTCCCTCCTTTGCGTTGAGGAATCACCTGCATAAATGCCTCCCCCCAGTCCCCTGTCTCCAACCAGCGCAGCATAATCTCCATGACATGGTTCGTCGCCAGCACTGAGCGCGAAGCCATCTGGATGTAATCGCCAATGGGCAGCTTGGCCGTCTTAATACCCCTCTCCGTTGCTTGTTTGTGGCAGATGCCCTTGTGACGGTTCTTATCCACCAGACCTCCGATAATGTATGTACTGTACGGCTTCAGCTCCGTCAACGTGTTAGGGCTGTCGCTACTGAGGTAGATAGTCTCTCCATCCTCTGGTTTGGCATCAGGTTGCTCCTCGAGTTTCCCGGCCAACTTGCCTCCTTCAGGACCCGTCATCCACACCTTCGCCATCTCTGCTGCATGCAAGTAGTCCTCCTGCATGGTGCGAACACCCCTCCAGTTCACATAGGTCTTCTTCAGCACCGTATCGAACCGCTCCCTGAGCTGCTTATCAAACGAGGATATCACATAATGCACACGGTACTTCGATCGACTGTTATCCGAGTACGCTCTCGTCAACTGCGACCCTAGCGATATCCGCTCTTTATCCATCATCAACTCATCGAAGCCACAGTCCATGACAAAAGTAAGCGGGACAAGCGTGGACTGGTGATGTCGTTGCCTCGTTGACGCGAGCTTTTTCCGCATTGCCTCTTCAGCCTCCTTCCCTTGCTTTTTCGCCTCCTCTAGTAGATTCTTCTTTCGTTGCTTCTTTGCGGCATTTTCTTCTTTTCTCTTCGCCCTGCGCTCATCGGCCTTTGCGTCCCAGGCTTCTTTTCGGCGGAGTTTCTTTAGTTGGTTTTTCGACATTGTGGGCGCGGCCCCTTCGGGTTGTTTTTGGTCGCCAACGGTCTCGGATTCATTGTGTTCGCTGTCACCGGCTTCAGAGGTAGCCTTATTCTCATTCCCATTGTGCGTAGCTGTTGTCGCATGGTCGTCAACTTTTTCTTCGCCCGCTGCTCCAGTCATCGCGTGACCCATATTCGCCTCTAGCTTTCGTTCCTCCGTATCCAGCTTCTGCTGTTTTCTCGGTCTCTCTTCCTCATCCATAGTTCTCAATCACAAATGAAAAAGCAAAAGCACGAGCGAAAAGAAGAAGAGTAAAATGATCACCAAAATCCCCGTGGAATCCGCATCCGCCATCCTCCCGCCAAACCCACCAATTACACGCTCCCAAGCCCGCATTACAAAACTGGAGCACACCACGTGACACACCCATCCAACCTTCGCCCGGAAAGTCAAGCGTCACTTTATCGGATTCCGCGGTCGAGATCTCGCTCTCGCTTCTCCCTTCCTTCCCTTCCCACGTTCTACTTCTTTCCCCCCGCTGCTTGCGTTCAAGCACACCCGGTTCCATCATGCCGCAAGATATGCCCCCGGTGGGGGGCTACGAGCCCGTCCAGTACAAGGTGCGTCGACCGGTCGATGGGAAATTCGAATGGGATTGATACCCACGAGGGAGAACAATTGTTGACTTGTCGGCTGTGATTGTAGCGTCACCTTCCTGCCCGCGGCTTCCGGCCCGTGTACTACTTGCTCGGTATGCATATGGTCATGGCCTACGGTTACTACAAGCTGTTCTACGGTGTTCGTGAGCAACAGTATGTCCGACCACTTCTTCCCCGATGCCAATCCTCGCACCACGAGGTATTTGACAATTGAACAAATCAACTAACATTGAGTGCTAGTGAGCTCGCCCGCGAGAAAATCTGGTCCAGACTGCACATCCTCCCCCTCCTGCAAGCCGAAGAAGACCGCGACCAGGTCCGTCGACACTTTGCCGACAAGGCACGAGAGCGTGAGCTGCTTGGCCAGGAAACCAAGGTTTACAATACGGATAGGTGCGCTTTCATTCCAAAGAAAATAATCTGGCGTGATGCGATTACTAACCGGACATCTGCGAATAGATTCGTTCGCCCTACATTCGTCTATACCCCCTCCAACGTCACCCAGTAAATACGACGCTCCTGCTACGTGCTTGGGATATCATGCTGGGTTGCTCGCATCTTTTGCGGCGCTCCGATTTCGCGTTTGTGGGTGTCTGGTGTGTTACGAGATCAGAAGCAAATGGGACAAGGGAGAACTGTACGCGGAGACTGTGCGTTAGCCATTGTAGTTCTATTGAGGAAGAGAAGAAGTTGCTCGGAAGATTTCTGGGGAAAATTTATTGTATGATGTAGATATACCGTCGCAATTGTTTCGTTTTCGTCAATGTTATTCTTGTTTACCTGCCGTTTTGCTGCTATATCCGGGCGTCCGGCTTTGCCTGTTTAGAGAATACAACGCGAATTGTCGGTGTCAAAAGCATACAATTGCCACGCCAACTATATTCTAGCATTTTCATGTGTTTGTTTGTGCTTGCTATACATAGCAGTGGCTTTCTATGAATGGTTATGCTAAACATGCAGAGGATAGAATGAATAACTTGGCCAACAAAAAAGAAACAGGCGTTGACAAAATGAAGTTGGACCACACCATATTTCATACTGTACGGAAGTCAAAGAGTCACAACTCATACGCCGGTATCACCATCCGTACATCCGTGCGTCCATTATCCACGATCCATATCATCCACGATAAGCCATCAACCAAACATATCCGCAATACCACCCAAATCAGGTCCATCGTTTATGTCGACCTTGGTAGTTTGCTGGCCCTCCATATCATTTTTCATGTATTTCTCCTGCAGTGCACTTCGTGTCTTGCGGCGTTCTACTCTAGAATCCAGAATCTTGCCTTGCTCCGCGATGCTGACGCCTCGAAGACCTTCTAGAAGTTCCAAAATCAGTGCTCGCTGCTGTCGTGCCGAGTTAGAGCGGAGGAGGGCATTTTCAGCGTATGCCACACGCTGCGGGTCAATGCCTGGGAGACTGAGCATGACTGTGCGAGGGGTTGGGCTGCTGGAACCGTAGAGAACCCAGATAGACGCGATAAGCGATGCAAGGTCCTTTTGCATATCAACGAAATAAGGCTCATGTACCGATGTAATACACGCCTTGAGGACCTCTGAGCAGATGAATTCACGAATCGTGGCGGTGGTAGGGGTGTTGTTTGGGGGCGCAAAGTCCTGCAAGAGGGAACGAATAACGCGGGTGATGATGCTGCAGCATCGGGTATCACGCATGCGAAGAGCATGGGTACAAAACAACATGACCGGTTCAAAGATCTCCGGCGAAGAGAGAACAAAGTGGCGAATAGAATCAGTAATCGATGGCGGCGGCGTGGGTGCGCTTGGGTCCGTCGAGTCCGTTTGATCAGGGTCTGCCAGTCGACATTAGCCAAAGACACAAACCGTGGCAGTCAAAGCTGGTGACGGCAACTTACCACCCCGTTGCGGGTCCAAAAGACTCGCAACCATAATGACCGCCGAGTAAGTCAGTTGCCGGAGAATACTCTCAGACTTCATTTCGTCGGTCAAATCGCTTTCCGCCATTCCCGCTTTCTGCTGCTCAATAATCTCCCACTCTGTAGTGACCTTGCGGTCGATATGGGTAAACAGGGACGAGAGCATCGGCGGAAGGAACTGGCTTCGGAAGCGGACTGGGCAATCATCGATCAAGCAACGAGAGACATTGAGCAACACAGAGAATTGATGCGATGACAGATGTACCGAATTGTTGAACAGGGCTTCCGACAAGGGTCCAGGAAGTTCGGCAAATCCATAGAAATGCTCGCGCATCCTACTCATACTGAACAGGATCGAGTAGCAAGCCTCGCGGACTGCTCGGATCTTGCCTCGGACAGAAGATGCAAATCCTTCCAGAGTCCCTCGGGATGCAGTAATCTTAGCGTAGAATTCGTCTCTGCTACCAGTCGAAATTCCAGCCTGCCAGAATCTATCGGTTAAGATGTGCTCAACGACCGCTTTCATTTCATCAGGAAGGCCTCCCCAATTTGTCGGGTTATGAAAGGCATGGGCATTGCTGTATGGAATTAGCGCCATCTTCGCGTTTAGGGCCAAAGACTCATTACCTGACAAGCTGTAACAGGGATGGTAAGATGACGGGGATTGTATCATGCCAGGTTTTACATGCAAGTTCGTACGCGGGTTCCCCCTTCTTCACCCTCTCTGTAGAGATTGCTAGCATGATTTTCGTTCCTCGCAACGGCAATTGCTAGAAGATGTCAGTGTTCAGGCAAAAGTTTGCGGGGGCTAAACATACCTGGAATTTCCGGGTCATGCCCTCCTGGATCTGTTTTCCATCACTATCCACGGAAACCTCTGTCCAGTCCTCTAGCTTGTGTGCTTGCCTTGCCTGCATATAGGGTCCCACGTCTTGCAATCCGAGCATGCTGCAGAATCCTTCGAAAGATGAACTCAAGCTCTGTAATTCTTCGTTCTGCCAAGCCTGTCGCACTGGCTGCACAAAAGAGACCAGACGAGACTCTCGCACATATGGATCCATGTTACTTGCTCGTAGTCTAAATCAAGGTCAGTACAGGATGACACAGATCAGGATTAGAATCGCCATACGTTATAATCACAAGGACCGACGTGAGCTCCATCTGCAGTTTATCATCCATCTGGTTGGCCATGGTGATTTCTCTGATTTTCGGCTCGAGCACATCATAGAAAGTCTGTTCGCACTGGTTAGTGATAATTAACCTCCTTTCGCATTGGTAGTCATGAACCTTACCGAGAAATAATCAGCGTAGCGTACTGCCAGCCGACGTAACTCGTGACTTGACAAACCGTGAAGCTCCTTCACAGCCTCTGAGTAGGCCGGATACTCCGGCTGGTCGGGAAGGCGTGTCATGAGGATATGTTCGAGGACTTTCAGCGCAAAGCTGGGGGTCTTATCCAAGGCCCGACACGAGATGTCGACAGCCAGCTTGATGACTCGTTCGTTCAGGATTGGGTCCTAGTTGACAGTGAGTATAAGTAGGCTTCACCGCTGTCGGAAACTTGACAAACCTCGAAGTTACGCTGCAGTAGACTCATCGCCCACGCCTCTAGCGCGGTCTCCAACTCACTCCGCTTCTGCTCCTGCTTTTGTGTTAGTGGCATAGACCTTTCAGTGAAAGAGCAAAAACATACATCCTGCTGAGGCGTCTTCCCATGAGCAGAGATCCATTTGTTGTATCCCTTCAGTGTCGCGTCCACGACAGCGAACTGAGTATCAGCACGCATGAGAGGTATCGAAGACTTGGAGAATGTTGTCACTGATTCACTTCTGTTAGCCACGGCGCTACAGTATATAGAGAGTGACACCCACCATTAAATGGAGCAACGCCATCATAAAGAATGTTCAAGTTCACTTCAACCCCGGAAAGGATATGCGGAATGGCTTCTTGTGGTCTTTTTTGGACAATGGTTTCGATGATATTCGAACAATACCGTCGATAGTTTCCGACGAATGCATGTCTCTCGGGGACGGTATCAATGTCTTCGTAAAGAAAAGTGACCGTGGCGTTTCCGGAATCCTCCGGTAGAGATTCCCAACGAACCAGTCGCTGGGTGCAGATACCTAACAATTGTGGAACGAGGCCAGTGACAAACTCGGTGTTTCCAATTTTCTCAGACGCCAACAGTTTCGACCAAATGTGAAGCACGGGTATCGAGATGGTCAGGCTCTGATGTTGGATGATGTTGATCATGAGATGAAAGAAGTACGGAAGATTCAGGCCATGTACTGTTTCTAGCGAGAAGCCCTTTTCCTCGAGAAAACCAGCGACGTAGGACAGCATCTACCGAACATCAGTTAGCACCATGAAATATCGCATCACCCTTGGCTGAAAGTCGTACCTCTGATAACTTCTTTGAGATAGTGTATCTGGGGTCATCTATATCGTCGGGCCCAACGATGGACCACTCGTAAAGTTTCTGCAGGAGGTCCAAGTATTCCGTTTCATACATCAGATGCACCAGGGGTTGGAACTCGTCAATATCGAAGTTGGCTCGACTGTACAACGAATGCAGCGCTTCCACGCCAGCCTAGGTAGTTTAGTAACGGATCCAGAAATCAAGACTGAGAATGTCCTTACCAATAACACCTGCTCATCATGGCAAGTAAAGGCCCGAACGATGTGTGGAACACAGCTTGTGGAAATGATGGCTTTGGGAATAGTCCAAGCGAGACATGCCTTGAGAGTTGCGAGGGCTTTAATTGCAGCGTCCTTTGCCTGCTTAGACGTCTGAACATTTTCGATACATTCCCCCAAGAATTCACACGTCCTGGCCATCCAACCTTCCGTGCCACACCGAATTTCGAGTTGCTTATCTCTCTTCGGGTAAACCTCCTCGAACACGGATAGAGGCGTATAGATCTCGATGAGCGCTCGGTTGAGGTCAGTTCCCCGTAGCGACGACACGGTGTCTTCGCGGTAGAAGATATCTTCTGATAGGGTCTCCAGGACGGACAGGACAAACTCCTTGTGAACCAAGCTGGCGCTCCAGAACTGCACGAGTGTCTGGTCCATGTCGAGCCAATCCAGGCCCCAGCTCCGCTTTGCGACTTCAGTCCATAACTGTGGGATCTTGTTGCGGATGTACGGGGGATCCTCTTGTCGTATCGACTGTGCCAAGGGGATAACCAACTCTCTGAGTTCGACCAACTGGTCCGAAGTAATAGAGGTATGGCGCAAGACATGATCCAGAAGCGTCAGACCAAAGTAACGGACTAGAGGAGCATTCTCTGTCCGAGAAGCCAGCAGAAACCCATTATGAGCGGCTGCTTTGCTTTGCTTCTGTGATTCGACATAAGTCAACGCCTCTCTGCGCAGCTCATTCGTGGACGAAGGACTGTGAATGAGCTCTAACGCACGGACGAGGTCGGCCATTCCGCCCTCGGACAATTCTGCAGCCGCCATCGTTATTGTCGCTGTCTGTTTGCGTTATCTTTTGTGCCAAGTCTGGCCGGTATATCTCCTTGTCGGATGGCGCTTTGGGGTGGGCGTGTTTGTTTGTTCCACCGTAGATCTTTATACCTTTGTTGCGCTTGTCTAATTCTTCGTGACTTCCCTCGAGATCTTCAATGTTCAGATCGCGGCACCAATACTTCCATACTCTGGCCGTATCTGGAGTCTAAATGTATCCAAACAAAAATTCGGGGTTCCTTTTAACGGGCGACCAAAACGGCAACAGCCATCAAAAGCGGCTCCCGCGTCAGACCTCCGGAGGTGCGTATCTGATCTGGTTTCTGTAGCCGGGAAAGCAGAGACAGAACCGAAAACAGTAAGGTTTCTTCCCGTTTATATAATTTCAGGGTTTTCAGTGCCTATTCTTCTGCAGTCGCGGGGAGGAAAACAGTATGGGGAAGAGTAAAAAGAGGAAAAACGGACGAACTCTTTGAGGCAAGTCGACGGAGTTTCCACGCGCTCCGCTCCAATCACCACACACCGACCGTCTAGACCTCACCGCTCACTGGTCATGGGATCTGTAGCGATAAATAGAGATGTGCTAGTGAGAAATGGTGTTGAATAGGGAAAAAAGAAGATGTTTCTGAGAGTTCTAAAGTGCAGTTGGTTCAAAAGGCAGTGATAGTCAACTACAGTGTTGTTCCTTGTTTGGATATATATCATGGGAGTACAAACTGTATACTCTACCATATCAGGCGAACAAAACACACTGAATAATAATAATACCATAAAATTAGACAAATGTATAGCTCTAAAATGTCCAATCAAGCTGACAATAACAGTAGGAATAAGAATATCATAGCAAGTAACCAACTCCAAAGTGCCAATAATCACCGAAAATCCAGAAAAGAAACAAAAATACATTCACATAACAACACACCCTGCCTTCTGACATTGCTCCAAGTAGCTGACATCATCCCCAGGGGCATTAGACACCTCACCCAGTTTGCGCTTGACACCTTCTATCTTAATGTTCTGTTCACCCCCTTCATGCCACCACCGCAGACGCTGGACTTTCACCGAGTTGAGCTCCTCAGCATCAATCTCCCATTTACCGCTACTAACAGAGACCTTTGACTGATCTTCCGGGAAGTGGAAGTCAGGCAGGTAGATCTCTGTTGGCATCTCCTGTCCAGCCGTCTCTTTGGCCTGCAGCGACATGGTGAAGATGCACTTTTGCAAGTCGAACAGATGGCTCACAACCTGGCTATTTGTCTTGATTGGACTAGGGCGGATGTACGCCTCTGCTGCTCGGTGGCTGGACCCTGCGCCTGTGGGTTGTGAGCGCTCCGAGGAGATCGAAGGCGGCGGAAGTGCCTGCTTCAGATCTCCCGGTCCAATCTGCTGACCGCCGGTATTGCTTTGAGTTTCCGAATAACCCGGGGATTGGGGGTTAGATGGGGCTGCATATCCACTTGGAAGCTCCAGGTCGTCGTTTGATAAAATAGACAGGTCCTCCCCATTCCAATGATCTCCCCATTCGTGATCATTCTAAACCAGTTAGCGATTGCCAAATTGCTCTGATTATTGAGGTGAACGTAGGCTTACCCTTGTGGAATATAACCACAGCGTAAATCCGTTGGAGGTACTGCCTTCCAACGCAAAATGATTTGCGTCCATGGCCCTGATTTGGCTACTGTAGTCGCCGGTTTTGTATGCATACTTGTCATCCATGTCGTAAGGGATACCGATTTCCGTGAATATCATCGGATGATTACCCATGTACCGAAGACTTTCGTCTCTCAAGAACTTGAGTTGGTCACGCAAGCAGTTTCTAATAGCCGTCTCTCCAATTTTGACAGCAAAGGCCGGGCCCCAGTACTTGCCACGGAGGACACCTATCACGTCGACATTGTAGAGGCGATTCCTGTCAAGGTTAGCAATGCAAGATGCAGCCACTTTGGGAAACCTACCAATGCTTCGTCAAGAGAGTGAGACCGTCGTAGTAGTGCACCGCGTGAACCATGTTAGGGTCGTCATCAATCGATCCTTTCAAATCAGGGGGCACTTCCATGACGGGTGGTTGACAGAACATGATAGCTTCCGGCCAGACACTCCGGATGGCGTCCCTATATGCCCGGTAGTGCTCCAGGAAATGCGTGTTGGTGAACTTTTCGTAATCCAGAGGCTCTCCGGTATTCGGGTCTTTCGCGAAATAGTCTTTTTGGAGTAGTTGATCGGTCGACGGGTCCCAAACACCATGCTGAGCCCAGATACATTCTCCCAACTTCCAACCGGGGTCTCTCTT
The DNA here is from genome assembly GCA_023627475.1 of Aspergillus sp. S3505. Taxonomy (NCBI): domain Eukaryota; kingdom Fungi; phylum Ascomycota; class Eurotiomycetes; order Eurotiales; family Aspergillaceae; genus Aspergillus; species Aspergillus sp. S3505. Next base: position 344,539 of record JAMAHJ010000018.1, on the reverse strand, counting down.
CCAACCATATTTACTGTCATCATAATCCGCTGGTAACCAGGCCGATTCGCCCTCAGGGTCAACAAGCTCCCGACCAGTTTGGTAAGGCCCGAAGCTGCCGAACCCCCACGTAGTGATTTCACAAGGCCGTCCAGATCCTGTCAACATGGCTTGCCAAGCAGTTGGAGATGTACCCAGCTGGAGCTGCTGTTCAGGTGGGATCACGGAGATATCCTGAACACCAATCAATCCCCTATGAGGCTCATTTATACTTTCCCATCCAATGACAACCTCATTCTCAAGATCGCCAGCTTCATGGATCCTCTCAGCTAGGTATTTGCATGCGGCGATGAAATGGTTTTGAAGGTAGTCCTGAATGTTCATGCCATCTATAATGGCCTTGGGGGCAAATTGGCGTCCGGCCCAGAATAGGGTAAACATTGCTTGGCAGAAGAGCCGCGTATAGTTGGTACTCCATATCATCTTGGGAAACAGGGCTGGATTGTCATAGGTGTTTTGGACGAGGGCGGCTTCAGTCTTCTTGAAAGCTTTCGGGTTGAATCCTGCGGCATATAGTGTCCATCCTGGCGCACCCGATCCTCCCGACAAGCGTGACCACTTGATGTTTCTTAGCCTCCACCTGGCTTGGGACAGAGAGTCAACAGGGAACATACCACATCCTGATGGGGGTCCATAAAAATGTAGAACCCATATTTCTTAGCAATACGAAGCACTTCTATTGTAAATGCAATCCATTCCTGGTCATAAATGCCTGGGCCAGCATGCTCGATGGCTTCCCAGGTGAAGATGTATCTTATGGTATTGTAACCCCACTTTCGAAGCTTCGCAAAATGCATATGTGCATCTTCAAGAGGAAAGGGCCGGTTGACGAATGATACATCATCAGCGCCAAAGAAATGGTCAGAAACATACGTAGGGACGTCCGGTTTCGCAGGATACTTCGCTTCGCCGGCAACGTTAATTCCCCTTATAGTGATCTCCCGATTCTGTGGATCCTTGAATGTTTTGCCATCGATTCGCAGGCGCGGAGGTGCCATTATCAACCGAGATTGGGGCCTATTATTTTGCGGAAAGAGATAAGAGTCCAATATTTGTATACAAGGTCTTCCGAACCTGGAAGGAGGAATTGACGAAAGTACGCAGAAACGACGGCGATTTCAGGATGATTCAAGGTTATTTGTCGAACAACGTGCTCGGAATCGCGCTAGATAGCTACTATTCTTTGTGTAACAGGGGAAAAGTCAGCAATCTGTTCGATGACAATGGTCCCAATAACCCATGATCTGCATTTAGTACATAGCACGAGAAGTATAGCGGACCGACCTTGCCACGTTTTCCAATGGTGTCTGGTGAGAGGAATACTAACTTTCAAACCCCCTAAATAGTTCGTTAGCATAGGAGAATGACAGAAGAAAGAAAAACGAACGAGGAAAGTTCTCGGCAGTAGTGCAGTTGAGGAGCTCCAGCTGTCTGGGTTCCCAACGGGTGCGGTCAGGCGGAGATACGAATACGAAGGCGCTTATCTCGATAAAGGCCAGCTCTGACGTTATGGGCTCCCCACAGACGCTAAACTAAACATAGTAACCGCGAAGCTCCATCTTAGTTTTGTCCCGCACCACCACCGAGTCGTGAGCCTTCATTCCTTTTAAACTGCTATTGACAAAGGAATTGTTACAGGAGGATGAGCAAGTCAGCACTCAAGGCCGTCCGGACAGCTCTGGACTCGAAGGACTTTGAGGACGCTGCTCAAAAGGCCAAGGACATTGTGAAGCAAGAGCCTCAGAATTATCATGCGTATGTGACATTGGGATCCACGTGCTCGGCGCGCTCGTTTTTCTTGCTAATGTTGTTCATATGTGTCCAGGAATCTTTTTCTAGGTCTTGCGTACGACAGGTTAAATAAGAACGATAACGCTGAATCCGCATACTTCGCCGCAACCCACGCAAAACTGGGCGACCGGGCAGCATGGCAAGGATTGATCAACCTATACGAAAAGCAAGGAAGCCATAAACTTGAGGCCTATCGCTATGCAGCTGTCAACCTTGCTCTCATATTTGCAGATGAGTATGTTGCGGAGTCTCATCGAGGGTCAAAAAGTGACTGATTTTGTTCCAGAGATGACAAGCATCGTTGTCAAGATGTGGTGGACAAATATACGAAGTTCGCCAAGAGACAGGGTAGCCGATCTCAACAGAAGCAAGCACTTGAAGTGCATTTACCATCTAGCCCACTATACAACTACCTCGAAGGCCGGATCCCGCATCCATCCCTCACCTACCAGCGTTTAATCGATATTACCGAGGCGGAGGAGAAAGAATTCATAAACAGAGAGATCGGTGAGCGCAGGACTCGTTTAGGGGCCAGAATTGACCAAGTGACCCTGGAGGTGAAAAGAGAGGCTTTCAAGCGGAGCGAGTTGGAACAGCTCTATCGCGGGATCGTGGACTGGTCTCACGATGATCAGGTCCGTCGCCAGTATGAGGAAAAGCTTTTACAGAGGGCATATGATACACTTGCTATTCTTCCGTCCGCAGAGAAAGTTGCAAAAAGAGAGGAATTGTTGCGAGGCGCTCACGATATGGTCATCATCAAACACCCGTTTGAGCTTGCATGGAAGGTTGTGCTCGAGTGGCAAGATGTTGAAGAATTCTCGCAGTGGGATCTTAATTTCTTGAAGGACTTCATCGAATTTTTCCCAGAAGATGGTCTCGCGAAGGTTCTGAAAGGCTTTTTAGCCAGCGACATTTCCCCATTTCCTAAGGAACAAAAGTCGCCCAAGGAATCACCATCAAGCGAACGGGAGCCTGAGCTTGAAAACAACGGGGATTACCAGGAAATGGCAGTGCAAGATCGTTTGATTCTCATGGTTGAGGGTCTAGATTCCGCCCGCTCCTCGATTGTGGCACATCGGATTATGGCTGAGCTCTACCTGTCCCTTGAGGAATATGAAAGCGTGGCTGATGTTGCCCGCAAAGGACTCTTTAACATTAAGGACTTGATAAGAATGACTGGTGTGGATCTCCAACATACCACTGATGCTGTGAACATCATGCTTGCCAATTCATTGATTTACTACCAGCTTCCTCGAAATCATCCAGAGGCGAAGGTGATCTTTGAAGGCATTCTGGAGAGAAAGCCAAAGTCTACCAGTTGCCTTCTTGGCATTGGTTTGATCCTCAAGGTCGATGAGGATTACGCAGAAGCCATCGAATTTTTGGAGCGTGCTCTAGAACGCGACTCGACCAACATCAAGGTCCGGGCAGAGCTGTCATGGTGCAGGGCGCTAAACGGAGATCTCGAATCTGGCCTCGAGGGGCTCCAAGAGGTCCTTTCAGAAATTCAAGACTCACGTACGGAAATTCGGGACTTTAAGTCTGAGATCCTGTACCGGATCGGATATTGCCAGTGGGAGTTGAACCCATCATTTGCTGCACGGAAGGATCGCCATGGCGCATATGCTAGTTTCCTTGCCTCAATACAAGCGAACATAAATTTTCCCCCTGCATATACCAGTCTGGGAATTTACTACGCCGATTACAAGAGAGACAAGGTTCGTGCACGCAGGTGTTTCCACAAAGCCTTCGAACTGTCTGCATCTGAGATTGAAGCCGCTGAGAGACTGGCTCGAACATTCGCAGATCAAAAAGAATGGGATCTTGTTGAGGCTGTAGCTCAACGTGTCGTTGATTCTGGTAAAGCCAAGCCTGCCCCTGGTTCCAAGCGAAGGGGCTATAGCTGGCCATACGCTGCGCTGGGTACTGTTCAAGTAAACAAGCAACAGTACTCCAAGAGTGTTGTCTCCTTCCAGGCAGCTCTTAGAATCTCTCCAGGCGATTATCACTCGTGGGTCGGACTGGGAGAAAGTTACCATCACTCTGGCCGATTCATTGCCGCGACGAAGGCTTTCGACCATGCTCAGCAATTGGAGGGGAACCTCTCGAACGACGAAAAAGAGAACATTTGGTTTGCGCGGTACATGCTCGCCAATGTGAAGCGTGAACTTGGTGAATATGATGATGCCGTTTCGAGATATGAGGACGTCCTGAGCATCCGACGGAATGAGCTTGGCGTTACGATTGCACTACTACAGACCCTCACCGAGAACTCATGGAAATGCGTTGAATCCGGAATCTTCAACGATGGTGCTGAGCTGGCAAGCAAAGCCATCCGAGTGGCTACATCACTGGTTCACGAACGAGCTGACATTTTCAACCTGTGGAAGGCTGTCGGAGATGCTTGCGCAAACTTCTCCTATATCAAGTTGAAGGCAGATAAATTTCCAATCAATGAGGTCCGGAAACTACTTAACACCGAACTTGATCCGGCTGCACTTGATATCCTCTCTGATGTCGACGAGATGGGACAGAACTACATTTCGCTTCCAGAAGAGGATGAAACCGGCCCGTTGCCTAAGTCTGACATTTGCGTATATGCCTCCATCCTAGCATACAAGCGAGCTATTCGTGTCTCTATCCAGGACGTCCATGCTCAAGCAGTCGCCTGGTATAACCTTGGCTGGGCTGAATACCGGTCGTATAGATCCGTGCAGACTCGTTCAGCCAAAAAGAGCAAGAGGCAGCCTCGCAAATTCCTCAAAGCGGCGATTCGATGCTTCAAGAGAGCAATTGAACTCGAGGCCGGAAATTCTGAATTCTGGAATTCTCTGGGTGTGGTTACAACGAATCTGAGCCCGAAGGTCGCGCAGCATGCATTCGTGCGGAGTCTCCATCTGAACGACCGGAGTGCCCAAGTATGGGCTAACCTGGGAACTCTCTATCTCATTCATAATGACATCCAACTTGCCAATGAAGCGTTTACACGTGCGCAGTCTACAGACCCAGACTACGCACAGGCTTGGATTGGCCAAGGACTCCTCGCCCTTCTCTTTGGAGCGCCCGCGGAAGCAAGAGGTCTCTTTGAGCACGCCTTTGATATTTCGACTTCATCGCTAGCTTTGTCTAAGCAGCATTACACTTCGACTCTATTTGACCATCTTCTGTCCGATTCATCCGCTTCAAATGAGCTTTCGAACCTCATCCAGCCATTTTTCGCCCTCCACCAACTTCGTTGCCAGGATCCGTCGGATATGGTGTTTGTTCACCTTTTGTCGCTCCTGGCAGAGCGAATTGGCGAATTCTCCGATGCGAACGCTAGCCTACAGGGTGTATGCGCAGCTATGGAAGAAGAATACGAAGTCTCTGAGTCGGCTGCATCGCTTTCCAGATTCGCACAGGCGAACGCTGATGTTGCGCGTATACTTCTCGCGCGCCATGAATTTGAAGAAGCCGCAGAGAAGGCGGAGACCGCACTTATGTTATCTGGCGAAGAGGATGCTGAGAAGTTTGACCCCGAAACGAATGGAAGACTACGCTTGTCGGCTCACCTAACCGCCGGTATGGCACATTACTACATGAAGTCCATGGACCGTGCCATTGACATGTTCCGTGATGCACTTCAAGAGGCAGACAATGCGCCGGAAGTGGTCTGTCTTCTCGCACAAGTGCTATGGGCCAAGGGCGGAGAAGAAGAACGAGCTGTGGCTCGCCAGCAACTGTTTGATTGTGTCGAGAACAATCCAGACCATGTTGGGGCAGTTACCTTGTTGGGAGCTATTGCATTGTTAGATTCTGACAGAGACGCGATTGAGGCCGTCGAATCTGACCTCCAGGGAATGATCACCAGGGATGATATCGATATTCATGGTCGGGCCAAACTGATCAAGCTCTTAACTGCAGTTTCCACCCTGGGTCTTACCGACTCAAATATACCAGAGGAAACGCGCCGCATGGGTGAGGCTACAGCGGCTGTTATGAGGGCGCCCGATCAGCCACAGGGTTGGATGGAGCTGTCTGCGGCTTCTAACGAGCTTCATCCCGCCGAAATGGCTGTCAAGAGAGCATTGCGCAGTGTTCCGCCACGCAGCCATCTTGATGCTAATGATCTTTCCGAGGCATTTGCGCAGACCGGAAAGGCCGGTGATGCGCTGCGGGCAATCATGTATGCACCATGGAAGCGAGATGGTTGGGAGGAACTAAATCATGTCGTGTCTGGATCAGCTTGATTGTATGCATTTGACAGGGACGCACTGCATTATGTAGAGAGTAGCATTGTACAATGACAAGCACAGTCCATACCTTCTCCTCTCGTCTTCTCCTAAGACACCCATAACTCATTCTTCCATTACATTTCCACCTCTGACTCCGCTCGTCTGTCTCTCCTCCCTTGCCATCTCGTCAATTCTCGCCAACAACCTTGCCTTCCGACCCTCCTTCCACGCCCGGTCCATAGACTCAATCTTGCCTCCCAATACAGTAGCGCAGTCCGGAGTCAGCAGCACCATACCCCGAGCAACCGTAGCATTCCGTAATATCAACTTGGCCCCAATCTGCAACTTCCCAATCGAAATATCACTAATACGCCTCAACTCGATCCCCACAGTCCTAGTCCCTGCCGCATCCTGCAGAATCAACCGATGAGGCCTATCGCTGCCACTGTTCGCCCCAGTATTATTATTGTTGTTATCGCTGGCTTGATCTTCACTATCATTCCCCACATTGACCGTCCTAATAATCTCCCTCCCCCGAATCGCCTCCCCGCGCTCCACACGCTCAATCGCCTCAACCTGACTCCACAAACTCGATCCAATATCCTCAATATCAAGCACCTGCACTGGAATCGGCCCCGAGAGCCTTCTTTCTTTCACTGTCGGATCGAAGATATCCACGGGAAGGACGAAAGAGGGGTTCGTGTTTGTGAGGGTGTCGCGGAAGTCGGAGGAGAGGACGCGGAAGAGGGCTGTTTGGGTGAGGGCGGAGATGGGGACATTGCGTTGGAGGGAGACGGAAGAGGAGGCGATAAAGTTTTCTAGCCAGGAGGGAGAGACGGAGAGGGATTTTGTGCTCTGGAGTTGAGCTGCGATTTGGGTTTGGGGGGTGGACATGATTGTTCGTTAGGTGGTGGTGATAGCTGATTTTTCGGTTGATTGTAGGGATTTTAATTGAGACGGCTTTGCTAGGCAAAATAAGTAAAGAACCCAGGCAGATGGTAATCTGTATACTTGTCGTGTAGATGCTGTGAGGTTGAAAATGTCAAGGTCGTCCGGGGAAAAGATAAAGCACGGGACCACCGCTTTATCGGCGATGGTTACAGATAATCTTCAACGTTCACCTATCCCTATTCATACCTATAAGGACTAGTCACCATGTCAACGATATCCTCTCCTCGCCCTTCAATCGCCTCTTCGCGCCCCCATTCCCCCACACCGACATCCTCCCACCGTCCCTCCCTCGACACTCTAAACCCCAACACCGGCGCCGCAGGCCTCAGCGCATCATCCACACCCTCAACAGCAAGAGCAATATCCCCATCCCTCCACCCTCCACGCCGCAATCGCGCTGCCCTCCGAGACTACTACAACCTCAAGCCTGAAGCCGCAGCTGCAGCCGCAGGAAATACAGATGCACGCCGTTCCCGCAGCGTCCCCCGACACACCGACGCCGGCGATATCTCCAACACCAATCCGTCCGTGGTAGCAACAGGGACAGAACTCGATACTCCGGAGTTCGACGCGGAGCGCTATGTTGATCAGTTACTAGCAACATCGTCGCTGTCGACGGTGCTCAAGGCTGAGAATAGCCTTGTTGGGGATATACGCACGCTGGACAGTGAGCGGAAAGCGTTGGTTTATGATAACTACTCGAAGTTGATACGGGCGGTTGAGACGATTGGGAAGATGCGGAAGAGTATGGATGACCAGGGAGCGCCATTGAAGATGACCAAGACGTTGGGGCCAGCGATTGGGTTTGTGGCGGAGACTGCCGGGAGTTTGATTCAGGAGGGAGAGGAGCAGCGGCGGAGGATCAAGCAGTCGAAGTCTATGGAGCAGGCTGGTAGTAAGAAGGCTGAGAAGGAGACTGTGAAATGGGTATTGGGGACACCGAGTCGGTTGAAAAAGCTTTTGGCGGATGGGAAGAGAGAGGAGGCTGACAAGGATTGGGCTGAGGTGAAGAATCTACTTGACAAGTGGGAAGGTGTGAAGGGAGTTTCCGAAGTCAAGGAGGCATGCTCGAAGATCATGGAGATTGGGGAAGACAAGGATTCGTGAACATCACCTATCGAGTGCTGGGGAACGTGCAAACTGCCTCGCGTGACTTCATGGCCTACACGAAGCTCATGGGGTTATTTGTCCTTCAGCATCTTCATGACTTGCACACCGGTGCAACTCGCCACGGATAGCTCACTGGAATATCCTTATAACAAGGTCTCCTGGCCTTATAGCGAAGGTCCTGTACCAACGCAGTTGAGGTCTACATCGCCAACCCAAGTCCATACTGCTGGACAGACTATGGACACTGCGACGCATGAACAGTATACACTGACGAGAACATAATATAGCACATAATCATCAATCTGCACATGAAATTCATATCATCATAAGATCCCCATCAAACATTCCCTGTCAGAATATCCTTACTGGAGTACAGACTCGCCTTCAACCCATACGGGTTATCCCCCAGAATCCTCAGATACGTAAACGCATCAGCCTTGTAGTAAATCCCCAGCCGCTGCTCAGTATTCACCAATTCCAGCTCCTTCAATTTTTCAAGCACCCTCCGGACATCTTCAATATCCTCATAATCCCTCGTATAAATCATCATGCCTCGCGCCCTACGATCACCTGCATCCGTTGCAACTTTCGCACCATTCCCTAGATCCCCGTCCACCGTTGCCTCAACCACCGCCTTCCAGACAGCGTCCACACGACCGGGAGACGGAAATAACATCCATTTCCCAGAGATAACGCCATTCTCACGCGCCAGCATGAAAATGTCTTTTCCCAGCGCTCGCCGGTGAACATTCAACTTGCGGGTGAGCGGTGCTTTTGTTTTGGCACCAGAGCGGTCGTGTTCTTCTTCCAGTTCGCTCTTTTTCTCCTCGAACTCACGTAATAGTTCCGTCCCTTTGGCAATGAAGCCGGCCAGGTCCTCTTCTTCCTCTTCGTCAAGACCCTTTCTCCTGTTTGGTTCCGAGACAAAGATCCACGGTCCAATGGACTCTTCCTTAGTGGTGGACGGCGGTAGACGCGCAAGAAAGTCAGAGACTGACTCGTTACGACCGCGTGCATTCCGCGGATATCTGCAAGATCCTATGGACAGCAGGTGTTCTTCTTTCAAGGCAGCGGTGGCTTGCAATGGTGGTGATGGTGATGGTGGTGTTGATGCAAGCGCATTGTGCTGGATGGTGGTTAGGAGGTGGGGATGTGTTTCAACCCAATATGGCTCTGTATCGTAACTTTCGGCGAGGTCTTCATAATGCTTTTTTTGAGTGTCATCGCCTGGTGAATAGAGTTAATTGTTGTTGCTTGTGAGGAACTATGCGGACGCGTACCATGGAAGCTGGATTCATCAGAGAATAAGTCTGTATCTTCGATGGAAGTAGCCATGGGTAGTCTATGTGTAGGAGTTTTTTTATTACCAGAAATTGGATACTCAGGATCTGTGTATTTATGCAGTGAGGTATGTCTAGGATGGTGTTGCTTATTCTTTTGCCTCCAGACTGATAACTTGATCTTATCAACGTGGAAATTGAACCTGGGCTTTGATTGGTCAATTGGGTGATCGCATGAGGAATTTACGTTTGAAGCGATGCTGAAAGACGAAATTGTAGGGGAATGTGACTTTTCTACACAAATGAATATGCTTCCATATAGACAAATGAGGGCCATTTAAAGCCATCTGACATAGGTTCAAACTACATACGTCTGGGGTAGATATCTAACATCCATCACTTCCAGATCTGCTTGACAAAATCCGTCAAGTCCGCCTTGATCTGCTCTGGTCTTTCAAGAGCAGCAAAGTGTCCGCCCTAGGATGAGTGAGAAGGACGCCGAGTATTTCGAGATATATAGGCGATCATACCTTTTGGTGCTCCCGCCAGAAGACTAGGTTTCCTGTAGTTTCAATCCAAGAGCGCGGAACGGGAAGCACTTCTTTGGGAAAGTACGAGAAGCCAAATGGCTTGGAAATATACCAGCGGGGGTCATTAGTAGCGGGGGTACCCTTGGGGGGGAAGTTCTATAGATAATTATCAGCCACAATATCCTTACCACGAACCAATACCAGGGAAGTACGAACCTCGCGATAAGGGTATATTGCGCGTGGGAACGTCTCCGTCAGCCAGTAGAGCGACGCGAATTCGAGGATGGTCGTAGATGGAAGAGGGTCGTCAACCCAGTCTAGATACTTCTCTCCAACCCTAGATATCGTTGGATAAACTATTCCGAATGCTGATGGTTGACTTGTCAACTTACCATGCCAGCAAGGCGATAGGATTAGACGCCAGAACATGGCCAATGGTACTAGGCCTAGTACCATGTTCATAAGCATAAGCAGTGCCCTTTGTCATAAAGTCTCCCGCCCTCTTTAATCCACGCAGTTCGAACTCATTGAGAGACTCATCTGAAAAACCATTAGGGCGTTGCATGAAGCAAGCATTCACTGATCCCAATTAGTATTAGATGAAAGGAAACTTATCCCCATGATAAAGTCTTACAGTGTAAAGCTGACTTGATGTTAGCCTGTGAAATGTGTGGTTAACAGTCGAACGAACCTTTGCAACTCTCATGATCCACGGCCAACACCCTCCCAATTCTGCTTCCAATGTCCCCTCCCTGGGCTACATAGCCGCTCTCAAACCCAAGGTCTTTCATCAATTTATCTACAACCCGAGCAATGTCCTCAGTGGTGAAGTTTTTGTCGAGAGGAGGACCAGAAGACAAAGTGTATCCTGGAAGGGAGGGAACAATGAGGTGATAGGGCAGATTAGCAGGCGTAAATTCCTCTCGGAACAGCCTTAGGAGAGGAAGAAACTCCTGGAAGCTCCCTATTTGCGAATGTCTATGAGCAATAGTCTCTAACAACGAGACAGGGCAGCGTTACCTGGCCATCCGTGAAGCAGAAGAATGGGAACAGCATCTTCCCGTTCAGAGAACAGGGCCGCAAAATGAATACTCATTCCCTCAATGGTAGTGATGAAGTGCGGAAACTCATTGATGCGGGCCTCGGTTGCTTTCCTGCTCCGGTCATTTAAGGTGGTTCTAATATATCTAGAATCAGAACATTGATTACCAGTCAAAGTCCTTTGTCCACTGCTCCTTGAGGCTATTTAACCAGTCTGATGTAATCCCATAGCGATGGTCCTGCTGCGAGTTCTCGTAGGTACGAGGTGCCGTCCTTGAGAGTCTGACCAGCGTCTTCAGATCGTCCAGTTCATTATCCGAGAAGGATACTTTGAGCAGCGTTGGGGTGGTTTTTGCCGTAGACGGCAATCCACTAAACGACGAAGACATTGTTATAACAATGCTCGCATACCATCATCAGCTTAAAGAGAAAAGAAGTAGATAACGACATCCTGTCCCTCCTGTCAGCTCTTCATCTCTGCGGGGTGAATGAAGTCATCTGACCCGATAAGATTCGCCCCTCAAAAAGCTTCAAAACTCACCGCCAAAGGTTTTCAATTTTCCCTTTTGCGAGCCATGAGAACAGAGGAGATGTGGTCTATTCGGAGTAAATCAATAACAGTCTATATTACACTTCGATGATGGAATCCGCAATTCAACGCCCCCAGTCCGCCACCACCGTCTTCCTCGACCAACCCCCGAGTTGCCTTCAGTTCTGCCCCGCGGCGCCGGACTATGTCGTGATAGGCACATATCTGCTCTCGGAGACGAGAGATAGCGAAGAGGAACGGGACGTACAGCAGACAAAGACCGGGAGTCTGCAATTGTGGAAAATTGACCCTATTGCCAATACGCTGTAAGAGGAAAAAGAACGTCGATACCCTGTTTGATCGTTAGCAGCGCAACTAACCGGGTTGGATATAGATCGTGCGTCCAACGATTGCCTCTGCCCTACGCCGTTTTCGATCTACATTTTCATCCTAGAGATCCCACGTTGCTGGCCATTGCCGGGAGCTCCGGATGTGTGGCATTGTTCAAGGTGTCACTGGCTTCATCCGTAGATGAAGCGATTACTCTGATATGGACCTTTTCCGTTCACGAAGACCCGTCGATCCCCGCATTGTTCCTGGCATGGACACCCGAACACTGGCTTACGCAGGAAAAGGCTGATGGGTTTGCCGTGACATTTTCAGACGGCCGGACAACTGTATTCGGGACCAGCGGCGATATCACGGAATCGGAAAAGGTAGCCGACTTGGGCACGTTCAACGCGAGACAAATGATCGAAGTGTGGTTCGTTGCGCTGGCTACCTTTCACGATGGTGAGGAGCAAGAGACAGATAGTCCCTCGCCGAAAATACCTTTCTTATTCACAGGGGATGACTTTGGTTCTCTGCATACGCGTCGCTTTGACGTGGAGAATTCGAGCGATGGTGATGATGACGGACGGGGCATGCCCCCTGTGTTGTTAGACTACGATGACCGTGCTCGTCATCATACCTCTGGCGTGACCGCTATTCTTCCTCTTCCCCTCCCGATGGTTGAAGATTCCCCTCTCCTTCTTACAGGAAGCTACGATGAGCACCTGAGAGTCTACCATGCAACCAGGAGGGGGAATGTTCTTGCTGAACTATCTCTGGGCGGTGGTGTATGGCGTTTACAGCCACTTGGCGTGGAAAATATGAGCTTCCTCTCAGAGACTGGGCCGCAAGAATGGCGATTCCTGGTTCTCGCCAGCTGTATGCATGGCGGGACGAGAGTGGTGAGGATTACAGGTGACGGTGAACATCAGTGGAATATTGAGGTTCTGGCTGAGTTTACGGAACATGAAAGTATGAATTATGCGTCTGATGTATGGAAGGGTGGACAGGGTATCGGAGGGAAAGGGTCTGAATTGCTCTGCCTCTCTTCCAGTTTCTATGACCGCCGCGTGTGTTTATGGAGGGTTAACGTATAATCTGGCGATATATGTTTTGGATATAAACGGCACCAAAATTATCGTGATAGATTGTCATGAGAAACGCTCAATTAGATCATAATGCAAGAAAGAGATAGATATACAACCATAACCGAAATTGGATAGAATGATAACAACCGTATAGATTATTATTAGACGATTGTCTCCAACTCCCGGGCATAGCCTATCGTGTTCTCAATCACAGTACTGCTGGCCACCAAGATGTCTTTCTCAGACCGAGCAGCTTGCTCCGGCTCGACAGGGAAGTGTATCCGACCATCACGAAGGATCCAGCCACGCTGCTGGGCGAACTCGATAACGGCGCCTTCAGATTCGAGGAAGAGAAGGTTCTTGGCGTTGAAAATAGGCAGGGATGGGTAGGCTTTCTCGGAGCAGTCTGCAATCTCGCTGCGAATGGTTCCGACAAGGACCTGCGAAGAAAACCAAAGTCAGCATCGTTTTCCCGTCCATAAAACACAAATAGGCGCCCGCTATTGCAAACATACGTTCGAGAACAAGCCAAAATCCTCCGACGGCACTCTCTCCGACTTAGTCTCCCTCCACACCTTATCATAGCTCCCCTCCATCAAGTTCCTCTCCAACTCAACAGGATACTTGATATACGGGTCATCCTCAACACTCTTTCCATTCAAACTAGCTTCCTCAACCAGCCCTTCCAACACAGTGTGGAAGTTAGTGCTATTACCCGAACTCAGCAACAGCAGCAGATACAACCCTGTAATCTTGCTCCGCTGGCTGGTGCTAAAATCCACGTTTCCTGCGCTCTCTCCGGGCGTCGAGGCATGTCTCTCCAGGTCATAAAACGGCTGCAGCTGTTGATAGTATCTCGTGAACGCATCTGCGTCGGTCTGTCTGATCGAGGCGATGGCGCCGAATTCAAGCACCTCGCGGGCCAGAGAGATCAGCTGGGGAGGTGTCGATGGGGTCGGGATCAGTGCATTTTCCAGCAGGAGGGATCGCTTTGCGCGGCTGAGGAGGTTGTTGGCTGCGTCAAGTTGGTTGCGGTCCAGAGCGTTGCGGAGCTCGGGGACGATTGACCGGAGATCGGACATGATGAGGTATTCTAGAGAGTAACTAAAAAGGAAAGGGAGGAGTAAGGATTAACGATGATAGATGGGGTTGAAATGTGATAGAGGATGTTTGGGCGAGAAGGTGTTCTGACGTTGTCGGCGCAGCTCATGGCGAAGCTCCGTCTGGGCAGGCGGTGAGTCACGTGATGCTCCTCACATCCTTTTGTGGGCGACCGCTACTAGTCAGTGGTCTCGACTATTGTTGGTTACTTGAGGTTTTATATTCTAAAACCCCTTTGTCAGGAGCTTGACGCACAATTTTGGCTTATAATGGTATTCTATCTAATGACCGACTCATATTTTAGCTTTCAATGAACGTTATCATGTCTCGTCATGTATCCTCTGTTGAACACGCAACTTTAATGAGAGTATTCAGATCTGGGGTCCCCAGGCCAGTGACAGGATCCCAACCCGGGGTGGCATTCCAGCTAGCGTGTGGCACGATTGATGCTGGACCACCAACATCGGAGTATCCGGTGCAGCCTACTGATCCTCCATCCACAATGTCCATGAGACCCGTATTGTTGAGCGAGTAAAGCCAAGGGTTCAGGAAACCCATTTTGCCTTGGCCTCGCTCCAAACGAGCGGCATTCAAACGGGAAACGATAGCTGCAAAGACAGGCGCGGCAGCACTGGTGACATTGGTTAACATGCTTTCTCATCTAAGATCTAGGGTTGGAGAGACAAACCTTGTGCCACTAAGCTTCGTGAAATAACCGTGGTCTACAAAGACGAAGCCTCTGGCTTGGGCAGCAACGTCAGGAACTCCTCTTCCTTTTGGGTTGTACAGGCCTGCCCACTTGTCACCCAGCTGATCGAGATAGCCGTGGACGCTCTCATCCTGGTAAGCCGGACGCTGGAAGTATTCCGAGAAACCACCTCCAGAGAAACCAACGGCCTTCTCTGGATTGACCCCATATGTTCCACCGACGGATGTGACAAAGGGGCACGTGGCTGGGAAGGTTGGCATGAATCTTGTCCGTCCGGTACCGTCATTAGACACACAGGATCCTCCAACACCAGAGTCACCACTTGCAAAAATTACCGAAACTCCACGTGCCCCGAGCTGGGCGTACATGTTACATGTGATGTTTGCGTATGATGCGGGGATAATCTGCTCGTATTCACCGTATGACGTTGACAGAACAGCAGGAAGATCCTCGTCTGGAAGGTTGAGAAAATAATGAAGTTGCTCCAGGTAGGGTTCGTTGGATGAACTACCGACATTGGGTTGATCGACCTCTGGCACAAAGGGGCCGCGACCTCCTGTTGTGTAGTATGTTGTATCGGTGTTATAGGCCAATGCTACCGCGTACTGGATATCCATGCTCGCCTCAGTACTGGAGAAAGAAGAGTTTTGATCATTGCGACCACCATTGATCGAAACGACGCTGAAATTAGCATCTGTTCGATCTGGTTCATATGTGCGCATGAAGGTACGAAAATCGTCGTAGCGGGCGTATTGGTCCAAGAACCCAGACACACCCAGCTTGTTCCGTGGATCTGGTTTCGCTTCTGTATCATAAATACCATACAATCTCCGGAGGCATTTGGTGGTGACGGTAGTTGAGCAGTTGACATTCAGGTCATCGAAGCGGGTAGCCACAGGCTCAAGGTCCGGTTGGTTTTGCTGAGCACTGAACTGTCCGAATTTGATTGTCGGTTGGATCATTTGGACAGAATCACGAATATCTTGTGGAACGGAATATTGCACCGTTCTGATTACTGTTTCCTGGCTAACATCGTTGCGGAAGTTGTGGAACCGCGTCTTAAGCATATCCTCCGCCTGGGACACGGGGACCGTGAATGTGATCCAATATGCATGTCTCTCGATTGCTTCGCTGGGCACACGCTCCGATTCCATCCATGAAACAATCCTATCCACTGTGTCATTAGACGGGCGCAGGAACTCCCCAACTTCGTCGCGCGTCATAAACTGGCCATAGAGCTGGTGACTGGGAGTGGCTATATCGATGGCCCTTTGCTCAAACTCTGCCATCCTGTCATTGCTGATGGCCATGTGAAACTTCATCGGTGTCGCTGGAGACGGCACGCCAATTTCTGTCCAGCCATCTGGCACACCATAAAGCTGCTCAACAATTTGATAACTAGACTTCTCAGGGATAGTAGTCTGTGAGCACGAAAGAAATAGGCACATTGGCCTCCACAAGAGAGCGAATGAAACCATTGAGATGTCCAGAAATGAACAGACCTCGATATGTTGGGTTCAGAGTAAACGAGAGAATGGGCTGACGCGAGTGCCGTCCCGTATGTACTTGATGGCGAGGTGAACCCATTAAAAATGATCCAGAAAAAATTACCGACTCGGTGGCACAGAAAAATCTTAGAATCGGGGAAATCTCTAAAAACAGCCATTAATTGAGGCAAATTCGGGATAGGGTTTGCTCAACCGGCGACTCGCGGAATATGATGTCTTACCCCAAGCTTTCCATTGTTTGTCTGGCGCTGCTTACTGTTAGTCGGGGCATGCTGTACCTTGGTTTGATGGCCTCGTATAATCGAGATATCGGGATATCGGAAAGCGAGTCTAAACGTCACGGGAGTATTGACTCCAAGGGACCACCTACTAGGATGCCAGCAACAAAGGGTGATACCACATCTTTCAAGGCTAACCGCTCTTATATGCTCCCCGTCTCCGGCAATGTCAACGTTTATCATGAGTGTAATAACATTTTGAATGACAGGGCTGAAATATCCGGCCCGACTTATAACACTCCCTTGGAAACCTAAAGCGGTAATGGGAATTTTTGCCACGCCAATGAGTGGACCAGAGCATTCTCATTGGCTGTCTAAGATCTATTTTCCGAGACACTGGCTGCATTGCAAACCAGCTGCTGTGTGGGAGTGCACTAGTGCTAATGTAGTAAACATCAGACACTGGCAAGGGTCCTATGCTCTCCAGTTTCCCACTCGCATGAGAAATAATACGTACCTTGGGCGGCTTGGTTTAGGAGACTTTTTTTTTCCCCTTCCTAGCAATACCTGGAACCCGGGAATTAGCTGATGACCTTGGCGTATCCTTCACAGCTACACAAGTGCGCGTACATTGCAATGTTGAAGGATTCACTCTATGCAATGACAAGGCTTGGTTGATCTAGGAATTGCACCCGAAACACCCCGCCGTTCGCCTGTTCGTTCTTCTTTGCTTCGTGGTCCAACCCAGATGCAGGCTCATCCCAGACCCCGGTCATCGGGACTTTGCAAGTCTCTCTAATGATTTGCAGGACTGCTGTGCTACACGACAGTTGACGTTCTGGGAGGCATACCGTAAAGATGTGGTGCATTCGTCAGACAAACTATCTACTAGAGCATAACTTTGGCAATGCGACGGTAAAATATGCTCTCAGCACGAAGGAATCTTTTTGAGCAGAGTACGTGGCAGCGATTCAACGGAACATGTGAAGTCATACGTAGCTTTGGATGGTTTTGTTTGAGCCATGTATCTATGGAGGATTTGCTGATCGCGAGGCGAAATACGACACTCGGCATGAGAGTTAAAATCCGAACAAAATCAAAGGGAGAGAATCTCTCTTGCCGAGATTTTCACATGCGCATTCTATCCAAAGGATTTAACGTCAAGCACAAAACTACAATCAACAGTCTTAATAATGGCAGCAGAACTTGCGCTCCTTGAACAACCCGTCGCTTTTCGCCCAGAGCACATCGCCTCGGCCTCCACCACACTCCGCATCAAACACGCAAATTGAACAGGGGTTGACTACAAGGTCACATCCGTCGCGCCTGAGGCGAGTTCCTCCAAAGACAGAGACACCTGTGCTATTCACTGTCGACGGTAGATTTACATCATGGAGCCAACGACGGGTCTTCCGCGATGCCACTGGTCTCCCCCTATTCAATCTCCATCGGAAATCGACTGGCGTGACATTTTTCATTGAGATCCCTGGCGATGAGGATCGTCCGCTGGCCACGCTTGCGCCCAGATCAAGTGTGTTCAAGGACAAATGCGACATATATCTTGCAAATGCTGCCGCGGATGGACGGGAGGTGATGATGGAGGTGCGCGGGCAGGATATCTGGAAGAGGTGAACGCATGTCTATTTCAACGGAGCCCTGGTGATGAGGACGAAGTTGACAGATATGGTCGCCGTGTATGTGCCAGGGAAGCGCATTTCATGGGAGGCGGAAGTCGCAGAGGGCATGGATCTTTCACTGGTATGTTTGAAGAACATCCTATGTTTGCCCATGGCCTCATGCACTAACTCGCTCATTCACAGACAACGACCATTACGGCTTTTCTTGCTGAGAATATGTACAATTCCAGTTATCCATCGCCGTACTCGTCCAATACTAGAAAACCGGAGGATGCCGACCCAACAGATGCTGTTCATACAGCGCCGATTAAATGATTTATGCAAATGTATATAAAGAAAATCACGATAGACATGAAATAGGAAACAAATTAGATCTGACTGATCATGATCTTTGTTATGGTATCTGTCTGTGATGTATCACCCGAGGGTCCATCATAATGATCCGTAGGAACGCGCTTAATTAAAGTCCAACGATGCACGTTTCCGTCTTCTTCATAACAACCGTCGCTAGACTCAATCCATCTAGTTTCAACCGAAAAAGAAGGATATCTCGAATTTGGTCATAGCAGAGAAATAATTGACAATAGCAGCATGTCCTCTTTCCCGTCAATGCTACGTCGTCTCCGAGTTCAAAGAGACGGAAGCAATAGAACAAACACTGCGAGACAAAGACCTCGCTAGAACGAATGAGCCCTGAAACTCCCTCTTTTGAGATCCCCCCAGCTGAATTCGCCAAAATGAAGCTCATTTCCTCTGTCTCCCTGGCTACTGCTGTTGAAACGGCCCTTGCGTCTACTGCTGTACCGGGCGTCTAGCGGGGTTGATTGTCCAACACGCATCCATGCAGAAGGCCAGAAATTCCTCTCGTCAGCCTAATCTCGTTTTCATTTTTCTTACTCTCGCATCTCGCTGTCAGTCTTCATGCTAGGAATTCACAGATTATCTTTCATCTCTATCGCTGTCAGGGGATGAGTTGCTGAAAGAACAACCACCTAGTATTCGCCCTATTTCTCACCCTCTTCCTTCTTCTTTTTCTTTTCTCCATGTCACATCCACTCGTGGCGGCTGTGTGGGAGCAGTTAGGTCGCACTGATATTTCCAACATTCTCCGAGAGATTGTAGGAGAGCATGCTGCGCAACTGGCTGTTTCCCAAGTGCAAAATGGACTGGTTGCGGATGTCGAGCCGCTGGTGCGCATGGTTTTTTGGATCAAAGCCATCTTCGATTTACAACGGTCCTATCTACAAGGCTTGACGAGCGTTCGCGAATGTCCCCCGAGTCTGCTGCCGTATCTTCTACCATCGGAGACTATCTACTCGACCCTCATGTACCTGATTCGAGTTAAGGCACAATTGCTACCCATGACGGCGGCTGGAGTTCGTGATCGTGCCCAGTACCGGTATTTCCTGGTAGAGGCTGTGCTTGCAGGTGTCAGACTGTTGTTGCTGCGCGGGGAATCCTTACATGCTGAGATGAGGTCGAATCTGGAGCGCGCGATGAAAACCGCCTGGCAACATCCGGGTCTGTCGAATGAGGAGGGTTACTTGGTCAACATGCTTTTGCCGAGGGCTATCAATTACATTGTAGGCGCAGATACATCAAGTCAGAGCCCTTTGGCAACCTCAGGAAGGCATTATCTTCCGTCTTTCAACTCGGGACTTGTGAGTACATGCATGTACGTCTGCTATTTCTCTACAACTGACTGTGCTTAGTATCCTTTCCCTAGTGTACCCGAGACGCATATTATTGATCTCTTAACCAGCCTCGTTCGGAGCGGACCGGATCATACATCGTCATTCTGGACACTTTTTGATACCTTATGGGCCGCTGAATCCGCACTGATCCAATGTCACGTTGACTCCCGTCGAATACCCCAGCAGCAAGGGGACTCAAACATGACGTCATCCAACATCGAAGAAGCATTTGTCCAGACAGGAGATGCCAGAAAGAGATTGGCAAGAACAATCTTGGCAGCATTAGATGGACAGACAGATACACCAGCGCTCAAGATTCTTGCGACTATTATCCTGAGTCAAACCGGGGATGGAAGCCCGCCATTGCAAACACGCAAGGTCAGAGATGCGTGGAACCAGATGGCTGGGTTTCGAAATGAGTTGGATTGTTCTCTAAGCCATTTTGTGAGGTGGCTCATCAATCGCAGGGTTCAATTGTGGGACTGTAACGGTGAATTAGCGGCCGTGTCGCACGAGTATCAACGACATCTAACACAATGGCTACACAACTCGTCGCCTGCTGAGGCAGAGAAGCAGGCAAATGAGGTGGATAAGGCTAGTGCTGTATATGTAGTGGACTGTCCTTTCGTTCATCCGGTTCCCAAGGCATTGCTAGAGGAACAGCTGGTGAGAAATGGAAGCGATACTGACGAGGTAAGTCATGTCTCAGGAATCTCGGGTTAATTTTCATGTCCTATCTCACATGATGTGCTAGATTCAAGGAGTTAACTTCATATAACAGCTCCAGACCATCCCAGAACTTCTCTCAGTCGATGCCTCTTGTCCCCTCTGCCCTGAAGGCACGAAGATTCAACACGCTCGTATCATCGAGCCTCTGGAGCATCTATCAAGTGCGCTACAAAGCGGCTCCGAATCAGGGAGTATTTTTAGTCGACGATCAGCCTTTGGATCAATATCTGGACGTACAGATTCCCGATCAAGCTCTATGAGCCATTCTACCCGTCGTTCAATTGGCTTTGGTGACTCGAAACCATCCTCTCCAAGTAGCAGTATGCCGAAGATGAAAAGCAGCCAATCTCTACATGCGATGGCGAATTCGCTAAACCATCTCTCTGCGCCATGGTTGGATAAGAATCAACAGAAGCAGACGGTAAAGTCCTTGTCCAGAGAGTTGAAAGGTGTCAAACTGGCTCTTCCTGTTCGTCGGGCATCGTCGATACGCAAAGGTTTGTTGAGAGAACAGCGGCTGTCGCGCCAGCCCAAGTTCTGCTTTTCCTCCAGTGGCAAAAGTATTTTCTTCTGGGGCGAGGATAGTAGTTGTATATCACGCTTTGATATACCGGTGATAGATGGGCAAAAGCCCGAATCACTGAGATATGATGTCTCTGGTGTTCAATGCGTTGCGGCAGGAGAGCAGCGCTGTGCTGTCATTTCCTTAGTGGGACAGGTATTCACATCCTGGTTGTTTCGATATTCCAAAATGATACTGACATACTTTAGCATTACGAGCTCCTTATATTTGGACCCAATGGCGTCTCTGCGGAGGCCCTCGTGACCATCGATATTCCAGGTCTTTCTCTCCGTTCTAACTGTATGGCTATGTCCCGTGATGATAGGCATATCGCGTTTATACTTGGGAACCAAGTGCACGTTTATGAGCTCGGAAACATGTATGACCTGGAATCTAGGTCCATTCAGAAAATGGCAGTCAATGAAAGTCCTAGGTGGGCACAGGAGAAATCAGCTACTCATCGAAAGATCACATTTTCCGTTGATGGAAATGGACTTGTCCTTACTCGTCTTGAGAGCCAATCTGTATACTTCGACGTGTGGCACCGCGATACCAATGTATGGAAAATTTTAAAGGGTGGCTTTTATTCAATCAAAGTATGTTCTCCTACTTGTCTCGTCTGCATCGGTTGCTAACACGTGCAGAATACATCAATTGATGGGAGTCTTACCGGCGCTTTCTACGACAGTCTTCATCACTCTATATTCATGACAGCCTTTTCAAGCAAAGAATATCCCCTCTTGTTCTCGACTTCCAATGGCGAAGCCACTGGCTCCCCATTCAGCACCAAGATCCTTCATGCAGCTCAATCCCCTTCCGGTTCGCGATACGCATTCGCAAATGGCCTCAACGAGATCTATATTTGCGATCACAAACCACACGGTTCATTCAATCCAATCCGAATCAAAAAGGCCTCTTCTAAGATATCCTCATCGGCATTTAGACCCGGAAGATTACTACTCTCCTTCCTTCAAGAAAATATCCTCTTTGTATTCTGGGTCAAAGACGAAAAGCTCATTCTCCGGATGGTTCGGCTTAACGACAACGGCGAGTTTATCAGCGACTATGATCTTCGGGCAGATCTTGAGCGTCTGGTGGCGGAGCGAACGCCAAGTACCAGCTCAAGGACGCAGTCACCGAGGATTAGTGTGCCGTCCAGCCCCGTGGTGGAGAAGAGGGGTCCGTCAATTAGCCTCAGGCCTGATTTGCCGGAACTTGCGTCGAATTGAGTACGATCATGATTGTATTTAGCGTCAAGTTGTAGAGATAGTACACGTTAGGCTACAGGTAAATGCATAGTTCTCGATAAGATTGGCTACCTCAGGCGACGACCTGCCAAAACGGGTGATCGCCCGGAGAAACCAGTCCCCGGTCCCCGCTTCGTGGACGACGTCACTGCCGTCATTTGTTCTTTAAAGTCTAGTTATGAACTTGTTTGAGATCGCAATCTACTTCTTGCTAACTGCTGAGTTTTTTTCCTTTTGCCCAGTGTGATCTAGCGCTTCCGAGAACCGGTTCCTCCAGACCAACCCCGCCGATTGCCTGATTGGTTTCAGTGAATCTTGTCAATATCTAGGCCATTGCTGCTCTCTTTGCAGCTCTGAACTGAAAACCGGAGATAATCACTGCCATTGTGCTCTCTATTAGAATTACAGATTCTACTCGACCGGCTACGTAAAGTCGGTTAACCGACTGACACCGGATCGACGTCATCAATACATTCTCCCTCAAATTATCCACATCTACCGGCCTCGTCTCCTGACACGCCCATTGATAAAAACACTACGCTGTGCTACACACGCCATGTCCGTATCCGAGTTCGAACAATCGCGCCGGCTGTCGCAGGCCGAGAGCCAGACCATTTTGAGAGCGGAGATTCCCCTTAAGGAACGGTTCTTCCGTTACTTCCAGCATGAGATCACTGGTTGGTGCCCTATGTCATATTGGTTATTGAGTTGCGATGAGCTGACTTGTTTAGCACTCCAAGAGCAGATGGAGCGTCTAGCGGATACGTCGCTGGTGGCTGGAGAACGGGCCGATGCTACCGATCACTGTCTAGCTGGAATTGCACGATTGTCCAATGAGGTCAAGGATGCGGCGAGTTACATCCCAACCTACGACCAGCGAATATATGCAGAGGTAGATGAACCGGCATTGAATCTTGGGATGTGTGTTGACAATCGCCCAGGCTATCAAAGCGCTCCAGGACAAGCTATCGGAAACTCGTGCTGTCGTCGAGCCACGTTCGAAATTCAGCTTCAAGACGAAAAAGAGCCCTGCTTCTATATCTCTTTCTGATGCGGCTGAGATGGCTTTCCAGGGCTATCGTGGTGTTCCCGGGTATCGCTCGCCGGGAACATCCTCAGTTAGCTCATCCGCAAACAACACTCCCCTCTATCCTTCGACACCATTGAACGAGCCGGACAAGATTCTGCAACAACACAGACCAGAGATTGTGCCAACTTCCGTTCCGTCAATTTCTGTTGGTGATACTGAAGAAAGACCCAAAGAAAAAGAACAGAAAGCTTTCGCGGCGAATGTCTTGTCCTCAGTAACAGTTAATAACCACCATGACCTTCATATCATGCTCCCGGCTTCGGGATCAGCCTCTGCCGTTCCTGCTTCTATAACTTCCTTGCGCCACTGTGTTGTTGATATGTCCATCCCCACCGCCAATGGCAAGCCGTATGCCAGTTTAACGGTGAAGGGCGTCAAGGAGAGTTTATTGATTTGCGGACAGATCGACGGTCCTGCGCATATTACCAGTGTTGAACATAGCATCATCGTGGTTTCTTGTCGCCAGTTTCGTATGCACGATTGCCGTGACGTGGATGTCTATTTGAGCTCAACAAGTAATCCCATTATCGAGGGATGTTCCAATGTTCGCTTTGGCCGGACGCCTAGGGCATACGTAAGTAACCTCTTTGCGGGTGTGCTGTGAAGTAACTGATGTATTATTATAGGCCCTCGATCACGACCGCCCGGATAACGAAGACCGCTGGAGCCAAGTCGAAGACTTTGAATGGATCAAGCCCGAGGCCAGTCCCAACTGGAGTCTTTTGGGTCCTGAAGATGCCGTTCCAGAGGGTGTGTGGGCTGAGATCGTTCCTGGTGGCCCTGGATGGTCGTTGGATGATATCTTACGGGCTATTAAGCTCATACAGTGATAGCCTGAAGAAAAGGTAAAGAGAAAAAAAAAAAGTCGACTGATTTGACTTGGTTTTATTTTGACTAATAGTATTATGGTAATATTTATTCTAATTGAGTTGGGCGTTTCTGTTGGTGTTCATTGGGTATACTGAAAAAATGTAACCGGCAGTGATGACTTGTATCAGTGTTGCAGAATGATTAATGTCCACTTCATATTCCATTTATTGAATGTCCTTATCAGATATCAAATAAAACTCAAAACTTCAAAAAGAAATCTTGAAAACAAGAACCTGGTTATCCAAACTGTAACCCGACTCATCGGCATAGCCGAATCGCCCAAAGTTCATATGCCCTAGAAACAGCACATTAGCAACATCCCAACCAGTCAGTAAAAGAGAAAGCACTCACCATCCTGTGTCATAAAATCATTATCACTGAAACTGAACAGAAGGTACTCCTTCCCACCCTCAGATGAATTTGACTCTGACTCTAAAGGAACAAGGGCCAAACTCTCCCACTTCTCGTTCAGCAACCCAGGGCCCGACTTTCCTCCATTTCGCATTCCGAATCGTGCCAGCTCAGATTTAACGTTGTAATCTATGAACTCACAGTACTCAACCGGCATGATGCCGGGCTTCAAGACACCTTTGCTGGATGCGATGGACCCATTTGCGGAATCGTATTTCGAGCCCTTCAAGTCTGTAGCTGTCGAGATAGAAAAGATATCCGCATGTCTGTAAACAGAGCGCGTGTATTCCTGACCGTTACCGAAATTCGAGTCACGGGCCAGGACTAGAAAGTCGCCTGTCGGAAGGATATGAATTTCAGACTGACTCGCGACGCGGTATGCCTCCTTATCGTCGGGAGACTTGGTGTAGTCCCTGTATTTCGGGAGTAATGCGACGTATTCATGTTTGTAAACAGGTGCATCTGGGGAAGAAATATCGTACTCGAGGATACGCGCTGGCTGGCGATGTTGTTTTTCGGGACCACCTTCCTGGTCTAGCGCGGATTGGATCATCGTGTATAATGTCTTTCCGTCGGGGGAGACAGTGATAGCTTCGAAGCCCTGGTTATTATCGCGTCCTGTCTCTGTATCCTCTGGGTTTGGGATGTTCCCAGGTGCGTAAATAGGCGGGGAGTCAGAGTTAAAGCTGATACTTCCGTTGCGCCGGGGGAGGAAGGCATCGGGTGGCTGTATAGCGAGTACCATCTTCCCATATTTGTCGAATTTGTATACGTACGGTCCGTATTCATCCGAGATCCAGAAAGTGCCGTCGTGGCCTAGTGCTAGACCTTCGCTGTCGATTGAGATCCGCTTGCCGCCTGGTCCTGCGCCTCCGAAGCCATCACCTTCGTAGGTCGCGACGGGTAGTAAGGGGAATCCTGGGTAGGAGGCGTGGCTGGTGATATCGGCATCAAGACCTGTGGTAGGTTCACCGTCTGGACCGGTTAGGAGGATGGTGTCTAGGTATTTGAGGTGGACGTTTGGTTTTGAGGGGTTCTGTGCTGATGCATGGGGTGCGAGGGTAAGTGAGATGGCTAGTTTGTGGATGCGGGATTGGAAGTTGAGGGTTCCGTTTGTGTTCCTGTCATTATGAATCAGTCAAACTATCGGGTTTGTTCGTATTTGGGTGATGAGATCTTACCATCCGCGATCTGGGAGGGTGTAGACGATCCCTGCATACGAGTCATTACCTGTCTTGCGCCAGGAAGATTGGTCAATTGTGGCAGAACTGCCATATCCTCCTAGCGTGTCGCCGTATTTATCTGTTGCGCTTGAGGGCACGAAGCCGTATCCGGCTAGTTCGTTGTATGTGTACGTCGTGCCTCCGCAGGTGGTTTGGTTCACGACATTCTTTGTAGCAGCTGTAGAGGCAGCTACCAGAGGCAATGTAGATATCAATCGCGAGAATTTCATGGCTACATTGGGCTTCTAATTGGAATCGGGAGAATGGGAAACAGTAAAAGGGTTTGGATGTTTTGATCGACGGCCTGGGGAATATATACCAACCAGCTGCCCACGTGCAGATCGAAGTTAATTGTGTCAGTGTGGGATGATGAGCACGAGCTGAATTTCGCTTGTGTGAATGGTTAGCCGTCTCAGAGATACAGAATATGAGCAGTAAGCATTTGTTGTATTGTACTGCCTTTTCCGGAAATGAATATCAATCAGTACTGCGTGGTATGACAATATACCTCGGCAGAGAATAAATATCCGATACATCGAGATTGATAGTTTCATTAAACAAGCACAATCAAACATTATTTCATACATGCGTACATAGTATATCGATAATTCCTTGCGTCCTAATAGTACACGAGCTTATCAGCAATATTTCAGCCTAGATCTAGGGATGATCATCCCAAGTAGTCGGCACTTGGGGATAATTTTTCGCATCCAATCCCAGATCTTGATAAACGGTGGCATCACCTACGAAAATAAGTAACCATGCTAGCGTGACCACCCAGTTGTGATGACTTACCTTGCAGTGCTTCAATTCGTTCTTCATTCTCCTGCTCAAGCTTTTCCAACTCCTCGCCCGGCTGTTCTTGGTTTTCTCTCTTTCCACCAGGCTCCGCAATAGCAGCCTTTCCAAGTTCGTCTTGGGCTTCACCGATCATGAGAAATTGCGCGTTGGGGTAATTGATGAACACGGGTTCTAGTGGCACCCATCGATAATCGGCGAATTTCTCGCGGATTCTTGTCATCAAGTCAGCCATCATCATACGGGAACTTCTCAGGAAGAGCGAAAGCCTTACTCCTCAGGATACTCTGGTTTCTTGGGAAGCTGCGCACTGGCTGGACCGGGAAATTTAGGGTTTTTGGCCTGCACGATCCAGCTACCGCGCCGGCGAATACCGAAATCCTCTTGCACCGAGCCGATCTCATTGGGAATAGTAATGATGTAGGCAAGGTGTGAGGCCCGCTTTGTCGAAGTGATGGCATATACTCCTTCAGCATATGGTCTGGCCTCTTCAACTGTGCGCTCGCCTCGTGTTGAGGTTTCGTACTTGCCCCCGGAAATGAAGCTTTCCTTCAACTCTTTCATAGACTGTCCTCCCTTCTCCACAAATGCCATATCCCGTTCCCTTGCTGACGTTGGGAACTTCTTCTTAGGTAGAACGATCAAGCGACAACTCGCACCAGGTTCGAGCGAGCCTTGCTTCTCATCGATTGTTGCTCCTATCGGTGTTGGGCGCAGGACGACGAAGCTTCGGGCGATTTCTTTCATGCTATGTGGCTCTTCGACATTGACGCGCGGGCGATAGAAGAAGTAGATGGTGCCTTTTTCGAGGATATTTGACGGCACGATGTCTTCTCGCTCTTGAGATTTTCTGACTCCGGCTTCAATCCCATCAGATGGCTTCTCGTCTTTCTTGATGGGCTTTCCCTCTGCTTCTAGATGCGACAGGTTAGCTTCAGTGATTTGTCCAAGAATCTTGGATGACATGGACCCTACCTGCACCGGCCTTGCTTGGTTCTTCTGCAACATTCTTGCCCTCATCCTTATCTTCCTTCTCCCCGTTTTCCTTCTCCTTCGTCGCCTTCCCCTCTTTCTTTACTTTCTCCTCATCATGAGATGGTTCAGGATGCTCTTCTTCCTTCGCTTTTTGGTCTACTTTTTCTTTGCTCTCCTCCGGTTCCTTCTTCGGTTCGTGGTCGCCCTTTTTTCCCTTCTTCGGCTCTGGGGCTTTTTCGGTAGCTTCCTTGCGCTTGGTGCCAGCGGCCCTTTGACTCTTAGGCTCCGAAGTGCCTGTAATCGCTTCCTTGGCCTTCTGAGCGGCCTGGCGGGATGAAGTTCGCGTTGCAGCCATTTTTGCGTGACAGTTGCGATTCTCGTGACGAGCGAATCAGTTGGGTCTTATAGTGTTCTCTGGATCCAATATTCAAGGTTGTTTGGCCTGAAATGGAACGGAAAACCGATGGACGTCGAAAAGCGATATGACTCTGATGTCATAGCCGCTTATATAACGTCCAGACGTAATGTCACGTGGCATGAATGGAAACGGCCAATCGGAGTGAGCCATTCGCCGTCGATGTTGACTGCCATACTGTTTGGTGTCAATCCATTTCCATCTCATCTGGTGTAGCAGTTCCACTGCTCATGGAATCGCTGCTGCTTGCATCTGCAAATTGGGATTCCGAACTGGGGCTCATGGACAGCCCCTGGCTGTGGTGAGATAGGAACGCGGCATCAGCAGCATTCAGGTTGGCTCTGAACTGCTTGCTCTGGTCCTTTCTGCGCCGTCTCTTCGGGCTCATGTTGGCCGCCTCTGATTGGAAGTCGTTAGACCCAAGTTCCGGGTCCAATGATGGCGATAGGTCAGGGTAGCAATCCTGAGAGGACGTGCTGGCAGACTTTCTCTTCTGGCCCCTCGTTGGACTGGACCTCAACGAAGAAGCACCGGTATCCGACTCGCACGCAAGTTCATCCAGTGATTCCACCAGTTCTCTCTGCCATTGTGGGATTGGCTCCATAGTTTCCCAAATGTTGTCCTCTGCTTCATCATCCGGTTCCTCAACCGCATAGGGCCTCACCAGCAGCTCCTGCTGTGCTGTAAAGGTGTTGTTGTTCTTTGGAAATTGGCAGTACATTGACTGGTTATCTTGCACATGGTAATCGCCCGGATAACGATCCCCATTCATCTTATCTTGTATATGCGGGGATCAAGCAAGGGTCTCTCAGGCAACAGGCTTTCTGCAGCGTTGTATGCCATGAAGCCTACGATGTAAAGGCCAGTTTGAGGATAATGTTAGCAGAAATTTGGGTATGTAAGAGCAGAAAAGCGAGACCATGGCCGACACGCGGTTCCTGAAGAGTGGTTCATGTTATCATTCACGATCCTTATGGAAACGTCTCGAACCACTTCGGAAAGAGGAAGGTCTAACGTATGGCAGCCACAGGTACCGATGCCCTTTGGGACATTCATATCTGAGTTAGTATATCTAGATACACAATCCAAAAAAAAACAATAACATATAGCACAGTAAGAGAATGTAGTCTCTTCATGAAGAGCCTCCTGTACAAGCGCGCTCACCGCCCAGGTCATCATTGGCCCGCGGGATTCGCTTATTGGCTCGACGCCAAAAGTCCACGTTACCGCTCTCCAGGTCAACCTTCCCCTATAACGAGCGCTCTCTGCCATTCATCTGCTTCCATTCTTTATCTTGATTTGTCTCTTTTCGTGCGGAATTGCAGGTGGAATACGGCGGACAATTCTGCCCTCTTTAATTTCTTAGATACCCCTCTGGAGTGTGCGGAGCTTGTTCTATATGGTGCGGCTCCGGCCTACGTTCGTTCAAGATGCAGTCCTCCCCAAACATGCTCACCAAGGCACGCCTCTCCCATCACCTGTCTAGTGCTTTAACTGAAATGTGGCTAACATTTATGTACTTATAGTTTGAGTCGAAATCGTCCCGGGCAAAGGGAATTGCCTTTCATCCTAAACGGTCAGTTCGGAGATGATGGTGTTGATACATCGCAACCCGCGAGCGCTGGGCTGACCTTGCATCGACAACAGACCATGGATCCTCGTCTCGCTTCACTCTTCAACAATTCAGCTATGGGACTATCGCATGGGTACCCTGATCGATCGATTCGAGGAACACGATGGCCCCGTTCGCGGCATTGACTTCCACCCGACTCAGCCCCTCTTTGTCTCCGGAGGTGACGACTATAAGATCAAGGTGTGGAGTTACCAAACACGGAGATGTTTGTTTACATTGAATGGACACTTGGATTACGTGCGGACAGTATTCTTCCACCACGAACTTCCCTGGATTGTGTCTGCCTCCGACGACCAGACAATCCGGATATGGAACTGGCAGAACAGATCGTTGAGTAAGTTGGCCACCTGTCTGATTCCGAACAATTACGAAGATCCTAACACAAGAGTCATCGTCTAGTCTGCACAATGACAGGTCACAACCACTATGTGATGTGCGCGCAGTTTCACCCTACCGAGGACTTGATTGCCTCCGCCTCGCTCGATCAGTCCGTTCGTATCTGGGATATTTCAGGATTGCGGAAGAAGCACTCAGCCCCGACCTCGATTTCCCTCGAAGACCAAATAGCCCGTGCCAATAACAACCAGGCTGATATGTTCGGAAATACGGATGCGATTGTTAAGTTTGTTCTAGAGGGTCACGATCGAGGTGTGAACTGGGTGTCCTTCCACCCGACACTACCTCTCATTGTTTCGGCTGGTGATGACCGTCTCATCAAGCTCTGGAGAATGAGCGGTAAGGCTGTCCCTATTTTCCTATCTTCTCTATGGGAACCCGCTGACTTCGTCCAACAGAGACCAAGGCATGGGAAGTCGATACCTGCCGCGGCCATTTCCAGAACGCATCGGCCTGTCTCTTCCACCCCCACCAGGACTTGATTCTCTCCGTGGGCGAAGACAAGACGATTCGAGTATGGGATTTGAACAAGAGGACATCGGTACAGTCGTTCAAGCGCGATATGGACAGATTCTGGGTGATCGCGGCCCACCCCGAGATTAACCTGTTCGCCGCTGGCCACGACACCGGTGTTATGGTCTTCAAGCTGGAAAGAGAAAGGCCCGCGTCGACCGTGTATCAGAACCAACTTTTCTATATCACCAAAGAAAAGAACGTCAAGTCATACGACTTCCAGAAGAGCATCGAGTCCCCGCCCATGCTTTCGCTGCGGAAGCTTGGTTCCGCTTGGGTTCCCCCGCGGACAGTTTCCTACAACCCTGCTGAGCGAGCCATTCTCGTCACTTCGCCAACTGACAGCGGAACTTACGAATTGATTCACCTCCCGAGAGATGCCACTGGGGCCGTCGAGCCGACCGATGTGAAGCGTGGTCCTGGATCGTCTGCCGTCTTTGTCGCACGCAACCGGTTCGCCATCTTCAGTGTCGCCGCCCAGCAGGTTGATATCAAGGATCTCAGCAACGCCACTACCAAGAGCATTAAACCACCTGCCGGGACAACCGATATCTACTTTGGTGGCACCGGATGCTTGCTCTTCATCACTCCTACCTCTGTTGTCCTCTTCGACATCCAGGCCAAGAAGCAGTTGGCGGAGCTGGCCGTAAGCGGTGTCAAGTACGTCGTTTGGTCTAACGATGGTCTTTACGCAGCACTACTCAGCAAGCACAATGTCACCATTGTCACCAAGACCTTGGAACAGGTGAGCAGCTTGCATGAGACCATCCGTATCAAGAGTGCTGCTTGGGACGATGCCGGCGTGCTCCTGTACTCCACTTTGAACCACGTCAAGTATTCTCTTCTGAACGGGTATGTCATCAAAATCTTTATCGCCTCAGCCATAGTTGAAGACTGACAAACATTCTGCAGCGATAACGGTATTATCCGTACCCTTGACCAGACCGTCTACCTTGTCAAGGTTAAGGGACGCAACGTCTATTGCCTTGACCGTAACGCTAAACCCAAGGTCCTGGAGATCGACCCCACCGAATACCGTTTCAAGCTTGCCTTGGTCAAGAGGAACTACGACGAAATGCTCCAGATCATCAAGACCTCCAGCTTGGTTGGTCAGAGCATTATCTCTTATCTTCAGAAGAAGGGCTATCCGGAGATCGCCCTGCAATTCGTTCAGGATCCCCAGACCCGCTTCGAGCTTGCGCTTGAATGTGGTAACCTTGAAGTCGCTGTGGAGATGGCTAAGGAGTTGGATCGCCCCAACCTGTGGAGCAGACTCGGTGTTGAGGCTCTGGCCCATGGCAACCACCAAACGGTGGAGATGACCTACCAGAAGCAGCGTCATTTCGACAAACTTTCCTTTCTCTATCTGTCGACAGGTGACTCGGACAAGCTGGGCAGAATGGCCAAGATTGCTGAGCACCGTGGCGATTTCACATCACGCTTCCAGAATGCCCTCTATCGCGGTGACGTTGAAGACAGAATCCAGATGTTCAAGGAAGTAGATCTGTATCCTCTCTCCTACCTTACTGCCAAGGCCAACGGCTTGACTGAGGAGGCTGAATCCATTCTCGAGGCCTGCGGTCTCACTGAAGATCAGATCTCCCTTCCGACCCTCGAAGAACCTATCCGTGTTGCACAGCCTATCGTGTCCACCTTCAAATCGAATTGGCCCGTCAAGGCTGCGGCTCACTCTTCCTTCGAAAAGGCGCTTCTTGGTGAAGTTGGTATGGACGAGGAGGTCGAAGCCGGCGGGTTGCAGCCCGAAGAGGAAGAGGAAGAGGCTGACCTCGCTCGCGAGACCCTTGAGGATGAGGACGAGGATGTCGACGGTTGGGATATGGGTGAGGAGATCAATGTTGAAGAAGATGCTGACTTCGTCAATGTGGAAAGTGCGGAGAGTGGCGCAGGCAGCTCCGAGGCTGACCTTTGGACTCGTAACTCCCCATTGGCTGCTGACCATGTCGCTGCCGGCTCTTTTGAGTCTGCCATGCAGCTTCTCAACCGTCAAGTGGGTGCCGTGAACTTTGCTCCTCTGAAGGGTCGATTCCTGGAGGTCTACAAGGCGTCCAAGACATATCTGCCTGCCAACACTGGCCTCCCTCATTTGGTCAACTATGTGCGACGGACTGTTGAGGAGACAGATATCCGGAAGCTCCTCCCTGTCATCCCAAGGGATTTGGAGACTCTTGCCAACGCGGACTTGCAGGAAGGATATGCGGCTATGAGGGCCAACAAGCTAGAGGACGGTGTCCAAATCTTCCGGGGAATTCTGCACGCTGTCTTAGTCAACGCTGTCTCTTCCGAAGCTGAAGTTGAGCAAGCGAAAAAGATTATCGCAACCGCCCGAGAGTATATCCTTGCGATGTCTATCGAGTTGGAACGTCGGTCCCTCGACACCGAATCTCCCGAGAATCTCAAGCGAAGCCTTGAGCTTTCGGCATACTTTACCATTCCTAAGCTGGAGGTTGCCCACCGACAGCTTGCACTTATGGCAGCAATGAAGTTTGCCTTTGCCAACAAGAACTACTCATCTGCTCTCAGCTTTGCCAACCGTATGCTGGCCAACGGAGGCTCCCCTAAGCTTTTGGAACAGGTATGCTTCCTTTGCCCTTGACATCATAACAATGTATTCTAACTGTTAAATAGGCTCGGAAGATCAAGCCCCAGTGCGAACGCAACCCCCAAGACAAGATCGATATCGAATTCGACCAGTTCGCCGAATTCGACATCTGCGCAGCATCCCACACTCCTATCTACGGCGGCTCCCCGAGCGTGGCGGATCCGTTCACTGGCGCCAAGTATCACGAGCAGTACAAGGGCACCGTGTGTAGAATATCCGACGTGACTGAGATCGGAGCACCGGCCAGCGGATTGCGGCTGTTCGTTCCCGGCCAGTACTGAAGATGATGAAATGTAACGGTTTTAGTGTCTTGCATTTTTCAGTTCCCTGACGTATGGAGCGTCAAATGTGTTCAAACTTGATTGTTGGGGCGGCGCCATGGGTAGACGTCCTTGTTCGTTTACTGCACGTTTTCTTATCATATAATTTCTTAGCGACTTCAGCTATTTTCAAATCTTGTTATGTTTGCGGTTTGTGTAAAATGGGAAGTAGTTTGTCCTGTTCAGTTCTAGTTGTAATGTACTTTACAAATATAAATCCTGAGTTGCAGTCAGCGGAAAATATATAGAGATTTTATATTCGTTTCCCATGGCCATAATAATACAAGTCCTACCGGCTATTTATACAATATAACCAAACCAGTCACAGCTACATATGTACCCCCAAACACCATCAACCCTCAATCACACCTCCCATCCTTCCACCCCGTCCTCCACCTCTCCTCCCAAAACCGACAATCAAACTCCTTTTTCCCCAACTTCCGATTCACCTCATTATGCGCCTCACACATCCACCATCCAAACTCACTCCTGCCCCCCAACTTTGGCTTATTCCTTCCACTAGGCTCCGCCATCCAATTCCGGAAGTCATCCGCACATACCCAGCAAGGATACAGCTTCGAGAAGACGTTCAGAAACGTGCGCATTTCGTCTTGTTTCTCTGGGGTAGCGTGCGTGGGGTATGCAGCTGCGAGGGAATGGAGGAGGGTCCAGGTTGAGCGGCCGAGGACTTCGACGTCTGGTGGGCATTGGTTATCGGTAGTAGGAGATGACGAGGGGGGAAAGGTGCTGGTTGAAACGGCGGAGGAGATTGATTTGGGGAGGGGGGAGGATGCTGAGGAGGTGGATTGGGGTTTATCTTGGGAGCTGGAGCTGAATTGCGCTGCTTGTTTGGAGAGGGCGCGCCATGAGGCGGCGGATGTGCAGGTGCGGCATCTGTAGATTAATATGTTAGAGTATGTGGTTATTTACTTTTATTTTGGATGGTTTCGCATGTTTGGGGAGGATTGATACGTACGGTTTGCCGTCTTTGTCTAGCACAACGCCCTTAGGCAGGTTGGCCTCGGGGAATTGTTCATCTCTTGTTGGCTCTGGCATTGAGGGCGTTGACACTCTCAGACGAAAAGAAGAGCGAGGAAAGTCTAGAGAAGTCGTAGAAGTTAAGTGCGGTTCTTTCTCGTTCTTCTCTCGTCTCAAGCAGGCTTTGGATTTATAATGCGCCGATGGGCGGCGGAGCAACTCGGAGGTAAACC
Organism: Aspergillus sp. S3505; assembly: GCA_023627475.1. NCBI lineage: Eukaryota > Fungi > Ascomycota > Eurotiomycetes > Eurotiales > Aspergillaceae > Aspergillus > Aspergillus sp. S3505. Next base: position 309,753 of record JAMAHJ010000018.1, on the reverse strand, counting down.
GGATGGCGAGCGGAGGGAAGGTAGCATAGATCAGTATCCCCTAAAGCGTGATATCGTTGTATCTATAGGAGATTCCAAAATTTATTTTTGAGTGTCCTGAGCATGCAGTAAAAGAAATCCCCGAATCGCAGGTCTACTTCGAAGATCTACTGCTTTGTCAGCAATGATACCCGATATGGAAGCCCTGCTGCGATCTCGCCGCCTCTTCAGGATGCTTCTTTGCGATTGATACAAGACAAATAAACTGTGGCATTACGCATTGCAGCGAATAATATATTCTGGATTTACTTACTCGTTTGCGTTTATAAATGCGTGCCTTTTAGATTATTTCTAGCATATCTTGCGCGCGTGATCTATCTTCCCTGTCGCGTCATACCTACGAACTACTCCTCGAGCGAACTAGACGAACAGAACGAGGTACCAATATGGCCTCGCGAAAAGTGCTCCCAGACTCAGACTCCGGCTCCGACTCTGATCGCCTCACATCTTCCCGTCCCTCTGATGAACAGCTAGCAAAAGCGCTACGCGATGTCGTCGCAGATACCTTCAAATCGGGCAATTCGGATGAATTGACGGTCAAGCGCATGCGACTTGCGGCGGAGAAGGCTTTGGGGATTGAGGAGGGGTTCTTTAGGGGCGATAGTGAGTGGAAAACGAAGAGCGATCAGATTATTAAGGATGAAGTGGTGAGTTGAGATTTTCTTGTGATTATAGAGGAAATGGTCTAGTGGTCATTGGTTAGATTGACTAACGCGATTCTTCGGGGATTTATAGACGACACTCGATCGAGTTTCACAAGAACCGGAAGAATCAAAAGAAAAGCAGGAAGCGAAGGTTAAGGAAGAACCTTCTGCATCCGCGCCGAAACCTGCGAAACAGAAAACACAACCAAAGAGAAGCACCGCGACTCCACGAAAGCGTCAGAAAACAGCTACCCCACAGCCTGAAGACGACGAGGATGGTGCTTCGGATTACAAAGAGGAGGAAGAGGAAGAAGAAGTAAAAAAGCCGGCAAAGAAGAGGAAGGCAACACCGCAGAAGGCTCAACCAACACATACTACCTCGAAGGACATCGTAGGAGAGGATTCCGATTCCGAAGAGAAACAAGACTTTCAGCCCGCGAAAGACGATGAGGAAAAGCAAGACGCCTCGGAAAGTGAAATTTCCGTTGTGCTCGATGAGGAACCCCAGCCTAGTCGCAAGCGACAGCAGAGCTCTGAAGCACCCAAGCAGAAGAAAACCGCGCCGACAAAGAAAAAGCCCACACCCAAGGCAAAGGACGCGGATCAGGACCCCGACCAGTCAGAGATCAAGCGCTTGCAAGGTTGGCTCATCAAATGTGGTATCCGCAAATTCTGGTCAAAGGAGCTGGCACCGTACGACACATCGAAGGCAAAGATTAAACACCTCAAGGAAATGCTGGCGGATGCGGGTATGAAGGGACGGTACTCTCTAGAAAAAGCAAAGCAGATCCGCGAAGAGCGGGAACTCAAAGCGGATCTCGAGATGGTCCAGGAGGGCGCGAAACAATGGGGTACGGGCAGTCCGGAGGCGGAGGAAGCAAGTGATAGCGGACCACGACGACGGAGACTGACCCGAGGACGCCAAAGCCTTGCTTTTTTGGAGGACGAAGATGGCGAAGAAACCGATTAACGGGAAACATGCATTTTACTTGCAGCACAGGAGTTGTATCGCTTGCCTGGAGCAGCTGTAATAATCCATATTGAGCATTTTGAAGCGTAAATGCCATGGTTCTGTATATCATCCACACCGTTATTTGCCCGATTTAGCACCACTCATTCGCTGTGCCGTCAGACTGAAAACGGCAACAGAGGAGATGAAGAGAACCAGATTGTAAAACTGTCTCAACATTAGCATTTTTACTAGCGCCCTCTAGACTCTGCTCTTACAGCAGTCCGTGAGTACTCGTTCTCCTCGGCCTCTGAGCGGGCCTCGACGAACAGCCGCCGTAGATTGGGCAGATTGGCCTGTCAGTCAGTAACTACGATTGCAACATTTTCTAAACAACAACTTACCATTGTGTATTATTATTTGAGTATTTTCTGCAAAGAATAAAGCAGCTGTCAGGGGCAGTTGGGGTTGAGGTAAAGTTGGGCTGCGTCTAATTTTAACCAGACACAGTAGAGCCGTAGAGCCGCGTTTCCTCTCAGTGGACAACTTTATCTTAGACTCTTTTCCTCCCATTCCTCTTCCCCAGCTTCTACAACAACTTCCCACGAACGACACCTTTGCCGTTGGTTCTATTTCACGGATTAGTCCCTACATCATTCAAGGGGATATCTAATCAGTCCTTGTCCGATATCCCCGAGTCGTGCGCCAACGTGGTCCCTGAAGCTCCCTCGCCGCTCATTCCCCGCAGCCCGCGCAGACGACACCATTACAGCAGCCGGGCCCCGATTGTTATCCTATTCACTACGAAAGTGCGGTGGAATTGTCGCTGAAGTTTATAGGCGGTCACAATGGCGATGAACAGGATCCGGGGGGCTTTTGCCGTGCCCCGGAAAGGAGAAACGTTTGAATTGCGAGCTGGTCTTGTGTATGGAGTGTCTTGCGTGTCTCTGGTCTATGAGTGGAGTGATGCTGACGGGTGATACAGATCCCAGTATGCGTATGAACGGTATGCAGCTATAAGTTTCTTTTGGGTTTGGAAACAATGGCGACTGACCGAATTCGCAGGAAGGAGGCGATTCAGAAGACCATCATGGCCATGACGCTCGGGAAAGATGTTTCGGCCCTTTTCCCTGACGTTCTGAAGAACATTGCTACGAATGATCTTGAGCAGAAGAAGCTTGTTTATTTGTACCTCATGTGAGTGTTGTCCGTTCAGGTTACCGTTTGGTTGGCCAGTTTGCTAATGACCTCAATCTCAACAACGTAGGAACTATGCCAAATCTCATCCGGACCTCTGTATTCTCGCCGTTAACACCTTCGTTCAAGACTCAGAAGACCCAAATCCACTTATCAGAGCTCTAGCGATTCGGACAATGGGATGCATTAGGGTGGACAAAATGGTTGACTACATGGAGGAACCGCTACGGAAGACGCTCCGAGACGAGTCGCCGTACGTGCGTAAGACCGCGGCCATTTGCGTGGCAAAGCTCTTCGATCTCAACTCCTCGATGTGTTTGGAAAACGGCTTCTTGGAGATGTTGCAGGAGATGATCGGTGACCCTAACCCGATGGTGGTCGCAAACTCGGTTACAGCGCTCTCGGAGATTTACCACTCTGCACCGGAAACTAAAGCCCTTCAAGTGACCTCGAACACGTTACGGAAGCTACTTATGGCGCTCAACGAGTGTACTGAATGGGGACGTGTCACGATTCTCACTACTTTGTCCGAATACAAGGCCGCTGAGGTGACGGAGTCGGAGCATATATGCGAACGTGTTGCACCACAGTTTCAACACGCTAATCCAAGTGTGGTGTTGGCTGCTGTCAAGGTGGTGTTCTTGCACATGAGGAACGTTAACCCTGAACTGTCTAAGAACTATCTGAAGAAAATGGCGCCTCCGTTGGGTATGTTTAGTTCTTGTCCATGGGATGCTGTTGTACTGACTTTCGATATAGTGACACTGGTGTCATCCGCGCCCGAGGTGCAGTATGTCGCCTTGAGAAACATTGACCTCCTTCTTCAGAAACAGCCCGATATCCTCCAAAAAGAACTTCGTGTTTTCTTCTGCAAATACAACGACCCTCCATACGTCAAGTTCCAGAAGCTCGAGATTATGGTTCGCATAGCCAATGACCGGAACGTCGACCAACTCCTGGCGGAACTCAGGGAGTACGCACTGGAAGTTGATATGGATTTTGTCCGGCGCGCCGTCAAGGCCATTGGCCAGGTTGCTATCAAGATTGAGAGTGCCAGCGAGAAATGCGTCAACACGCTTTTGGATCTTATCAATACTAAGGTGAACTATGTTGTACAGGAGGCTATTGTTGTTATTAAGGACATTTTCCGGAAATATCCTGGATATGAAGGAATCATTCCTACTCTTTGCAAATGCATTGATGAGTTGGATGAGCCAAATGCTCGAGCTGCGCTCATTTGGATTGTTGGTGAATACGCGGAGAAAATCAGCAATGCAGGTGATATCCTGGGCGGTTTTGTGGATGGATTCAACGAAGAATTCTCACAGGTTCGTGTCTCCGGCGCCATACAGAAATTATGTCAAAGCTAATATGTTACAAGACCCAATTGCAAATCTTGACCTCGGTCGTCAAGCTCTTCCTGAAGCGGCCTGACAAGGCCCAAGGACTCGTGCAGCGGGTTCTCCAAGCTGCTACGGCAGAGAACGACAACCCCGATGTTCGCGATCGTGCGTATGTGTACTGGCGTCTTCTGTCCAACACTACCGACCCCGGCGCCCCGAAGAACATTGTCCTTTCTGAGAAGCCCCCGATCTCGACTACCGTTCAGTCCCTACCCCCCACCCTTCTCGAACAACTCCTCAACGAACTTTCCACGCTGGCTTCTGTCTACCACAAGCCGCCAGAGCAATTCGTTGGCCAAGGCAGATTCGGTGCTGATGCCGTCCAGCGGGCTGCCATTGAGTACGTTTTCTTTGCCTTAGGTTTCGTATATAAGTTACTGACATGTACCAGGGAACAAATCCAGAATGCACGCGAGAATCCCTTGGCTGCTGCTGCCGCTGCCGCTGCGGTCACAGGTACAACGCCCCCTCCCCAAGCGCAAAGCAACGTCGAAAACCTTCTGGATATCGATTTCGATGGCGGGGCGCCCGCATCTGCACAGAAGGAACCAGAAAATGGCTTGTCTGGCCTCGAAGGGTTATCCGGTACGCCCGTACGGGCCCAATCACCAGTAACCCCTGCTGCTGCGCCCAGCAACAACCTGGACGACCTTCTCGGGGTGTTCGGAGACGGTGGAGCCCCCGCACCACCGGCAACTGCGGGCCCATCAACTGCGGCGGTTAGTGGAGGTGCCGGTGCAGACTTGTTGAACGGACTCGATGGACTTGATCTTGGTGGAAACTCTACGACTTCGCCGCCTCCAGCGACATCAGGGGGACAGCAGAAGAAGACCAATGAGGATATCTTGTCGCTTTTCTAGGAGTAATATAAAAGCAACGGGTGGCTTTTCTGGGGAGCGTGTTTGGTTGGAAATGAAGTTGATGGGAGGCATATATGGACAGCGATCAATGCCGGCATTTTATAGAGGACTTTTTTCCCTTTTACTTTTGATTTCTATTATACTACTATTAGCTCCTTTACCCTTATTATGTTTATTGATACTTGAAGATATACTCCGTTTACCAGGGCCTCCCTATATTTTAGCTACTTACTGCCGCCTATATCCTTCTCATAAATCCTTTAGCTATTTAGTTAGCCACATAGAAGTCGTTTATTCAGTTCATCTAGGTCGAATATAGATCAGGATCAAACTATAAGGCATCGACTATCGTCCCTCCAAGGTCCCTGCCAAGGTCCTTATATTTATTAATGGCAGCTTCTAGTGGCGTTCTGGAAGCTTAGATCCCTGCAGGTGCTGTCATACGTGAGATTGAGATCTGATATGATAACTTTCTTGTGCTTATTTTGACGATGGCGGCTTCTGCGTTTAAGGGCTTTTGTGTGTTCTTATTCTTGTGAAGCTTTAAATTCCGTATGTGCATGTGCATAATATGATTAAGTCTACATAAAAAGTGTGAAAACATTCAACGACTACTATTGTCCGTTATACGATGCTCTACTCTTTCAAATACCCTCTTTCTACTTTGTATCCCCCGGAACGGCCACATGAATCATGAATTCGTAAGCAACCCCAAATCGGACTTAGGACTTAGGCTAATCTGCTCCAATTCTTTTCGGTTCCAAGCAGTGGAACCCGCAACGAGTACCAATCGACGCTTAACGGCCGGCACGAGGGAACGAAGAGAAGAGAAAGGGGAGATTCCGATATCCGAATTCGCGATGTGCCGCGATTATAAATTCAGCGGTCATGTCCCGAGGCCATTGAAGCTTAGCGATTTTACTCCTGTTTTGTTTTGCAGTTTCTTCTTGTGACCATTGACAATCGACAAGCTTGACAGCAATCATGGCGCAGACAGACTACAAGTTCGAAGGATGGATGGGACTTGATAAGGACTCTGTTGACGGGAAGATGGTCTGGCAGGAATTTGAGCCCAAGCCTTGGGAGGAGACCGATGTTGATATCAAGGTTGAGTGCTGCGGTATTTGCGGTACGGACCTGCACACTCTGCGGTCTGGATGGGTGAGTTTTCCTTTTCCCTGACTCTGAATTGACATATGTGTTAATCGTATAGAAACCCACCATGTACCCCTGCTGCGTCGGCCACGAGATCATCGGTATCGCCGTACGCGTAGGCTCCTCAGTCAATAACGGCATCAAAGTAGGCGACCGCGTCGGCGTCGGCGCGCAAAGTGAATCCTGTCTAGGCCGTCTGGGCGACTGCCCAGACTGCGCCATGGGTCTGGAGCAGTACTGTTCGCACAAGTTCGTCGGCACCTACAACAGCACCTACATTAACGGCGGCAAGTCCTACGGCGGCTATGCACTGTACAACCGTGTCCCTGCGCACTTTGCCGTCAAGATCCCCGAAAGCATCCCGCCTTCTCACGCGGCCCCCATGATGTGCGGTGGTGTGACTGTGTACAGCCCGTTGAAGCATGGTGGTTGTGGACCAGGGAAGCGGGTTGGTATTATTGGTGTTGGGGGCCTGGGGCACTTTGGGTTGCTTTTTGCGAAGGCTATGGGTGCGGAGCACGTCGTTGCTATTTCGAGAAAAGCGGACAAGGCGGCTGATTCGCTGAAGATGGGTGCGGATGTCTATATTGGGACTGATGATGAGCCGGACTGGGCGACTAAGTATGCTCGCTCGCTGGACTTGATTGTCTGCACCGTTTCTTCTTCAAAGGTGAGCAACCATTGTTCATTCATAAATGATTATAGAAAAATGTTAACGAATCAGATGCCCTTGAACGACTACATCGGCCTCCTCAGAACCGATGGCAGTTTCGTTCAGGTCGGTCTTCCCGACGATGGCGTGCTGAACGCCCCCATCCCCAGACTCATGCGTCGTCTGACCGTTGGCGCTTCTCTGATTGGAAGCCCCGGTGAGATCAGGGAGATGCTTGAGCTTGTTGCTGAGAAGAATGTCAAGCCTTGGATTGAAGAGATCCCGATGAAGGACGCTAACCGGGGTGTCGTGGATATGGAGGCTGGTAAGGCTCGTTACCGTTATGTTCTGGTTAACGAGCAGTAAGAGGATGTCCATCTACTGTACTGTATCATAAATTTGTAAATAGTCGTGATAGAAAATCAGTCTGTATAAATGAAGAGAGGTCAATGTTTGAAACACTGTCAGCCAAACGTCCTCCGGCTGGCGAGAAGACAAATATCTTCCAGGGATCTCTTAGGGAGGGGCTCTGTTATAAACACTAAGAAGGTGTCTACGTGCTCTTTTTTTATTTTATTATTTTTCTTTTTTTGAATCCGGGCTTTTCCGTAGGTGTAATAGAGAAAACATCTGTATACATGTGCGGAGTAGACGAAGAGAACGAACGCTTCCTGCACGTGATCCGATCCCCCGCTGTCGGAGAGGCTAATCCTGATACGGCAAGGGCCTTTTCCTTGCGGCCCTCGCAGGATATATAAGAGAAAAACGAACAACAGACTAGGCCAGACACAAAACCCGACTAATGATACTACTTACTTTCACACCGTGAACGACGAATAACAGAGATTGAGCCGAGTTAAGAGAATTCCTCACTGTCTATTTACCCACCATGTCGCATACCCTCTCGCAGAAATACCTTAGCACACGGGGTGCCTCCTACGGTGTATGTTGTCATAATTCATCTACAGTCTCTAAAATGCGATGCTAACAGGTGTCTGGACATCTAGCTCTCCTTCGAAGATGTCGTTCTCAAAGGACTGGCCTCGGACGGTGGCCTCTTCATCCCCGAGCACATTCCCGCTCTCCCCGCCAACTGGGAGTCAGAATGGCAAAATCTCAGTTTTGAAGAATTGGCCTTCCAGATCATGTCTCTCTACGTCTCGGAGTCGGAAATTCCAGCGAACCACCTTAAGGACATCATCAACCGTTCCTACTCGACCTTCGACCACCCCGAACGGACTCCCTTGATCGAGCTGGACAGCAAGAAGAACCTCCACCTGCTTGAACTGTTCCACGGCCCCACTCGCGCCTTCAAGGATGTAGCGCTCGCTTTCCTTGGAAACCTGTTTGAATATTTCTTGGTGCGAAAGAACCAGGGCAAGGAGGGCAAGGAGAGGCACCACTTGACTGTTATTGGTGCTACCAGTGGAGATACAGGGTCTGCGGCCATCTATGGTCTCCGGGGAAAGAAGGATGTGTCTATTTTCATCCTGTTCCCAGACGGACGGGTTTCGCCTATTCAACAGGCTCAGATGACCACTGTCCTGGATGCCAATGTGCACAATCTCACTGTTCAGGGCTCTTTCGACGACTGCCAGGACATTGTCAAGGCCTTGTTTGCGGACCCTGAGCTCAACTCCACGCACAACTTGGCTGCCGTCAACTCCATAAACTGGGCTCGTATCCTGGCCCAGATGACCTACTACTTCTACTCCTACTTCTCGTTAATCAAGACCCCTGGTTACAACAAGGACTCGAAGATGCGCTTCGTTGTTCCCTCTGGCAACTTTGGCGATATCATGGCTGGATGGTTCGCCAAGCGCATGGGTCTCCCCGCTGAGAGACTGGTGATTGCCACCAACGAAAACGACATCCTGGACCGTTTCTTCCGCAGCGGCGGCCAATACACCAAGAACGACTCCGCAGGCGCTGGAGTCAAGGAAACCCATAGCCCCGCCATGGACATCCTCGTCAGCAGCAACTTCGAGCGTCTCCTTTGGTTCCTTGCCTTTGAAACCGACTCTGCAACCTCCGAGGACGAGCGCCGCAAGAATGCCTGCCAAAGCGTCAGCAACTGGCTCAACCAGCTCAAATCCCAGGGCGGCTTCAGCGTCCCCACTGCCGTCCTTGAAGGCGCCAAGGCCGACTTCGAAAGCGAACGTGTCAGCAACGACGAAACCATCGCGCAGATCCGCTCTACCTACCTCTCTTCTTTCCCCACCAACCTCACCCCCGGCAGCGCCAAGAGCTCCAAGACCGGCGGCTACATCCTTGACCCTCACTCCGCCGTTGGTGTCGCGGCGTCCCTGCGCTCCAGTGAGCGTAACCCAACTATTAGCCACATCTCACTTTCCACCGCCCACCCAGCCAAGTTTGTCAGCTCTGTTGACCTTGCGCTGCGTGACCAGGATGGCTACAACTTTCAGGAAGTGCTTCCGAAGGAGCTTGTTGGTATTGAGCAGCGGCAGAGCAGATCTACCCCGGTTCCCGCTGGTGCTGGATGGCAGGGCGTGCGGGAGCTTGTGAAGGCGGAGGTTGACCAGGAGTTGCAGGGATTGCGGTAGATTTCTCTCTTCTTTTATTACGTTTAGACGATTTAGGATCTTGTGTATGAAGTCTCTTCTATATTTCACATCTCATTTACTTGGACAAGTTACCGAGCAAATAGCATAGGCCGCTATGAGATACATAAATGCGTAATGCATTATAGAGTGGATAACTTCGTGTTTTATCATTTACACAAGTTGAACGATTGTGATAACCTAATGACCTTCCCTGATATATTAACTGTACGCAAGGAAGATGCAATATAGCCATAACTAACTTCTTTCATTCTTATCAAAACTCTAATAAAACTAAATCCAGTTGAGCCCCGGTATTAAACATTAAGTAATTCTAACTGAAAATCAAAAATCGAACATCCTTTTTTGGGATAATTTTGCAACACCATAACATCTTTCCACTTTCGACAATCTCTTCATAGGACTTCCCAAGCCCCACAAAATACTTTCATAGGACTCTAACGCAACAGCTTAGAAGAAAGCCATAAGTCCAACAAGACCAACCAGGACACCAACAGCAGGCTGGGCCTTACCAGCAGCGCCAGTGAAAGAAGGGTTCTCGGGGGAAACACCGCTGGGCTGCTCGGACTCAGCGCCACCGCCGGGGGAGACGGGGGAGACGGGGGATTCGCCGGAGGGCTGGGGGTTCGAGGGCTGAGCGGAGGGGTGAGCACCGGAGGGCTGGGCGGACTTGGTGGGCTGGGCCGGGGAGGTGCCTGAGGGGATCACGCCGCCGGATTGCTGAGGCTGGCTAGGCTGACCGGAGTGCTGAGGCTGGCTAGGCTGGCCGGAGTGCTGAGGCTGGCTGGGTTGACCGGAGTGCTGAGGCTGGCTGGGTTGACCGGAGTGCTGAGGCTGGCTGGGTTGACCGGAGTGCTGAGGCTGGCTAGGCTGGCCGGAGTGCTGAGGCTGGCTGGGCTGACCGGAGTGCTGAGGCTGGCTAGGCTGGTCGGAGTGCTGAGGCTGGCTAGGCTGGCCGGAGTGCTGAGGCTGGCTGGGTTGACCGGAGTGCTGAGGCTGGCTGGGCTGACCGGAGTGCTGAGGCTGGCTAGGCTGATCGGAGTGCTGAGGCTGGCTGGGCTGGCCGGACTGCTCAGGGACAGGGACGGGGATGATGCCAGACGGCTTGGGCTGCTCGGGGGTAGGTGTCACAGACGAGTGGGGAACCGGGGTAGGCTGCTCGGACGAGTGTGGAACCGGGGTGGGCTGCTCAGACGAGGAAGGAACCGGGGTGGGCTGCTCAGACGAGGAAGGAACCGGGGTGGGCTGCTCAGACGAGGAAGGAACCGGGGTCGGCT
>JAMAHJ010000018.1:0-298900 GCA_023627475.1 Aspergillus sp. S3505 | reverse complement strand
GAAGGAACCGGAGTAGTCTTCTCAGACGAAGAAGGAACCGGAGTAGTCTTCTCAGACGAAGAAGGAACCGGAGTAGTCTTCTCAGACGAAGAAGGAACCGGGGTAGTCTTCTCAGACGAAGAAGGAACCGGGGTAGTCTTCTCAGACGAGGAAGGAACCGGGGTAGTCTTCTCAGACGAGGAAGGAACCGGGGTAGTCTTCTCAGACGAGGAAGGAACCGGAGTAGTCTTCTCAGTCGTGGAAGAAACCGGGGTAGTCTTCTCAGACGAGGAAGGAACCGGAGTGGGCTTGACGGTAGGAGTCTCAGTCGGCTTGGTCGAGCAGAGACTGGTGGTGGTCAGAGTGATCGTGCTGGTGTGGGTCACCGGCACAGTAGAGGTGTGAGTGCCCGAGGTGACCACAGAAGAGGTGACCGGGCAAGTAGTGGTCGTGATAGTGGTCGTCTTCGTGTACCAGTGAGGCGTGGAAGTCGTCTTGTGGTGGTGGCGATGGGAGGTGCTGGACGGCTTCTCCCACGTGGTGGGAGGCTCAGGAGTGGTCGAAGTGGACGGTTTCTCCCACGTAGTGGTAGGCTCAGGAGTGGTCGAAGTGGACGGTTTCTCCCACGTGGTGGTAGGGTCCGGAGTGGTCGAAGTGGACGGCTGCTCCCACGTGGTGGTAGGCTCATGAGTAGGCTTCACATGCGGAGACGAAGAGTGCTTGTCCTTATGGCCTCCCCAGCCCCAGTGGTCCTTGCCTTCGCCACGTTCGATGACACCGGCGAAGGCTGGGGCAGCCAAGGCCAGAAGAGCGAGACTTCCCTTGACCATGTTGATCGAACGGGGTATTATGGCAATACCGAGGACTCAACGGTGAACGAAAGGAATGAAACAAGAGAATTTAAGCGAATGACTGCTTTTGTGACTGAGATGTCCGAGGATGAGGAGCTGAAATGGAGCGTGAAGCTCGAGGTTTATATCCTGAGAGATTGGGCTCGGTTCCTCTTCCAAGTGGGTCACAGTTGATATCGCAGAATAAGGAACATGCAGTTGTATTCGTGGTTGATACCACGATACAACAGCTCCTATTGGATGATGAGAGGAACCAGAGTTGAATTTTCGGTGGTGGTAACTACATCTTTTACGGATGCAGGTGATTAGATCGTCTGAACCTTGGGTCGAAAAGGAACCGAAGTAACTTGATCATGAGTGAAAAGTTTGACATTTCCAGGTGAACATCCGATTGTAACATGGCGGAAAATTGTTTGAACGCAAAACCCACACCAGCAGTCCAGGGTTGCAATATCGAGAAAAGCAGGTAGCAGTAAGGACTGTGTCAATAACGTCATCATCTAAGCACAGCTGTTTGCTTGTTTGTTGCAAATAGTGTTCACAAGACGTAGAATAAATAACTCGACGTTTTAGCGTCTAAAGCTGGTGAATGCGCTCTAGGGTTAACTATTGCAGGCGTGTCGTAGAAGGCCAAGTGCAATTGATCGACTACCAAAGCGTCCAGATATGCAAAGACATCCCAGACCAACGAATCCCCATAAGAAGCTCTGAATTTCCCAGGTGCAAGCGACATAGATCTTGTGGAATGTGGGGACTGGCGAGGAAAATCTTAGTAATTTGACCAGTACTATTAGCGTCTTCGTGAGAGGGATGGATGCACCCGATGCCACCTCAGGGACTAGTGGCTTACGCTGGAAAGAATGTGTCGAGAGACTTCCATTAATATCGACTCCACCAAGCTGTTCTCAAGGCGAACTTACTCGGTGGGCCATAGTATCCTCCCTTTTTGCCGGTAGTAGCTTGTTACCAGCCTTAGACCCATGAGAGCATAAGTTCTATGATCCATGGACATGAGTAGTATCCAAGAGTGTCGTTCAGGGCTTTTGGTCCCTAATGGATACTCCTCCACTGAGGAGCAGGTCAAGCCGAAATGGAAGCATCATGCAACCCCAACAACGATACCTTATTGGAATACCAATCCATCACGTCGTACTAGAGGTTACTTGTGCCTGAAAATAGTCTCCGGAGAATGTTGGAAACCGTGAATCGCCAACCAGAACGGAAGGGGTGAAGTTGTAGAAGTCCGAGTCCGATTTCCGTTTGCGGCAGTGGAAGGGGGGTAGCAAAGCATACGTCTCTGCATTGTTTCATTGCCAGCATGAGCATCTGCGCTGTTTGCCTAAGGCTTTGTGGCCATGTATGCATCCTCAGGCGGTTATTTTTTTCTTTTTTGCTATCAGGATATATGGCTCAGAAACGGGTATGGTAGACCAGAAAATGGGCGTGTAGCTCAACGGAAAGCGTTTTAGTCTAGTCTCACGAGACCCGGGTTCGACTCACTGTCGTCAATTTTTTGTTCCTCCTTTTATATTTTCCCAGCAGTGATAGACGTAGTTGTAGTCTGACATTCTCTCCTTGTCTGCGTCAAAACCACGTGATCATTAATACCTATTCACGTGACTTAGGGCACAGGGCTGCGGAGAACGCGTCCCGTCGCGCTTCAGGCGCGTTTATAGAAAGGAGAGGAGAGTTCAACAAAGACGACATAGCAACAAACCAACAACTTCGAATTGAGAACCACAACGCCATCATGCCGCACTCTGTGTCTCCGGGAAAGTCGCGATCCCCAGATAATGCCGAGGATGAGATTATGCAAGACGCGCCTGCTACGAATAACGCTCAGGAAGGACCGGGTGTGAGATTGGAGGAAATGTTCGACGACGATGACGATGATGAATTCCCCGCGTCTAGCGCACCTGCGAAAATGGATACTTCAGAGGTGCCTGGGTGAGTTCGATTCTTTCTTTTTTCGGTGTTCCAGACGGGAGGTTCGCTAATCCATGCGCCTTGTAGGTCGTCTGGACCACCACCGCCCGAAGTCGACACCGATACGATGCTTGCTTTCTACCAGCGCCTGTTCCCATTCCGCTATTTATTCCAGTGGCTCAATCACGGAGTCGTTCCTTCACCTGACTTTGGAAACCGGGAATTCGCACTCACGCTTCAAAATGACGCCTACCTGCGGTACCAGTCGTATGCAACTGCAGACTTGTACGTTGACTCGGGTACGAAATAAGCAAACTCTCCATGTTAACGTGTCTGCTTTTCAGATTCCGCAAAGATATACTAAGGATGAACCCCTCTCGTTTCGAAATCGGCCCTGTTTACAGCACAAACCCCCGAGACCGAAAGACACTCCGCGGCGGACAGATGAAACCAGTCTCGAAAGAACTGGTCTTTGATATTGATTTGACAGATTACGATGACATCCGATCCTGTTGCACAAAGGCAAATATTTGCGGGAAATGCTGGGCTTTTGTAACGATGGCAATAAAAGTGGTTGATACTGCTCTACGAGACGATTTCGGGTTCGAGCATATCATGTGGGTATATTCCGGTCGTCGCGGTGCCCACGCCTGGGTTTGCGATCCCCGTGCTCGCAATCTCCCTGATGACCGACGAAGAGCTATTGCTGGCTATCTGGATGTGATCCGCGGAGGAGCAGGCGGCAAGCGTGTGAACGTGAAACGGCCATTGCATCCGCATCTTTCCCGAAGTCTCGAGTTCCTAAGACCCTACTTCGCCCAAACCACCCTCATCGACCAAGACACCTTTGTAGGTTCCGAACAAGAACAACGTCTTCTCTCACTCCTCCCGGACGGCTCCTTAAACGACGCCCTCTGCCGCAAATGGGCCTCCTCACCCGGCCGCTCCAGCAAGAACAAATGGGCCGATATCGATGCACTCGCAGAATCTGGCCAGAGCAAATCCCTCAACACAACCTCACTCAAAAACGCAAAACAAGACATAGTCCTGGAATATACCTACCCGCGTCTCGATTCGGAAGTCAGCAAGAAAATGATCCACTTGCTCAAGAGCCCCTTTGTCATCCACCCCGGTACCGGCCGCGTCTGTGTCCCCATCGACGGCCGGAAGGCTGAGCAATTCGACCCCCTCTCCGTACCAACGGTATCCCAATTACTTTCTGAAATCGACGCCTGGGATGCAGAGCACCCGTCGAACAGCGCAGGCGCTGAGGCCACTGAGCCGGATGGTAGTGTACCCGATGGTTCGGATGCGAGAGGGAGTCGCAAGTTACAGGATTATGAGAAGACCAGTTTGAAACCGTATATCGATTATTTCCGGTCGTTTATTGCGGGGTTGCTTAAGGAGGAGCGGACCGGGAAGCGGGAGCGGAATGAAGAGGGTGCTGAGGTTAAGTCGGAGAGTATGGACTTTTGAGTCTCTTTTTGGTTTTTTTTTTTTCTCTTAGCGGCTTGGAGGGCTTCGGGGTCATGGCGTTGGTGTTGTGTTTAAATTCAGGGATAAAGGATATACTATTTGATGAGTACAAATGAACTGCTATAATTCGATATAACTCTCAATTCCCGCTGTATCAGCCAGTGCTTCCTAAACGCCACATGAGCGGGACTACGAGGTTACAGGAGGAAAAAAAAAATCGAAAGAATGCATGTACATCAAATTCATATCTATTGGTACACATATAGGCAAACATAACAGATCAAGCGAGATAATTTTGTGGCATAATAGCGATTAGAGGACTGGAGGGGTTGAAGAGTTGAGAGGTGCATTAGGCGTAACGCTCATGGCGCATTTACGCAGAGACGAAGTTCTTGACGTCTGTAGTTCTGTTAGATAACTGATCAATTTTCAAGATAAGATGAGAATCCTTACTCTCGAGCCAGCGAACGTATTCCTTCTGCTCCTTAACCTGAATGTAGTCAGGGATCATGTTGGCAAGCTCAGCGTTAATACCCCGCTCCTCGAGGAAGCGCTCCAAGAAAGTTTGCAAGTCCTCATCCAAGTTCTCAAAAGGAGGACCAGCGTAGAGGCTCTGCCTAGCCCAGTCCTTCTCGGCAGTCTGGGCGTGGGCAAGGTCAGGCTTCTGGAAGTACGAAACCTCCTCGATCTGGAAGAGACCGTCTTGGGCGACAGTTTGAATCAAAAGGGCGCCATTTCCAGGCTTCTCGATGGTGACGTTAACGCGGGCAGGGAAGCTGGGCTCGACGTCACGGTCTAAGGGGTCCATCTCACGGTCGGAGGGAGCAATGCGGTCCTCGGCGTGCTGGGCGACGTCACCACCACGGCCCTGGTTGGCGGGTTGGTGGCCGCCCTCGTAGTCCAGCTCGTCGCCAAGAGCATCGTCGAGCTCTTCTTGTTCGGTCAGGTTCTGGAGGTCGGCGACGGTGAAGGTGAGACGGATCCTGTTTAGGGTGAGGTCTCATTAGAGCCAGATATCTACTGGGGAAAGGGAATGAAGTAACTTACTCCTCGTTGTTGAACTTCTTGGTCAACACAACCTCCTGCTCACCGGGAACATCTTTGACCTGCTTGTTGTTAACATAAAAGTTCAACCATATCAGTTCCGTTGCTGACTGCGCATACCTCGAACGAGTTGTTCTGAAGAACATACTGGATGTTCTGGACGGAGGTCTCCAGATCGTTCAAACCGGAAGCCTTCTCGTGGCTCAGCTCATCCTCAAGCTTAGCAACCAGCTCAACATCACCTAAAAACGGAGGACGATGGTATTGTCAGCTTTTGTCCATGACGAAGCGCTGGGGCTTCTGCCGGCTTGGAAAAATTTTCTATCACAGCTTCCACACCAAGCAAATTGGGTATATCATACCTTCAGCGGCCTGTCTGAAAGCGCGGCAGGTCGAGAAAGCAGCGTATGAGGGTCTTGCGACCTGCTTCAATTGCGACTGGAACAGAGACTTGGGGACTGTCGACCCGGGACGCAAAGCGGACGGCGCGGAGCTGACGATGGAGCGGGAGACCGTGCGAGGCACCGAGCGGACGAGAGTGCGGAGCGAAAGCATTTTTCAAGAATACGTAAGGATTCTAAGAGAGCTGGTATTGGAGGGGAAGAAGAGCGAGTTGGAGGTGTAGAGGGGAGGATGGGTGCGGCAAAAACTATGATGTTAACGTCCGCCAAGAACTGACGCCAGTGCCGCTGCTAACGGATACAAATGCGGATAGAACATTTCTCTCATCTTCACTTATTATATTTTGGTTCGCCATTTATTTACAATAGCATGGTACTTTTCATACAGTATAGAAATGATGTACTTTTGCACGCCGTCTATGTCCCATCAATCATATACTCTGCATCATAGCGGTATGGATATCAACGAAAGCCAGAGTTTTCAAAAAGAAACAAATGAAGATATCAAGAAAGACCTTTCGGAGGAAATGTCGAGGGTTGTTTACCGCCGTCAGACGTGAACCGGATGAACTTCATCGCACTGAGACTCGACCAGACTTGATTCCATCGGGGGAGCGCTTTCACAACGTCTTCGTTGCTCAAGTCAGGCATCCAGAACCCGGTCTTCAGCTCCTTATTCTCGGTGTCTGTGCGTTGTAGCAGGGCCTCTTCACGCTTCGATGGAGGGCGACCTTTGCGCCGTTCGTGTTGTAATTGCTCGATCTCGGGAACGTCGCGGTTGATGTGTCTATGGTGTGCAGTCAGCGATTGTCGTTCGTTGTATAAAGAGACTTGATGGTAGAGCGTAGGTACGCACCTTGTCACCAATTCTCTGATGTCGTCGTCGGAGAGTGGCCCTGATCCCTCGGGGACATGCTCTTGGAAATAGAGTATCCGCTCAACTATAGCATGTTAGTTCAGAGCGCTCCGTAAAAAAATGATGCAAAGAAGCATACGGTATGAATTCCTCCCCCTGGCCATTTTGGTATGCATTCGAGCCACTCGATCGTCTCTCGAATTCGCCCGGTGCAATCTCTTCGCATCTCGACTGTTCTCATGAAGCCCCTCAAGCACACCCCGCTTCTTCGAGATTTGCTTGTGTACCTTGTTAAATGACTTCGGCATGATGATTGTATCCCGATCTCATTAACGAGAAGAACTCGGACGAATACTGAACTCGAGCTGTTCCTCGAAATTTTTTCTTTTTTCGTTGTTTCTTTCCGCCGGCAGAATAGTATGGCGGTATCTGCGGCTATCATCACCGCCCGGAGATGGCCAATGACAAAGCAGCTTCCCAAAGAGAGAGGCATCGCGTCCTGCGCGTCGGCCTGAAAGAAGTGCAACATTCCAACCTCGTTGTCCTGGCCGTCGTTTGGGGTTGGTTTGTGCTTGGACCAGTGGAGCTGGACTATTTTGTTTCGTTTGCTTGTTAACGCCCCCTTTTGTTTTTTTGCGCTTGTTTTGGAGCTTTACTCATGCCCGTTCCTGCTGTGCATGTAATCCAGACGAAGACCATCTTGATGCTGCAATAGGCCCACAATCATGGGCATTAAAGGTGGGATATAATCTAGTACTGTGCTGTGAGGGAGAGGGCTGACAGATACAGGTCTTCATGGTCTTCTCAAATCTATCCAGAAACCATGCCATTTGAAGAAGTTCAGTGGCCAAACCCTGGGGGTGGATGCGTATGGGTGGCTGCACCGGGGTACAGTTGCATGTGCAGTCGATCTGGTGCTTGATAAGCCTACGACCAAGTATGATCTTCTCTAGTGCATGCGTTTCGAGGTCATGCAGCTAATGAGACAGGCACATTGACTTCGTCTTAAACCGTGTCCGCATGCTTCTTTACTTTGGCATCACACCATATCTTGTCTTCGATGGCGATGATCTACCGAGCAAATCTGGAACCGAGTCTGATCGGCACCAACGACGTCAGCAGAGCAAGGCCCTTGGGTTGGAGCTCCAACGCAAAGGACGAATGGCGGAGGCATATCAAGAGTTCCAAAAGGCAGTGGACGTGACCCCCTACATGGCCCGCCAATTGATCGAAGAGTTGAAGAAGATGAACGTGCAGTATGTCGTGGCACCATACGAGGCTGATGCGCAGCTAGTGTACCTCGAGCGCCATGGTATGATCGACGGGATTATCTCCGAAGACTCCGATCTTCTTGTCTTTGGTGCGCAGAGGCTACTATCTAAACTCGACCAGCACGGTGACTTCATCGAGATCAACAGAGCGAACTTTACAGCTTGTCGTGAGGTCAGTCTGATCGGATGGACAGACGCGGACTTTAGACGGATGTGCATTCTCAGCGGCTGTGACTATCTACCCAACATTGCCCGACTTGGATTAAAAACTGCCTATCGATGCATAAGGAAATACAAGAACGTGGAGAAGGCTCTCCGAATGCTTCAGTTTGAAGGGCAGTATCGTGTTCCCGCCGATTATCTCGATAACTTCAAACAAGCCGAACTTACCTTTCTCTATCAAAGGGTGTTCTGCCCGAAAGCTGGGAAGTTGGTGACTCTCACCCCGCCTGGGGAGGGTGTCAACCTAGAGGAACTTCCATACATTGGCGGTGATGTCGAAGCAGACATTGCAGTAGGAGTGGCTCGTGGCGATCTTGACCCGACAACCAAGGAGCCGATTGTATTGAAGCCACTTGCTCCCGGCAGACCTGCGCTCGGAATCCAACGCCGGCAGACTCTTGGCTCTTCAGCTGAATTGAAGCCGAAATCGAACAAACCAATTAGCACTTTTTTCACTCCGAAAAGAATGCCTTTGGCTGAGTTGGATCCGAACAGCCTTTCACCATCGCCGAGCCAGCAACGGCTGCTCGAACGCTATGCAAACAGCTCCTGGGACAGCAGCCCCGCACCAGCAGGGCCAAATGCAGCTAGGTCAGCGCCTTCTCTCCGTCGCTCTCAAACCACGCGAGTTTCAAGCCCATTGGCAAGAAGTGCAGAACGCAGTTCTTTCCTGTCCCAGGCTTCTAAAGCCTCAACCTTTCAGCCAGCGAAGCGACAAAGGCTTTGTGCTGAAGCCGAGGAAGAGACCTTGCCAACTCACGCAAACTGCCGCAGCCGGTTCTTTGTGCACAAAGATGGCGAGTCGAGTCCCAGCAGGCAGAAGAGCATGAAGTCTGACAAAGCGCGAAAGTCGACCATTGGTGTTTTCTCCGACGATAGTGCTGAGGACATTATGTCTGAACTCCCGGATCCTACTCAGCAAGATGAATCTACATTGGACGAGATCGATACGCCATGCAAAACTGCCGATCAACGGGAAGCTGGCTTGGTGGCACCAACCTCTGCTACTCCTGTCGCGGAGCTAGCAAATGAAGGTCAAAAGGAAGAGTCTTTGGCGAACGCTACCGCTTCTGAGATTACCATTCCTGAGGATACCGTTCCCGAGCCTACTCCCGAAATTTCCGTGAGCGCCGATTCAAACAACAAAACCTTCCATCAAGTATTGAATTATCATGGCGAACGACAGAATAAATCTATACTTTCCAAATTTGCCTTCAAGCCGGGTGACAGTCCTAGTATCTCCAGGAAACCTTCCCTTGGGGCATCAAGAGCTCAATCGCCCCGAACATCTCCTGCGGGTCTCTTATTGGGGCCCCGCAGAAGCCCAACACAACGACAACGATCGACACCCTTGCAGCGCCTTGGACAGAGCGCTCTCTCGCGGTCCCGGTCCGTGATACTTCCTGGCAGCAGGACTGTTCCGCCTCCGCCCACTTTTTCCACCTGTAGCGCGGAGAATCAGCATCTAGACGCGCCCAAAATCCCTGGCGCTCAGGGAAGCGAAGACATGATTATCCCTGACAGCGAGGACGAAAGCGAGGACGACACCGATGATTCCGGCGCTAGCAAGGGACCGGTTTCACTTGACCTGAAACTGTTCTCATTTACCGCATCGGGGACAGATTAGGAGCATTGTATATGGATACTTCAGCATTGTAATTGAACGGGAGTTTTGGGAGTTTATTGGACAGTTATTTTGCAATCATTTTGTATGGTTTTGCATTGCGCGGGGTATAATAGGTTATGTTGGATATTGTTAGGCATTTTGTCACTGTATCTAGATTGGATCGTTGATTCAGACGGGTGCCAAGGGAGCTTGCAAGGGACATAGGCCCACGATACATACTCAACTTCGAGCATAAGATCACATTGAATGTTATTTTCTCGCATTATGGAGTAACAGGGGGGGGTAAAAAGATTGATAAATCGGGGGCTGGGGGAGACACGTGATGATAGGCGGTGACGCTGGGCCCACAGTATCTCCAGAACCAGTCTTAATTGGCTCTAGTTCCAGATCTATCCGAATAAAGACTAGTGCTAGCGCTGAAACAGCAGGCGGTCAGGGGCGGTTACCCGGAAACCAGACCGCCGTAAACAAAAGGCGGTTGGCCCAGCCTCCTTGTATACTAGAGCTAGAGTCAGTCAGTCAGGTACGAACACGCATACCAGCCACCACAATTCGAGATCAATTGATGCAAACTCAGAAGGACGGTCGATTCAGGATTACGGGCTAAGTGTGACGGCGATTGCCGGTTTACCATCTCTTCTCCCATTCTCTCTCCCTTTCCCCTTCTCCCTCTCCCTCCGTCTCTTTTCTTTTCTCACTTTCTCGGTTATTGCTTCCGTTTGCTCTCCTACTGCTGCTGCTGTTGCTGTTGCTGTTGCGTCTCTGGCGGTCTGGCTTGCAGATTATTGATTTTGTTGTGTGTGCCTGACAAGATTCGGTCTTTTTCCAGGATTGCATTCTTTTGATCGATTCGTCCAGATAACATCTGGTCCTCCACATTCCATTCCACGTTGTCCCAGCATTCCTCTGTACGACCTGCTGTTATCTTTGACCGCCATCACTGGGCCAGCTGTTCTGACCGGCTCCACGACGTGACCAGTTGTTCGATCTCTTCGCCCACTATCGTGACCAGCAACTCGACTCGATCGCTCCTTCTCGGGAACCCGGGAAGTGAGTAATTCGTCTTTCAATTAAAGGCCAGAAGGAAGTAGTGGCGACCACTCGACAATATGGCGATCAACTTTGCTCAAGGGTTCGCCCGTACGTTTATCTCGCTTTGGCATAACGGATAGTAGATTCAAAGAATGCTAACATGACGCTAGGGTTCATTCCTATGGTCGGTTACCACCATGTTCTGATGATTATTATTGCCGTTGCAATTATTCTGCTATGTAAGATATGCTGGACGTCCACGTGGGTGTGAAGCTGCAGCTAACATGTCACATTAGCTCTATTATTGGCCGGATGCTCCTCATCGTCGCCGCAAATCCCCGACATCTTCCTTATTTCGATGTACTATGAACGTTACAAGCCTACATTCAACCTTGCCCAGGTGGACCCTGGTGTGGTCACGGCAACTGCGAACATCGTGGGAGGTGCAGAGATGGAGGTTCGTGTGGGGTATTTTGGAATCTGCATCCAGCCCGACGGAGGATCATACATCTGCAACTCAAATGCGACAGCGCTGGCCGAGGTTGTCACGGTCGACCAGGACCCGTTGAACTTGATTTGGGTTGCGGCGACATTTAAAGATGCCGTCGTGTTCCCGTATTTGCTGTATGTGCCTTTTTTACATACTTGTCTGTGTGCATGGCTAACATGGCTTAGGATCATTGCCGTTATCTTGGCATTCTTCTGCTTTATCCTCCTCGCCACTTTCCCGGGGTGGCACGAGGAGGTCGATAACACTGGCTCAGAGAAGGAAGTCAAGCCGTTCCCATCACGAGCGGTCTCGCAAGTCGCATTGGCACTCATCTTCATCGCGTCCGTCTTCATCCTTGTCTCAGTGCTATGGCAACATACAGCGTCCGTGGCAGCCAGTACCATAGCGCAAGATATGGGCAACGGCAGTGTAAAGAGTGGTGTCGGCTCATCGGCCATGGTACTCGGCTGGTTTGGGTTCGGTTTAATGGTGGTGACGACGATAGGCCTGCTAGTGATGATTCTCAGCATCAGGCTGATCCGGCAATTGACGGATGAAGAAGAAGAAGCATAATCCAATTATACACACACGCCAATGCCGCATCTGATATGGGACGACGTTCGTTTTTTTATTTTCCCACATATTACTTTTACCCCGGCTTGTTATGCGCCTGGCTTTGAATTTTTTTTTTTTTTTGACATGAACCGCTACGACATAATATGGCGAATGGGATATGGAAATGGTTGTTTTCTTACGATAACCCAACAGGACATGAATATCTGGCATGATCTATTCGATTCGTCTCGTTGATGTCCTTTTCTTTTTCTTTTCTTTCTTTTCTCTTTTTCCATGTTTGATGTATAAAAATTGACATGCTTGATGATATATTCCCCCCTTGTTTTGCGCTTTATGTTATGTTTATGGTTTATGGTTATTTGGGATGGATAATGGATGGATATGGGATACGGACTGGGCTGGAATTGGGCTTATGAGATATTTCGAGACGAATTGATAAATGCAAGTCTCAGAATTTGAATTTGTCTGACCAGTATACTCTGGATTGGTTTATATATAGATCTGAATATTACTAGTCCGCTACTGCTCTTTTAAGTATCTGAATAAATCACATCGCAATTAGGATCCGATAATTAGATTGACGCTGTAAGTTGAATGACATGGCACACAAGTATTCATTTATCAGAAAGCCTCTGATATCACAACCACTAATCGAATGAACCTACCCTTCTATCTATGGAGAATGGCTATGGAAAAGCATAACCCTGCAAGGATATCTCAAACACGTACTGGACTTTATATTGCCTACTGATCACACATCGCCCATCCTACTCAAAAACCCATGCCCCCAAGCCAGAATAATCCCCCGTCACCCTCGGATGAGCATAGCTGAGCATCAGACATGCGGGGAACTGAGCGCTGTGAACTGTCATGCATTCAGCCGAAAACCACAAGCAACGAGATTCGATACCCAAAGATTAACTCCACCCCAAACTTCCTATGCAATAGACCTGTATAATATTCCAATACACATATAGGTTGTTGTTGCTACTACTGCCCTGGGACCACTATAGACTACACTACATTGTCCCCCCCCCCCCCCCCCCAGACGACAACACCAATCTCAACCTACAAGCATCCACGAAATAAAACGCAACAAATGCACCAAGTCATAATAATTGGCGGCGGCCCCACCGGCCTAACAGCCTCCCTCTCCCTCTCTCACCAATCCATCCCGCATCTCCTCCTCGAAAAACACCCCTCCACCTCCATCTTCCCCAAAGCCGTCGGCCTAAATGCCCGTACAATCGAATACTTCCGCTCGTTAGGCCTTCAAAATGATATACTTAATGTATCCGCGCCACGGGATACAGTCTCGCAGACATGTTGGTATACGAGTCTGGATCTGGGGCCGGATGGGAAAGGGGCTGGGAGGGAGGTGTTTACGAGGGATGCGTGGGGTGGCGGGAGATATAAAGAGGTGTATGAGAGAGCGAGTCCGGCGGAGTATACGATTTGTCCGCAGATTAGATTGGAGCCGGTGTTGCATGGAAGGGCGAGGGAGAGGAATCCAGGTGGAGTTAGGAATTGCGCGGAGGTGCTTGCGGTTGAAGAACTCCATGATCGAGTGCGTGTGCGTGTGAGGTATACCAGTTCATCTGACGTGAAAAAGAAAGAGAAAGTGGTCGTTGAGGAAGCGCGGTATGTCATCGCAGCGGACGGAGGCCGTTTTGTTGCCGATGCACTGAGGATTAAGATGCAGGGTGAACGGGATATCGCGAATATGGTCTCTGCGCATATTAGGGCGCCGATCAGTCAGTATCACCCGAATCCTCATGCACTGATTACTTGGTTTATTGATCCGGCGTTGGGTGGGAGTATTTGCACGGGGTTTATGTACCATGTCGGGCCATATCCGAGTACACCTGAGACAGAGGAGTGGATATTTGCATGCGCCTTACTGCCCCACGAAAAGGCGAGTGGTTTTGATGAAAATGCTATGCTAGAGCGTCTCCGTCGCACACTAAAGATCCCGAGGCTCAGCGTAAAGTTAAAATCCATAAGTCATTGGAACATCAACGCCGTTGTCGCGGAGCGGTATCGCGGTCAAGGTGGGCGAGTATTTCTCGTCGGCGATGCCGCGCATCGGATCCCGCCTTGGGGCGCGCTGGGTTTGAATACGGGTGTTCAAGATGTGCAGAATCTAGTCTGGAAGTTGGGCATTGCCCTAAACGCTCGCAATGAAAGGGAACAGAAAAAGCTGCATAAATGGTTGGATACGTACGAGGAAGAGCGCAAGCCGTTGGCGCACCAGGTGGCTCATACTAGTCTTTCGGATTTCCGTCAGCACACGCTCGTCGTTGACCGTGCTTTGGGGATAAGACCTGATGTATCACCGGAAGATAATGTTCGTTCTATGCAGGCGTATCTCGACAAGAAGAACCACGATGGAGACAAACTGCGAACGAATATAGCGAATGCGCAGAAGATCCTAGATCGCGAATTTAGTGCTCTGGGTTTCGAAGTCGGCTGGTTCTATCCTAGCTGTGATGTCGATAACGAAGGCGCTAGAACGTGCCATGGAGGGCAATTAATGGAAAATGGCGAGTTTGATATCACGACTTACCACCCAACTGCGATCCCCGGTCATCATCTCCCGCACGCGTTTGTGTTAAAAGAGAACGTACGTGTTTCAACTAGGGATCTGGTTATGAATCATGGCGGGAAGAATAAATGTGTCCTTGCCACAATGGCTGCTGAGCCATGGATGGTATTGCAAAGTGACTGGGTGCATGTTGAGGTCGTTGTAGATATTTCGGGGCCGGGAAAGGTAGATTTGGCGACAATTTATGGTATTGGGAAGGATGGTGCTGTGCTTGTGCGTCCTGACGGGATTGTTTTATGGAGGTTTAAGGAGCCTGATGGGCTGTTCGATAAGGCCAGAGAGGATCCAGGGAGGTTTGTTAGGCGTTTGTTGGGGATTGATGGTCGAGATCAACAGGTGAAGATATGAACTGATGTAATGGCCTTATGGCCAGGATAATGGATACAGGTATGATAGGATCAGAACTACCAATTCTGAGTAAGAGGTGCTTAGTGGTTTTGGGATTCTGAAATCTAGAATCACACGAACTATGGAACAGTGCCTTATGAATTCATAAGACATGGTCTGGGACCTACGGACCAAGCCAAGGCCTAAAAGCTTCGGATTCAGTATCAGGCGAGCTCCTGACTGCTTAGGATGCCCGGAGTGCTTCTAGCTAATCAAAGTGATTGTAGTCTTGAAACACCTAAAGTCCAAAAATTTGCGAGGCATAATCGCCGCGGCAACTAGGATTTGACAGAGCTTTCGGCTAATCGATTGGATCCAGACTGAATTTGGCTTGCGTGCAAGAGTCGTCCTAACTTGAGCGCAGTCTTTGGCTCCTGAGCATGCCGGATCGGACTTGGATGCCCTAAATCTTCAAAGATACGTCAAGAAAGGTAGAGCAACATATGGTCCACAACATGATGTCAGATAGCTTTCTTTTCTCTTTGGGAAGGATGGATAGTACCCGGGAAATAAACGACCTAGACTCCATTCCACGTTGTATTGCTCGCAGAAAATGTGGCAGTAGCTTGGTGGTAAGAGTGACCAGAAATCAATCCAGCCAATCGCCTTGAATCGCGTGCACTTGTGGTTGAATAAATCCGGTCTGCAAAGAGGGAAGGGACCACAAAGCTCCATCATATTACTGCGAGTTGAAGTTGTAATCCGGAACATAGTATATTATCCTGCAGGTGATGGCATATATATTGTGACCAGGTGCAGAAAGGATCATATAATTATATATCGTGCAGATGGAATGAGGAGAATGGAAGGAAGCCCTATAAACACGGAGTCTGCTGAAGATACAGGACACTCGATGCGTCGAAAAGAAAGTTTTTGAATAACAGTGATATCAACCTTTGGATACAAAAGCAGCTCAGATATAGCACATGCAGCCTTGATAATATCAAATATCAACCACGCCGAATACACACGCCGTGCCCACTGAATAAAGCTACAGACTCTAGATGCATAAAACTTGCAAGCCGTAGATTGAACGCGCAAACCAGCCAAAAATGTAAATGAGAAAGAAGAGCCGTGAACCAAAGGCTAGTAATTCATCACACCCGATCCTGGCTTATCATCGAATCCTCCTTCATGTCCATAGTCATCAAGTGACTTATAGAACGGATGGGCACCGGTATCGCGTCCACGGCCTCTACCACGTCCTCGGTTAGAGCCTCGTCCCCGTGGCCCGTTCCCGCGTCCTCGACCGCGATATCCGCCACGACGGGGCCCATCGTCATGATGGCGCGGCCTGTTGGGCGACGGTCCAGTGTAGCCATTGGGCTGCTGCCGCGACTGTGGGTATAAAGTATCTTCTTCACGCTCCTGCTGGTGACGTCTCTTATTGTTCTTGTTGGTGAACTGGCTTTCCCATTCACCTTCGTTGGGAATCTCTTCTTCCACGCGCAGAACGACTTTCTCGCCAACCACTGTATCAAGTGTCAATGCTCGACCAGCTGGTACCGGGTTCCAGTTTTGAATCTTTCCTGCATCAATAGGACGGGCACCTCTGCGCACCGCCAAGACCACAATAGGATACGGGTTGTCAGTGTAGTATTTCTCATGAGCAGGTATTGGAGTCAGACGAGCTGCCCAAACCCTATTCTCATACACTGCCGTACCAGTAACCTGCCAGCTAAGCTTCTTGCCCATCCCGCCAACCTTGTCCAGAATGGACCGGGGCGCAGGGCGCGGAGTGATTAGTATGCTGTTAGCCATATATTTGAGATCATTGGAATCAGCAAGCCCGTGGGGCAGGTTTGGGAGTAATAACTGATCAATCAAGCGATTCGAGTCCGTGTTGGAGATCAGATACCCAGTATAGAAGATGGTGCGTTTTATGCAAAGTCGGCCAAATGGCGACTTGGTCATGTTGAGGCTTGGGTTGCGTGAGATGATGGTATTGTGAGAGTTGATCATGCGTTGTGCCTCAGCGGCTTCGACTACAGGGGAGAGATACGTGCAACCTTCAGCTACCTGGATCACATCATAATTGAGGAAGCGCCTCGACCCAGTGCCTTGTAGAGCTGGTAATCTCCGATCGAGCTGTTCAAGCCATTCCCGGAAACGTTTGACACTGTTTGAGTTAAAGACTAGTTACTTGAAATCATTAGATGTGACTCACTGTTTCACACGGTCCTCATAAATGCGAATCTCGTCGGCCTGCTCATAGGTAAGAATGAGATTCTCGAGAAGCGCCTGCTTAAACTCCATGGTAGTTGCAAATCGCTCATTATTGGGCCCGACTTCCGGCTTAAGACAAACAAGGTCGAAATCCAGCTTCTTACTATCCACCATACGCCGGACGAGGTCAGCGAAGCCATTCTCACTCCGACCCGTCAGAAGAACCGTGAGGGCATCCTTCTGCTCCATGCTCAGCTGGACCAGCCGTACCTGACATTAGTCAGTGAATATGCCACCGGAAGGGGCTCCGTAGGATCACACAATATGCTCATTCCACCAGCCTTCCCATGCGCGTGGTTCTTCTTTCTCCAGTCCTTCTCCGGTAGCTGCGAGGAGATTCGGATCGTGCCACCATCCTCCGTTGGCGAAGCTCTCATATGCTTGTAGGAATCCAATGGTCGGGCCGTTCCATAGCTGGGGATTGGGGAGAGGGCTCAAGAACACTGACGTATGTCAGTATCGTTGAGTGTAACGAGCCCGGAGCACTTACATGTGTTGTCGAAATCGTATACGTGAATAGCTCTTACCTGCGAGGTCGCTATCCGAGCACAGCCGGTTAGCAAGTCATTCTAGTCAGGTAATAAAAGAGCTCACCTGGCAACTCGCGATTTGCAATCGACCACCTCTTTAAACCCGTTATCGTCCGCAATGGTAGCTGCGGAGGGTCTAAACCAGCAGCATACCGGTTCTCAGAGACGACTGCTTTGGCGGACTTCATTGTGTCCCACTTGTCCAGCACGAGGGAATTCCCGTCCTCGTCAGAGCATTTGCTTGTTGTCGTAGTTGTCTTCGTCGTAGGGTCACTGTTCCGCGCCTTTGCAATCATCAAATTGGCCGCAGGCGGTCGGGGAGATTTTGCCAGAAGTGACCAAAAACGTGACCACCGGGGGCAACTTGGATTCACTGTCCTCCGCCACAGCATGGACTGTCACTGCATCTTCACCGTCTCGCGAGGATATTTGTTGTTAGCACTGTCTATGTCTGATGCCTGATGATGTCGAACTGCGGCAGGAGATTCTGCAGAGGACGCTGGAGGAAGTAGCACAGGAGAAGAAACAGCACCAGAACCACCGGAACGAGGACGTGGAAGAGGAAGGAGCGGCTAATCCGTGTGTGATCTGTCTGGATGCGATCGCAGAGCCTGGGATAGCTATACCATGCGGACATGCAAATTTTGATTTTCTCTGCTTGTTGAGTTGGTTGGAACAGCGGCCGAGTTGCCCTTTGTGTATGATCTCATATCTATACAACGGACTGAGGATACAGGTTCTAATGTGGACACAGGCAAGAAGGATGTTATTTCGGTAAAATACGACCTAGGCGCTGCTGAAGGACCCAAAGTTTACAAATTACCTCCGGCACCTCCCACCACATCTACGTCGACGACAGCGCCGTCGTCGCATCGTCCGCATCGGCCGGATTTCCGTCGCCGTCGCCCTCCGAGAGAAGCACAACGCTCCCGAGCGCCAGAGCCGGATGATCCTCTCCTGCGACGAAGACATGTTTATCGCAACCAGCTATATTCCCTACGAGTCGGCTCGAACCGTCTCTCGCAATACCGCGAGTTAACACCAGAGCTCTTCAACCGCGACGAACAACTAGTTTCGCGCGCCAGAAAATGGATCCGTCGCGAGCTGCGCGTATTCAGCTTCTTAAACCCCGACCCCGAAGAAGAAGACGAAGAACCAGGCCCTAGTCGCAGTAACCGAGTACCCCGTCCCGGGCAACAACGACTAGAAAACCGCCGGGGAAACAACGCCGAGTTCCTGCTTGAGTATGTCATTGCGATTCTCCGTACAGTTGATGTGAAAGGAAGTGCTGGACAAGCGGAGGAACTGCTGCGGGATTTTTTGGGAAGAGATAATGCTCGGTTGTTTCTGCATGAGTTGTCGTCTTGGTTGCGGAGTCCTTATATGTCTCTCGAGGACTGGGATCGCAATGTGCAGTATGAGGATACGGTAGGGAGACCCCCGGGAGGCCCAGGCCCGCGAGGGCTTGAGCCTGATCGTCGTCCAACTCCTGTGTTTGGACCGGATAGGCGCCCTGGGCGTGGGAGGGTATCGAAGCCGTATTCTCGAAGGCCCTACGATCAGGGCAGATCGCGAGATGAGTTGACACAGGCGCGACGGATACAGTCTGCACGGGACAGGTATAAACCTGACTAAATCTGTACAGTATAGAATATCATGATGCGATGAATAGATAGATCTGATTATGTTATGAATAATGCTTTATATACTAACTAAACGTGGTATCTCTAATGAACAAGTATGCGAAACTATGCCTCATAAACGCCCTAGCTATCCCCTCCTGAAGCGTCCAGCGCCCCGACCCTTAGTATTCTTATTTCTAATCTTAAGAGAGCGGTAATTCGCATGCGCTTCAGGGTTAACCTTGCGCGGGCGAGGTTTAGAACTCTCTTCCTTCTCCTTGTCTTTCTTTTCCTTCTCTTTTTGCTTCGCCTTCGCTTTTGCCAATTCGGATGGTTGAGATGACTCTTGTTTATTATTCTTGGAGTCTGCGGATATGGCTTCTTTCATCTTCTCGGCAAAGCTCTTGGTTTTCGTGACCGGTTCGTCAAAGTCGGTGTCAGAGTCTTCTAGTTCGGGCTCTGAGATGCTGTGTAGGGAGGCGTCGTCGGCATTGTCATCTTCGGAGAAGTGGTTTTCGCTTTGTCCTTGAAGTTGAGTCTCCGGAATCGCGGCTTGCTCGTCCTCGTCATCGTCTCCAGATGGTTCCGTCGACTTCGCCTGCGCCTTCGGGACAATGACCGGCTTCATACGGACGCGCCGTGTAGTTCTCTTCTGACCCTTCTTTTTATATGGTTTCTGACCAGCGCCATCACCTGCCTGGCTATCCTCCACATCAACCTTGTTATTATCCATGACGTTTTGCTCCGCTTCCATCTCCCGCAATACATCCATGTCGTCCTCCATCCGCTCCTCCTCCATATCCCGTAATCCCTGCACGAGTGCCGAAAGACCCTTCCCGACAAACTGGGGCGGTTTGCGTGCAGCAATCGGGCTCAACCCTCCAGTAGTCGGATCAACGGTATTGAATGATCGTCCCGCATTCGAACGTCGGAGGAATGATGGTGTTTCGCCCGGACCAGCTACTCTCCTGTTTACTGATGCTGCAGCCTCCGCCGCTGCATAAACATTGGCAGCGAATGGCCTGCGGTATTCTTCGTCTTCTACCATTGCAGCGTATTTCATTGTCGTAGGTGTCGCGAAGAGATTCTCTAGATATAGCTTTTTTCCTGATGATGCGGGCGTTCGTCCTCCGCGATGGTTTTCTTCTTCTTCCTCATCTTCTTCGGCGATTGTCTCCATGCGGTTTCGTCTAGATGGTGTCTGGACCGCAGCTCCTTGGAGGCTAGCAATCCTAGTCGCAGATGGCGTTGCGGTGCTTCCTCCCGACTCAGAGAGCAAATCGAATAAACCCAATGCCTTCCCATCGCGCTGTGGTGTAGGCCCAACAGCAGCTTTGAGCGGTGTCGATTGCTGATGCGTACTCGGACTGAAGAGTCTGCGTAGTACTGACGGGGAGTCGTACGGATCTAGATCGGCCGGATGGTTTGCCTTGGGTCGTGAGGGGGTCGCAAATATTCCTTTATTTGTTTTTCGTGGCGTAGCGGCGTTGGATTGTTCATGTCCGGGACCAGTAGGGGAGGTATGTTTTCGCTTCTTGGGTCGTTCTTCTAGTGTATGTTCGTTCTGGTCGTGATGGTTATCTTTGTCGGTTGCGGTTTCGTGGGCTTTCATGCGGCCATAAGCTTTGTATTTGGCGGCTGGTCATTGTTAGCAGCGAGGCTCTCTCTGAATGAGTATATCCAGTAAGCATACCAATATCAGGATTGTTCTTGATATCATGTCTTCCAGCCTTCCTCCCCCCATTGGCAGCTGAAAAAGCGCGCTCCCATTCCTTCAGTTCAGCGCGGAGATCCGTAGGGGCGAGGGTAGCTGCGGCCATTTTGCATGACAGACAGAGTATATAGGAGAAGATATCCAGGCCAATGCAATAAGTCAAGATGGAAGAGTTGGTAATCAATCCTGTGCAAGTCGCGGAGTAGAAAACGTGACCCGGCGACGCGTGACTTTCGACGCGGTGACGCCCGCGTCGGGGCTTTATCCAACTTTCCATTTTGGGATTCTTCCGATTTACCAGGGTATGGGCAACGAACAATGGATTCTATTATTAGGATAAAAAAAACTATGAAAACGCTATGTATATGCAAGATACTATGCAGCGTATCAACATCACCAACTAGTCACTCCCCGCAACCGATCGAATCCTCCCCTTAACTGTGACTCGGGGTGCACCACCTTGCCCTGCATCACGGTATACCGAACGATTCCCTCGCAATGCTCCGGCCTCACTCTGGCAAGCCAAATCATCTGCTGTTCCTTTTTGCGGTACACTAGCACGTTCGCAGCATACTTATGTCCACCGACGTGCGATACAAAATAGATTCCGACACCACCAGGTCTTTCGTCGCTGTCGTCGCGGTAGAGACCAAGAGGCCGGAGATGGCGTTCAAGTTCCTTTTTGATTAAGGGTGCGGTGATGCCACAACGGGCGTCGCGGCGCCTGTGGGAGCAGAGCAGGATGACAGAGTCGTGCGGACAGGCTCTCGGAGTCATTTGAGTACCGTCGTGGCCATTGGCTTGCGGGTCGGGGGATGAATTGATGAAGCGGTCGATCACCTCCGGGACGTCGTTGTAGCGGACAAAATCGATGAAGGTGAATGAGGGAAGGAGTAGGACGGTGCTCTTTTTCTCTGCGTCCGAGTCTGATTCTGTTTCTGTGCTGTCCTCGTGGCTTTGCAGGTTGGATGCGGAGACCATGATTTTCTGGCAAGGTCAGTAACGCACGGCTTCCTCTATCCTGGGAGGAAACGTACTCCATGTTGAGACCTCAAGAAGTTCCGCGCAAACGCCTCCATCAAACTCCCCTTGTCATTTTTCACCTTCTCAATCCAATCAGTCTGTCCCGTGGCAACCAAGACATGAACGCTGTATTCCTTGATATGTCCATACAACGGTTTAACCTCATCAATCTTGAACTTGGGATACTTCACAGTGCAATCCGCACAGTCCTGACGACAATCAGGGCCATCCTTCTCCGGCTTAACAGTTGGAAAGATGTACTCCGGCTCTCGCGGGGCACCCCCGAACGACAACAGTGAACGAAACATGATGGGGTATTTTTACAAGTGCTTTGCTTAGGAAAAGGAACACGTTTGAGAGGTCAAACCACTTGATATAAGCCGGGGAATTGCGGACATCGAGTCTCTATTTACCGACACCGATACCCCGAGCCGCTTTTTGTCCGACAGGCAGAACGATATAAATACGGACAGGAAGGAATGGTTATTATTGGGAAAGGTAGAAGGATGGTTGATGGTGACATTGGGCAGAAATAAGATGACATATTGTAGCTGTACTTGAGGCTATACCGAACAGTAGGTCGGAGTATGGGATGTACAGTGTACTGTGGTAGATAGGGCTCACCAGAAAAAGCAATACAGACATATCAATCCCGGCAATCTTGTTAATGGCAAACATGACAGGCACTGTTTGATCTGATGAGTATTGTGCCGATGAGCTAGCTAACCGCCTGAGTGACTAGTAACTACTTATATTCTGTATCAAAACACATTCATGACTCATCAGCACATTCACCCATACACTATTTTCTATACACTATTTTCTATATTCTACTCGCTCTACCATCATCATACAAATTGATCTAATCTAATCGCAAAAACCTCTGCCGGACGGCGTTTCCCAATTTGGTTATCTAAGCCGGTGGACCTCACGCGTAATCCCGTGATATCAAGAGCCGCTACGATCAGCCAGAGAAAAAGGCACGACGAGCAAAGAAAAGAACTGGAAGAAAATGCTCAATTCAGGCATCACAAGCTCGCATAATGAATGACAGCACCGAAATCCACAGCCATGATCCCCCCTCGGACCCTCCTCGCGCGAGAAAGAGGCGCCGCCGTACGATGGCCTGCACGCAGTGTCGCAGCCGGAAGCTTCGTTGCGACCGCGAATATCCCATCTGCAGCCGGTGTCAGAAAAGCAAGAACCCTGCGCAGTGTACCTACGAGGATGGGTTTCTCTGGCAACAGCCGAGTACCGTCCCTGCGACTACAGTGTTTTCCGGAGCAGCAGGAGGTGCACCTGGAGGGGGTTCTTTAGGGACAACCGCGACGGCTACCAACACAGTGCCAGACGCAACTGTTAACAACGGTTACAACAATGCCAATCACAACCCAGCATCGTTGCCCCGACTCGCAGATCGGACTCCCCTCCACAACCCCCCAGACTCGGCGATAACAGACTGGGCCTCTCGGGCTCAAGCGCAGACCTCGGGGATTGAACGACGCACAGAATGCGAGGGGAAAAAAGATCGCTTTCTGGAGACGGTGCTGGGTGCGCCAAAGTCCGCTGTCAATCAGGACTCGTATGTGAATACTGAAGTGCTCCAGCGCTATCCTCTGGGTAGTAGTGGGCATTCGGGGTACTATCCTGCTTCTTTACATCACGGTCATCATCACTCGGGGCCGACGCATCTGCCACCGTTGCATCATCAGCACTATAGTCACTACGGCTACGGCCATTATAATCCCGAGCAGGACGAGGAGGATGAGATGGGGTTGGCATCGCCGTCGCAGCAGTTGAATCTGGCGCCGCGGATTATGATGCGTGGAAAGGAGACGAGGACCCGGTTTAATGGGTCGGGGATATTGGCCAACGTGATGGCTCAGGTATGCTCCCTCGTGGGATGATCTGATCAAGTGCATTTCATTAATGGAGCAGTTCCCCGATATCAAATCCTTTGCAGAAGATATTCGAGTGTCCAGTCCCCACATGGCCCAAGTCCGACCGGATCTGGAACGGGTAAAACGAGGTTTATGGAAGAAATACCCGTTGAACACACCCATCCCAGTCCCGGATACCTTTTCGTTAGTTGCATCGTTGCCGTCTCGTCGTGTGGTAGACGATCTCGTCGTCTTGTATTTGACTTACATCGAGTCCACCCATCGCATCCTCCATGTGCCTTCATTTCTCCGTGAGCTCGACCATTTCTGGGCACAGAAAGACAATCCAACCCTGGTCTCGCCAGCGTTTGTCGTCGAGTTGATGTTGGTCCTAGCCTGCGCGTGGAACTTGGCGGACCCAGAAGTACTCAAGTCCAAATGTGAGGACACGCTGCAATGTTATACGGCTATCGAGTGGGTGTTGCATGCGGAGAAGTGGTTGGAGAATGCTAGCATCAAGAGGCCGGAGATTACGGCTCTACGGCTGTATGTGCTCTTGATTATTGCTCAGAACAGTCATGGTATGAAACGCAGCAAGGCATGGCTGTCGACCGGCACATTGGTCAAGCAGGCTATGCTGGCTGGGTACCACCGCGATCCTAGTCGCTATACCAAAATTTCCGTTTTCAATAAAGAGATGCGGCGTCGGATATGGACTACTATCGTGGAATTGGATCTTCAGGTGTCTATGGACCGGGGAATGTCCCCGACAGCGCAGGTCTCGGACTACGACACGGGACCGGCCTTGAACATCAACGACAATGAAATCCAGGAGACGACCACGGAACTTCCCCAAAGCCGGCCGGTTGGCGAGTTGACTGATTGCTCGTTCCAGACAGTCATGACGCACTCGCTACCGCTCCGCCTGAAAATCTGTCAGCTAATGCACACCCCTCGCATCAGCTGTCATTATGATGAGATCCTCCGCATGGATTGGGAACTAGTTCGGTACCTATCGAAGATCCCCATGTGGGCTACTTCAGACGCAGACGATCTACAAACCCAACACAAGGTGATCATGATAAGGGCATTACTGGAGACCCGAATCGGGCATTGTCTATTGTCGCTTCACACGCCTTTTGCCATTGAGGCGCCCAAGGAACCGTTGTTCACCCCTTCTGCGCGGGCGCGGTTGGAGGTTGCTACTATGATGCTGTCAACACAGCGACGTTTACACGAAACAGCGCGGTCGCTGTCTCTGTGTAACACGGGTGATTGGACGATGCAAGCGTTTTGCTCGATATGTCAGGCACTTCATGCTAGTGTTGCAGATGGTGGCGGCGGTACGTCCTCACTAACAATTACCCCTTGCGAATCGCTTTGTTCTAACTGTTCAGGCTCCGTAACATCCCTGATCCGAACACTCCTTGGCTTCCCCGAAGCACTAGTCACCCTGGCAGAAGCCATTCTGATGTGTCTCGAAGCCCGCTGGCTCCTCGTCGTCAAAGGCGCCAAAGAATATTTCTTCATGTCGACAATCTTGGCGTTAGTCAAGACAAAACTCTGGCCGTCGCAAGGGAACATGTATAAACAAGAGGTGATTGACCGGGTCATCACATTCGCACAGACGCTTTTCACGCGCCATGCCAATTGTGCGCACTTGGGACCGTTGGGGATGGGATGTTTCCAGACCAATCAGGTATGTTTCGCTGGCTTTCCTGTGATACTGGGTGTTGACCGCTTGTTGCTGACTCGTACGTGTAGGTTCCGACTCTGACGCCGGGTCCACCGTTGGCTCCTTCTTTGACGCCTGGGTTTAGTGGGCTTTTGCAGGCGAGCGGATTGGGGATTACGGTGCGTTGTATTCCTTTTCTCCACTTTCTGTTGGTATCGTTTTTACTGACTTGTTTAGCCCCCTGGCGAATTCGACCCATTCTTGGATGTATATGACTTTGAGGAACTGACGGGGATCACCTTGGGAGAATAACGGATATTATGTAAAATGTGACCACATATACATTCTACCACATACATAATACCAAAGATATTGTTAATACCTATCAAACGGAGAAATACTGCACGACAACCAGAATCCCGCCATTACTCAGGATCGACAGAGTTCCTGACTGATCAACGCGGATCCTCGCTTGGACATAACACGGTCCCAATCACGAACATGTGCCATTTGACGTGGCTATTTATTCTCCGTGTATTGGTCCAACAGAGCAGACTGTGCTAGCCGAGTTGCGTTCAATCCACCCGTTTACACAGCGCCCGTACAAAGAACATTTCACAACCCTCTCAATACGAGCAATGAGGCTCATTCCTATATTTACTGTGTGAAATGCTATGCGATTGGCGTATATGAGCCGCTGTGGGTCTGACACCGAATCAAGCTAGCGTCAGGCAGCGACAAAAGCTTGGCGATATTCTAAGCCGAGCCAAACACTTTTCAGCCAATAAGCGACTACCAAACGTCCTGCCGTGTGGGCCGCTAACCCAATTGGCGGTCTGGATCTGGCCAGGGGAATGTCCACAATTATCACGTGATGATCCGCATGATAAGCAGCACTGCCATGTTTCTTTTCGTATTCTTATGCCGTCACTGCCAGGTAAGAATGTATCTTCTTTTTCCTCTCTCACTCTCTTTCGCTCCTGCATCCCAGTCAATGGATCATGTATCAGAGCATGTTCTTCCTCTCGGTGCTTCTAGTCCTGGTTACATTATCACAATGGACAGCCGCCATCCCAGCCGTTCGCATTCCCAATAAACCACATATCTTCTCCGAAACAAAGGACTACCCCTTACCAAACAGTGGCAACATCCAGGCTCATGACCCGAATATCGTCGAGCTAGATGGCGAGTTCTACCTCTTCAAAGGCGGCGTTCACGTGCCCATCCACAAAGCATCTAGTCTCGACGGGCCATGGCAGGAGGTCGGGACTGTGTTAGATGGCCCTAGTGTGATTGAGAAGCAGAACCGTACAAGACCGTGGGCTCCTACGACGGTACAGTGGAAGAACCGGTTCTATTGCTTTTACACGATCAGTAAGAACGGGGTGAGGAATAGCGCTATTGGGGTTGCCTCAAGCGATTCGATTGACCAGGGCGGGTGGACGGATCATGGGGCGTTGATTAATACAGAAAAGGGTCCTCTTTCAGATACTTATCCGCTGACTGTGTCGAATGCGATTGATGCGTCGTTTATCACGGACCAGAGCACTGGGAAACCGTATTTGCTGTACGGGAGTTACTGGCATGGCATTTTCCAAATACCGTTGGCGGATGATTTGTTGTCTGTTGAAGATAAGGAGAGACTGAATGCAGAGCATTTGGTGTTTCTGCCTGAGCATAATGTTAAGCCGCAGGAGGGGAGTTTTATGACGTACCGGGAGCCGTATTATTATCTTTGGTTTAGCCACGGGAAGTGTTGTGGTTTTCATAAGGGGTTTCCAGCTATGGGGAGAGAGTATGCTCCTCTGCCCTTTCTTATTGCGAATGGTGGACTGACAGTCTACAGATACAGTATTCGAGTCGGACGGTCCAAGAACGTGATGGGGCCGTTTGTGGATAAGTCCGGGAAGAAACTCTTAGATGGTGGTGGGACTACTGTCTATGGGTCGAATCATGGCTTCGTTTATGCTCCTGGGGGCATTGGGGTCTTGCCGGAGAACAAGCATCACCAGGATATCATGTACTATCATTACTGTGAGTCCACTGTCCAAATCTGTACTAAAGTAACGACCCACTGACCGTCCTAGTAAACACAACCATCGGCTTCCATAATGACGTGCGTACCCCAACCACAACAGTTCCTCCACCCACTAACATACCTAGGACGCTCAACTAGGCTGGAGCTACATCGAATACATTGACGGCTGGCCCGTGGCCAGAGCAAAATCCAGCAGCGCGCCGTCTCGAGCCAACTACGCCATCAAACTCATGGTGCTGATGTGTATGTGTTTTTTGATTCTGAATCTGTTGCAAAAACGTTCGTCAGGCCCGAAACTCATTGCTTCTGTGGCGTTTTTAGTCGTCTGGGTTTTGGTTTGGCTTGTGCGGTGATGCCGTATCAACATCAACTGCGTTGCATCGAGTTAGCACGTTTGATGTTTCTTTTTTATCTCACTGGGAGCGTTGGGATTGAGATACATCTGTTCGCGATGTTTCTCCAGCGACTCGCGGGGTTCGACATGGCGGGCACGAAGCTGCGTCCATACTGCTTGTGATTGGGGAGGGGGTGTTTACTCACTCCGAAAACGATATTCGCATATATGCATATGCGGCACCTGAGGCCATATGCATTCGATGCGACGGGATTCTTATCCCATCTGGGATGCCGCACCTGGTACCGATAACCAGAGACAACTATTCTTACCTTTGTCGTTGTATGTGCAGTTGACAGACTTTCGCCACGAAGATGATGTTTATTTTGATGGCTTTCGTTTATGCTACTCGGGAGCACATATTCTTGTATAGATTTTAATTAGATCAGAGATACCCATAGACCTGTTTATGCAGTAGTCACTTCAAGACAAGCTTGCGACAGAATCGGACTGCACCTGCTTGGCAAAATCCGCCATAAATGTGAATACTACCTTGTGCAGAAAAACACAACATAATAGTATAGCCACCGGATCTATTATTGTATGGAGCACGGAGTATATACTAAATCGGAAACAATGATGTCCCAACATTCCTGAGCCGAGGCATCTGACAGTTCCCGGTCACTGGATCCAAGTTATGCACCGCACCCGCAAATCACACGGCTCTTATTCAACCTTATTCAGTAATGCCGTGCATAAATACGGCCCACCGAATCGGGGTGCCCGAAATGTATGATGTGTTGGAAGCTCTTTCAGCTATAAGAGGGGGTTTTTTTTTTTTTTCTCTTTCTTATATATTCTTCATGAAAACTTGACATTTAGAACACTTTCTCTGACGGTATAGGATATTCACAGCTAACACTTCTATTTAACACGACCTCTGAACCATCAATATCGATCTGATACCGCGATCTCTACCCCACCAAACACAACCACCCCAGGGACAGCTAACAGCTATCCTCTGCCATGAGCACAAACAAACCAATTCCCATCCCGGGACCCAGGGGTGTCCCGATCGTGGGAAATCTCTACGACATCGAGCGCGATGTACCATTGAACAGCATGGAGTTGATGGCCGATAACTACGGTGCGCTAACACCCACTGACTCGTTACAATCTGTCAACACTAACATCACTTCAATCAGGGCCCATCTACCGCTTAACTACCTTCGGCATCTCACGAGTCTTTATCAGCAATCATGAACTTGCTGATGAAGTTTTCAACGAGGAGCGCTTCGCTAAGATGGTTGCGGGGGGGTTGAAGGAGATTCGGAATGGTATCCATGATGGTTTGTTTACGGCTAATTATCCGGGGGAGGAGAATTGGGCTGTTGCGCATCGCGTTCTGGTTCCTGCGTTTGGGCCGTTGTCGATTCGGGGGATGTTTGATGGTAAGCTTCTTTCGACATTGGCTTATCGATGTGGTGGTAAGCTAATTATCGGGGCAGAAATGTACGATATTGCAACACAACTCGTCATGAAATGGGCCCGACTAGGGCCCAAAACACCCATCATGGTGACAGACGACTTCACCCGTCTGACCCTGGATACTATCGCGCTCTGCTCCATGGGTACACGATTCAACTCCTTCTACCACGAGGAAATGCACCCGTTCGTCGAAGCCATGGTTGGTTTGTTGCAAGGCTCCGGAGACCGGACTCGTCGCCCAGCATTGCTTAACAATCTGCCCACCAGTGAGAATGCCAAGTACTGGAGTGATATCAACTATCTGCGGGAACTCTCGCAAGAATTGGTTAATGCGCGCAAGGAGAACCCTGAGGATAAGAAGGATTTGCTCAATGCGTTGATTCTGGGGAGGGATCCCCAGACTGGGCAGGGGCTGTCGGATGATACGATTATTGATAATATGATTACTTTCTTAATTGCTGGTATGTGGCCCTGGTGAGCATCGTGCTATGATGTGAGGATTAACCGGTTACAGGCCATGAAACCACCTCCGGGATGCTGTCATTCCTTTTCTACTTCCTGCTCAAGAACCCAAGCGCATACAAGAAAGCGCAAGATGAGGTCGACACGGTTATCGGGCGACGAAAGATCACTGTGGAAGATCTGTCCAAACTGCCATATATCAACGCTATCATGCGCGAGACGCTTCGTCTACGACCAACAGCTCCCGTGATCGCTGTCCACGCACACCCAACCAAGAACAAAGAAAGCCCCGTGACACTTGGAAATGGCAAATACGTCTTGAATGATGACGAGCCCATCGCGGTCGTCCTGAGCAAGTTGCATCGGGATCCAGAAGTCTACGGCCCAGACGCGGATGAATTCAGGCCGGAACGGATGCTCGACGAACACTTCGACAAGCTGCCTAAGAACGCTTGGAAGCCATTTGGCAATGGT
The DNA here is from genome assembly GCA_023627475.1 of Aspergillus sp. S3505. Lineage (NCBI taxonomy): Eukaryota > Fungi > Ascomycota > Eurotiomycetes > Eurotiales > Aspergillaceae > Aspergillus > Aspergillus sp. S3505. Next base: position 268,691 of record JAMAHJ010000018.1, on the reverse strand, counting down.
ATGCGCGGTTGCATTGGTCGTCCATTCGCATGGCAAGAAGCTCTGCTGGTGGTCGCCATTCTCCTGCAGAACTTCAACTTCCAGCTCGATAACCCCAGCTATGACCTCCGGATCAAGCAAACACTCACCGTGAAACCCAAAGACTTCTACATGAGAGCTACACCGCGCGAGGGACTCGATGCGATCAAGCTGGGCACCTTCCTAAGTGGCAGCGACGCCCCGGAAACTTCTGGAGCCAGTAGCAGAGATCGCAAGGCGAAGGTTACACCTCCACCGGGCGAAACGAAACCCATGCATATATTCTATGGCAGCAACACGGGGACGTGTGAGGCGTTTGCTCGTAGACTTGCAGACGATGCCCTTGGATATGGGTACAGTGCGGACGTGAAGCCGCTCGATTCGGCCATGCAGGATGTTCCGAAGGAGGATCCTGTTGTTTTTATCAGTGCCTCGTACGAGGGGAATCCTCCTGACAATGCGGCACATTTCTTTGAATGGTTTAGCTCACTGAAGGAGAAGGAGCTTGAGGGTGTTAACTATGCTGTGTTTGGATGTGGTCATCGTGAGTCTCATTCGCCCAGCATTTTGTGCCATTTTGCTAACCCGTGCAGATGACTGGCACGCTACGTTCCACCGCATCCCAAAAGCCATCAACCAACTGGCTGAAGAGCGTGGTGCAAACAAGCTCTGCGACCTCGGATTAGCAGACGCAGCCAACTCGGACATGTTCTCTGACTTCGACACCTGGGGCGAGTCTGCCTTCTGGCCCGCTATAACGTCCAAGTTTGGCAGTTCCCAAACGGCAGACACTACTAAGCCAAAGTCTGGCTTCCAAGTAGAAGTGACCTCAGGACTGCGCGCTTCCACTCTAGGCCTCCAACTACAAGAAGCTCTGGTCCTCGAAAACCAACTTCTATCCCAGCCCGGCGTCCCAGCAAAGAGAATCATCAACTTCAAGCTTCCCACAGACATGACCTACCAATGCGGCGACTACCTAGCCGTCCTCCCAGTAAACCCCCGCAGCGTCGTCCGCCGCGCAATCCGCCGCTTCGACCTCCCCTGGGATGCAACGCTCAAAATCCAGAAATCCTCCCAAAGCTCCGGCAGTGCATCAATTCCCCTAGACACCCCAATTTCGGCCTTTGAACTCCTCTCCACATACGTGGAACTCTCTCAACCAGCCTCAAAACGTGACTTGAACACACTCGCCGACGCAGCAATCGGCGACGCAGAAGTCCAGGCCGAACTGCGCTACATCGCTTCCAGTCCCAGCCGCTTCGCCGAGGAAGTCTCCAAGAAACGAGCAAGCCCGCTGGACATCCTCACACGCTATCCTAGCATCGCCCTCCCCATCGGCGAATTCCTCGCTATGCTCCCGCCAATGCGCGTGAGGCAATACTCCATTTCTTCTTCCCCGCTGGTTAACCCCTCTGAATGCTCGATCACATTCTCCGTTCTCAACGCGCCTTCCCTCGCAGCATCCTCGAGCGAGGCAGAAGAAGAACGCTACCTAGGTGTCGCATCAACTTACCTCTCTGAACTTCACGCCGGCGAACGCGCACACGTCATCGTCCGCCCCTCGCACTCGGGCTTCAAACCGCCCACAGATCTCAAAACGCCGATGATCATGGCCTGCGCGGGGACAGGCATAGCGCCGTTCCGCGGGTTCGTGCAGGACCGTGCAGAGAAAATCCGCGGACGAAGCGCTGGCCAGGACCTTCCTGATGAGGACAAACCCGCAAAGGCAATCTTGTACGTTGGCTGCCGAACTGACGGAAAAGACGACATCCACGCTTCCGAGCTCGCTGAATGGTCAAAAATCGGCGCCGTCGATGTGCGATGGGCGTATAGCCGTCCCGCCGACGGTTCATCTGGCCAGCACGTTCAAGACCGCATGCTTGACGACCGTAACGAGCTAGTTGAAATCTTTGAGCAGGGCGCAAGGATCTATGTCTGCGGTAGCACGGGCGTGGGTAATGGGGTGAAAGAGGCTTGTAAGGATATTTACCTTGCGAGACGGAGGGAGAAGAGGGAGGAGAAGAAGGAGCGGGGAGAGGAGGTTGAGGATGTTGATGAGGAGACTGCTGCCGAGAGGTTTTTTGAGGGGTTGAAGACGAAGGAGAGGTATGCGACGGACGTTTTTACGTAGGATATCTCTTAGACTGTTTACGAAACAGTTTGATTCTGTATTCAAACACTTGTTTCAGTTCAATGAGCAATATATAAATATTACAATGGCTTTATAGTCGGCAGTAGTCATCAGTTTTCCGGAAGGTAGATTCGCGACCACTCACCATTATGTCAATCCAACTTCCACATACAGCTCTACAAATCCCACAAATCCCACAGATCCTACTACACTCCTCATTTCACTCCCACACCAGCACAAAAAAATCCCCAGCACAATGATCACCCCCAAAACAATGGAAGCCATAACCTGGGAAGGCAAGCCCTTCCACATGTCCCTAAGAGACACACCCGTCCCCCAAATCAAAGACACCTCCGACGCCCTAATCAAAGTGACAACTGCCGCAATCTGCGGCACAGACTTACACACCTACCGCGGCCTCGCAGGCAGCAAAAACCCACCCTGGATAATGGGACATGAGGGCATCGGCACTGTTACCCAGATTGGCACCGGGGTAAAAACACTAAAAGTCGGTGATAAGGTTGTCGTTGGACCAACATCATGCGGATACTGCAATAACTGCGTCCGCGGGAAGTGGACATATTGTTTGACGTTCCATCCGGAGACTCTTCTTGATTTGCCAGGGTTGGGCGATGATTTCGGCGTCGGATTAGGGGGTACGCAGGCGGAGTATATAAGGGTGCCATTTGCGGATTCATCGTGTTTCCTTATCCCGCCTAATTCCTCAGAACATGACAGCGATCGAGATATCGACTACGTCTTGCTGTCTGATATCTTCCCGACGGCATGGAACGGACTTAGCAGCTCTGGCTTCGAACCGGGAGATACAGTCGCTGTCTTCGGGGCGGGGCCTGTAGGCCTCCTCTGCGCGTACTCCGCTGTCCTCCGAGGCGCGAGCAGAGTCTACTCAGTTGACTACGTGCCCTCTCGACTAGAAAAGGCAGCATCTCTCGGCGCCGTCCCTATAAACTTCAAAGACAGCGATCCTGTGCAACAAATCCTCGCCCATGAACCACCCAGCCACCCCGACGGGACGGACAGCGGTGTACGACGAAGCTGCGACTGCGTTGGCTTCGAGACGCTTAACGCCAGATTAGAGCGCGAAGCTGGCATCGTCATCCGCAACTGCATAAACGTCACCCAGCCAACCGGCGGAATCGGGATAGTCGGCGAGTACCCACCCGCTGGCCTTGGGGCTAGTCCCGGTGCACCACTGGCGACTGGAAGAGAAGGAGTCTTTGAAGTTCCTTTGGGGACGTTATGGATGAAGAATCTTTTGGTTGGAAGTGGGGTTGTGCAGGTGAAGGAGTTGCAGTTTGTGTTGAGGGAGATGATTGAGAGGGGTGTTGCGAGGCCGGGGTTGATTGTTGATGAGATTTTGTATGGGCTGGAGGGCGTGGTGGGTGCGTACGAGAGGTTTGAGAGGAGAGAGGTTGGTAAGGTTGTTGTTAGGTTTGGGCATGGGGGTGAGTAGTGAGGGTCAAGGATCGCTGCCTGCAGTTGTGTCATCAGTTCGGTTGTCAGATCTGGATGTTTGTGAGCTGTATGGAATGGCGAATGGTGTTAGGACTCCAACGAACTAAGCAAGAGGATTACTTGCGGTTTTAGAGAAAGACAAGCAAACTGGGGACGAACATTGATCGTAGCTTCTCTCAACCTGTAATTGAGATCAAGTCCGAGCGCTGTGACAAAGTCCAATGACCAATGCCAGGGACATGCTACGGCAATACACAGTGACATCCGGCTGGCCCATGCGAAAACCCCGTTTGTGCATAAGGGTCCTCAGAAGTAACCAATGGTCATTTCGTGGGCATCTCCTGCCAATTCATCCATCGCTCAAAAATGGCTCATGCACGGAACAAGAATTCCGTTCGGTAGTAGTACTTAAGCCTCGGAGTATAAATAAGGGTGAAACACGGTCTGCAAGGCTGACGTTGCGTACTTTAATCTGGCTCATTCGGCTGTGTTCACTTCGCCGGAGTCAGGCATTGTCATCGCTGAGGGATATGATTCACGTATCCTTAGTATTGCAACATTAAAAGTCACGATGCGATGCAAGAGGACCATGATGGCCCAGAACCAAGCTATTGAACATTGTTAACCGACCAGAACAAGACCCCATAGTTCTGGAAGCCGAGTGTTTATCGGAAACAGAATATGCTCCGATGCTGCGCTGGCAAATAGCAAACATACTATTTTCCCCTCATGGCATCATTCGCCATTGCTACCCGCTCGGCAGTGACGAGACGTCCGGTTTCGAGTTGTCTCGGTTTATCGACAAGCTTTGTAAGGTCCGTGGCAAATGGCACATATCCGTCTCACTGATCCCTCGGAGTACCCCGTACGCCACGCATGTCGTTCGCGCACAGATGTCCACCCTGGAGCCCCAAGTTTGGGCATCTGTGGATCCGATGGGGTCGACGTGGAAGCATTATCGATTCCAGAGCGGCCTGGCATTCACGAGACAAGCATACAGAAGGTAGGAGTGACACCATAGGGACAATTGTTTGAGTACTAAGGACCATGGTCCATGCATGTTTGTCCGAGGAACAACCTAATACGGTCAGGAACAGATCCGAACTGGTCGCCTAGAATTTTCGAGGGAGTGTCATAAGTGCGTCATCACTGGGTTTCTCTGTTAATAGTAGTTAGAATGAGATTGTTGTTGAGGTGTCGCGAGGAAGAAAATGTGAGGTTCAAGCAGGTGGTCACCACTGCCGTCACTACTCGCCATTTTTTGCTTCTCGCACACTCTTCCCTTCACTATCACTGTTCACCGCGATCGCGATAACGAACATCATCGGTAATTCTATCGGACGAACAAGTGGAAGTATGCTGGTAGCCGAGTGGAATAAACGAGATTTGTTGCTTCAATTTTGAGGCGTCGTGGAAGCATTCCGAATTCGGAGATCACTCCACGGATTCCGGTGTACCCCATACTACACAATAGCGGACTTTACATATTACAGCAATTATGGAGACACGATCTGCAATTATATTCGCTCACTAGTTATCCAAACTTGATCGGAAATACTAGGGAGTACTCCGTACACTGTATCGCAGTCGCAGTCGGAGTGCAACAGTGGAATACGCATCGCGATCTACTCTTTTGGAACAGCGCAGGGTTTCAGGGCTGTCGCAGATTTTGCCTATCGCAACCAAGTGCCTGGCCAACACGTTGCTCGCTCCGTGGGATGATTGGGCGTTGATAATCAGTTGTGGGCCCTTATTCGGCATGGTTGGAGAGATCTGCGTCTTAAAATTGAAGGTTTGGAGTGCATACGTACGACGTCTGTCTCCTCCATTTGGGCTCACAGGGCTGCTAATGCGCTGTTGAATAGGCTAAATTTTGGTCGGACGACACGGGAGCTAGAATTATCATCAAGTTCCCCAAAGGGATATCACTATTAACGCAGACTGGCAATTGCCCCTTGTACAGGACTCCCGTACTCCGTACAGAGCGTCTGATTCAATGATCACTCACACTTGACGACAGGAGACGAAACGCGCATCAAAACGTTCGCATGGCAGTGGGGGGGGAAGCCCCGTATTCTCCGGCTTTGAATGAATCACCGAGCCTTATGATAAAGTTTTGTCCCTGGAGTTAACCGAATGCCGATACTTGCTTGGTTGGAACAAGCACCTTGAGTGCCTTCTTGCAATTGCCCTGATCGGCAGATGCGCTTTCCCCGAACAGTGTCCACCATCCGAGATGGACTCGGGATGAGCAGGTTTGCAATCGCGTCAGTAAGAAGATGATTGCTAAGGCTAATATGGCCGGATCTATCACGACATCCCACGACTATAAAGGTGTCTGAAATCCCCGTTGATTCGGGCAGACAACCACTCATACAGTGATATTCATATCTTCCATTCTTTAGGAGCTCAGCGTCTTTCTTTTCACTTTTCAAAATGAAGTTCAGCAGTGCTGCTACCGTGGGCTTCGTGAGCTGTGCTCTCGCTATGCCCACTCGTGTCAACGAGCGTGGTCTCTTCCCTTTCCCCGGTTTCGGCGACTCCAAGCCCTCCGACCTCCCCAAGCCCTCTGGTCTTCCTGACTTGGAGGACCTCCCCAAGTCTTCCGGCTTCCCTGTTTTGGGCGACCTTTCTAAGCCCTCCGATTTCCCTGACCTCGGTGAGCTTGCCAAGCAGTTTGGCGGCGACCAGGAGAAGCGTGGCTTGTTCCCCATGCCCACCGGTCTTCCTAGCTTGGGTGATCTTCCCAAGCCTTCTGGCCTACCCAGCCTGGGTGACCTTCCTAAGCCCTCTGGCTCTGGCCTCCCCAGCCTGGGCGATCTCCCCAAGCCCTCCGGTCTCCCCGACCTCGGCGACCTTGCCAAGCTGTTTGGCGGCGGATCCGACTCCGAGAAGCGCGACCTCCCGTTCCCTATCCCGTCGGACCTCCCCAAGCCTTCCGGCCTTCCCAGCTTGGGTGATCTCCCCAAGCCCTCCGAGCTGCCCGACCTCGGCGACCTTGCCAAGCTGTTTGGCGGCGGCTCCGACTCCGAGAAGCGTGGCTTGTTCCCCATGCCCACCGGTCTTCCTAGCTTGGGTGATCTTCCCAAGCCTTCTGGCCTACCCAGCCTGGGTGACCTTCCTAAGCCCTCTGGCTCTGGCCTCCCCAGCCTGGGCGATCTCCCCAAGCCCTCCGAGTTGCCCGACCTCGGCGACCTTGCCAAGCTGTTTGGCGGCGACAAGGAGAAGCGCGGCCTCTTCCCCTTTCCCATTGGCGAGTTCCCCAAGCCCACTGGTTTGCCTTCGCTCCCTAAACCTTCTGACGCTCCTACCCCGACCGGTGCCGTTCCGACGCCTACTGGCCCTGCCATTCCTTTCTTTGGTTAAGGAATGGGATTTGGGGGAATAATTGAATTGCCGTTGGTCGATGATAGACTGGACTGGATGCGGATGTTGGAAAATGTGCCTTGCGAATGAATATAGATACAGATGGACATTTGTTGGATGGTACATATCCATGCTACACTGAATGATATATTTTCGTCCTCAATGCGTATAGATCCTGTGGACTTTTATCTTACTACATACTATACCTCAACTTCCACTATATCTCCAAACCACGACCATACTCCATATAAACTCGCCCTAAGCACAAACATCCAAAACCGCCACCGTAGGATCATGATCCGACGCCTGCACATCGTACTCCACCCACGTATTCAAATGTAAATGCTCCATACCCGCTTCTGCCTTGGCCAAACTCTCACTTACATACATATGGTCCAGCTGCTGACTGTTCATGTCATACAAATACGTGTAACGTTCTGTGGACGGCGTGCCTACCACATCATCAAGATCATAGAGGCCGTTGTCAGTGAGGACCTGGAGGGACTCGACGAAAGCGAAGTCGTTGAAGTCGCCGGAGATGAGGACTTTGGTGGACGGATATTCGGTGAGGAGGGCGTTTGTGAAGTCCTATAACGGTTGATTGTTACTTAGTAAATGACCTTTTGGAAAAAAAAAAAAAAGGGGGAGCCGTACGGTAATGGCTTCAGCTTGGGAGATCCGTTTCTCGACACCCCCGTTTACGGGTGGTCTGGCGTCGCCTTCGAGTGAGGAACCGCCTCCTTTACTAGTAAAATGCACATTGATCGTGAAAAACACATCGCCCCCGTCCACCGTTTCCCAAGCCGCGGCAAGCGGCTTCCGGCTACTCTCCCATGCCGAGTTGTCAGGGTCAATAAGCCCCGGATTATACTTTAACTCCGGACCTGTGTCACCGGATAAGACGTCGTTAGCATCAGTGCTAGAACCCGGATTCGGATTATGGAGTCGAATAATGGCGGGATCGTAGAGGTATGCGGTGCGAATGTTACCGCCTGGTTCGCCGCCGTCCTCGTTATCTTTTGGGTCAATGTCGACGAAAGAGTAGTTTGTTCCGCCTTGGTTGGTGATCTTAGTGGTTAGGGTTGAAAGGGTTTTGTTGGCAGATGTTACTACCATTCCATTAGCTAGGTGGATTAGCCATAATGAATGTTTACATACCTCCGTTATCCGTGGCGCCGTTGTCGTCTTGGATTTCCTGCAAGAATACTAATGACGGGCTTTTCATGAATGTGGCGACGTGCTCAGCAATTGCAGACAGGGTGTCCGAGTCTGGCTCAAGGTTGTTCACGTTATAACTCGCGAAGGATATTTTCTTGCAGGTGCCGTCTGAGACTAGATCTGTGGGGGATGCGGTTGTGGCGTTCGACTCGGTCACGGATAATGCAGTCAATGGGAGAATAGAATAAAACCCATACGCTTGGGTGATAATGCCGGTGATATCGTCGATAGAATCGCCTACTTTTGTATCAGTGGGATTGTTGGATCCGTCTAATGCGGAGCCGATGAGGATGGCTTCAGGGTTGGAGTCTGATGTCGTTAGTTCCACACTTGGATACAAGCAAAGAAATGGAAGATTATACCATTGGCACGCATCGTCAATCCTCCTCTCTCATTCTCTCCAGTCACAGGCCAATCTCCGACAGCCCACGTATCTCCATACTGATTCGGTTTGGCGATAGCCCTGAGACCAGTGATACTAACCAACTCCCCACTCAAACTCTCCCAAAAATCCATCCCGTACTTGGTTGGCTCGAGAACAGGGTTCTCATTAGATATCTGGCTTGTGTTGCTTGGCAATCCATATACATCCCCATCATCCAGCGATGAGAACTTCTCCGTCGGAGGCAGTAGCCCATCCTCCCCGATAATAACAGGAACAACCTCGTTATCACTCGACTGAATTTCAATATCCGATGGATATGTAATCTCCGTCAAGGGAATATAGGAGGTTGAATAACGATATTCGGAGACCGTACCGCTAAGAGTGATAATATCACCAACACTCACCTCACCAACAGCAGCACTACCATAAACGTAAATAGATTCAGAGGTGCGGTCATCAGAATCAGGCTCTGTAGACCGTAAATAGAATCCCGATGATTGCTTGGCAGTAACCAGTCCTTCGACACCGGAAACGCTTTCACCTCGGTACGGCGAGAGAAACCGATTGCCGTTGATCTCGCTGATCGAGACGGCTAGGGCTGGGGAGAGCGCTGCACTAAGAATGAAGAGCGCGCGCATCTTGAAGTGCTTGGTATTCTTGTACAGCAGCTACTCAATTGGGTTTTTATAGGTCAAATGAGGGGACATCCAATACACGATAAGTGCTTCGGCCAAGACCGATTTGATAAATGTTAATATAGCTTCCGGCCAGTGACAATTGACGCTGCTGCCCACGTTGTGTTTAGCGTTACATTGTGGTCTTTATCGCAAACAAACCAACCGGTATGTTCCGTAGAATAATGGGATGTATTAGGGCATCGCAGATAGGGGGTTGTCAGGGTCAGAGGTATCTACTTGTACACAATCCCTTTGAAATCCATACAATCCTCTATATAACCACCAGCAGAAAACGAGGGCGGTGAGTACGTGAGGCTGGGTTAATATCACCGTCTTCTCCGCACCGTGCGAGTTCGGATTGCAAGGCAGTCGCATTTGACCTCGGTGGCTGCTTCTTTATGTGAATTTGATCACGCTACTAGCGGTCAATTACGGAGGTGATACGGCTCCTAGACTCCATCCAGCACCACCAGCTAATGATGACAGGTAAATCGAATGGCCGGGTTCTGATGCCTCCGCCTGTTTCCCCCTCCTGCTTCCCTCGTCTCTCTGAAGATTCGCGACCTCGAACAGACATTTTAAATGCGTCTAGTGATACCGTCAGGTGCGAGGTTATTCAATTGTCTGATACGGGGTGTCAAAGTCGTTTGAACGACGTCCCTAAATTCGCCCACGTTGTTGCACAGAAAGATGTCCATCCCCATAAAACATAACTAGATGCAAAATAGATATCAAGAACTGCCCCGAGGACGGCGTATGGCATAATCAATCAATTGGCGACAACCGCGGCGGTGGTAGTATATTCTGTAGGTCTTCCTTACCGCCCATAACTAATGCCAACCTTTCAAAAGCATATCTAATCATCATCTTTTCCTCATCTCACTGCATCCTATTCCCTGCAGATTTCTTTCTCAACTGACGTGAAATAGTCCTGGATGGATAACTGACGCGTATTGCTTGCCTTTGTGGGACAAGGCCTTCAGCAACCTCTCTTACAGTATTGTTTGTCAGGCAGATGCACATCTAGTTCTTGTATTTCAGTGACCGCCACCATCACCAGCTGGGTGCTCAATGCATCCAAACTCTGACAATGTCTCGACGGCGTACTCGCGTGTTATGGTGCACTTTATCCAATGATCTTCAGAAGTATTCCCTATGGAGTATGTTGCAGACCGAGATGATATTGGCACTCTCAAAACGAAGATCTGGGAAGAAATCAAGAAAGAAATCAAGGATACTACACCTCATTACGGCAAGCTCGCTCTCAATAGCCCTGTGGTGCAACTCAATCATGAATAGGAGCTTAGGATTGATGATGGTGAATTCCTACGTCCACGCTGAATGATTACATCACTCTTCCCTGAAAGCAAGGATCCATGTGGATATTGTTGTTGTTGTGTTGTTGTGAGTGGAGGTGTCACTCCACAAAAACGGAAGCGCTCCGAATCACAAAGTGGTGAGAATATCCATTCTTAATGATCTTTTCATGCCTATAGCTAACAATTACACGTTACAGCGAGTATACCTCAAACACAGTCCATCACAGAGGATCCACGCGTATGTCCTCGAGAGCATACAAAGTCGAAAGTTGCAGCCCTTTTGGATGATGTGAGCATAGTTCATGTGCGTGGAACTCCAGCCAGTGGGAAAACATGTCTCTCTCATCTTCTGATGTATTACTATCGCGAAAAGGGAAGAAAGTCTTTTTGATCACACAATGGGAAAGCCTCAATCCTTTATAGATGAGTCTATCTTCAATGAGAAGACTGGCTGGCGCTATCATGCCTATGCCCCTATCGGGCATGAAGCTCGCTATGTAACTGACGTCCAACGAGGAAAAACCTGGAGTATATGCGCTGCCATGTCATTAGATGATTGGCTTCCATGTACTGGAATAAGAAAAGGCTATTATGGCGCTGAAAACTTCATTCATTGCGCCAGAAACATCTAATTCTTGCTGTTAACTAGCATGATCATGGGCGACCTATGGTGATAGTGATGGATAACCTCGTCATTCATGTACAAGAGGAGATACAGTTGATAGAATCATCTGGCCATATAGTCCGCTATCTGCCTCCATATTCGCCTGATTATAACCCGATTGAGTTGACAATCTCGGTCTTAAAAGGCATGGCCCTTTTATCGCTGTACATGTCGAAGCTGCGGTGAATTCTTGGAGATGGCTATTAGAAATAGTCGTTGCGGTCAATAATCTAGAAGCCAGCTCCAACATGCCGCTGCAGGCGTGTATATTGAAGCTGAAAAGCTTGATGAATTTCTTCGATTCTAGCTGACATGGAGCCGAGCAAATAGACCATTTATATCGTATGGATTCTGATCCTCCCATGTCTGTTTTATGGCTGCCGTACCAAAGTGGCAATAGCTTGAAGTTCTTCCTCGTGTGCTTCTTCCTGACGCCGAATATCACGTTCGGATGCTTGCAGCTCCCGCTGAATAAACCGAGTGAAGCCATCTGAGATGCCTGCCTTTGTAGTACGCTGATACATGGGGCTGGCGTCATCCTCCATGTCCTTTAGATCCTGTATCGTCCAATCATTTTGAAATACAATCTCCTTAACTTTTCTACTTCTCTTTTTGGAGTGAATTGGGCGTGTTGAGGTTCTACCAATAGAAAAAAGACTCAAGCAGCTCATAATCATCTGTTGTCTCATCAATTGGGCTAGAACGGCTTTTTTGGGGCGCCCGAGAGTCCGCCTGGGTAACTGGAGCGCGAGGATATTGCGCTGCAGGATATTGGCCTGAAATAGGCATCATTGGCCGGGGAGACTGGCCGTGGCTGTATGGTATGGCTGGGTAGTGGGGAGGCATGTAAATCAAGCGTGCATGTGCTAGTTCATGCTCATGTCGTTCTTGCTCCATACGCCTTTGCTCATTTTCTCCTTCCTGCACTCATATCTTCCCTCAAGGGCATCCATTTGATTGTACATAAGTCACCAACATCCGTTCATGCATTTGCTGCTGCATTTCGGCTAATGGCTCGAGCGATGATTTAGGTAGCTGACTGCAGCGTTCAGGAGGCTCTATTGGGTGGCATTGCTGATAAAGAATATAAGCGGTTCGACTAGTCCAGATTGGACAAATTAGGCAACTTGGGCTCTTTAAATCCTGTGTTTAATAGGGAAACTGAGAAGCCCTTCTTTGATAAGTGTCAGTCCTCTGGATAACGCTGGAAGGTCCTGTGATCTAGATCATTGAAGTACCTGATCCCACTCCTACCGCGTCCTAGCTTCATGCTGCGCAACCCGACCATGTTGCAAGAGCGCAGCCCCAGCCCCAAGTTCGGTCCTCCCGGTTTGGTGGACAACATGCCCTTGAGAGACTGCATCAACTATCGCGAGCAGCGAAGACAATCATGCAACAGACACGCAGCAGCAGTACCAGCAGAAATCAAGATCCATCTTGAATTCGAGCGGACGCACCACCATCTTCCGTCCCTGAAGGCTAGTGTTGCAGCATCAGATCCCGCATGTGACAATGATGGAGAAGAGGATCGGAGACCAGGACCTACGACTCCGTCCATGGAAGCAGCCCCAGTTACTGGGCTACAATGGATGACTTCCATACAGTCACCGCAGCCAGACACTCAGCTGATAGCAGAGGACCAATTGATTAATGAGGTCTGCAGGATCTATGCCGGATTAATTATGGCGGAAAATAAATGCATCGAAGGGGACAAGCAGCATACTGAGTCTCTAAACAACCTATTAGGTCACCGATGGCAGGCTCTGATTTCTTGCACTCAACCCTGCTCCATGAGCACCATGACTTCTTTTTCATCTCGCAGCACCGTCTGTGAGTCTGGCTTTGAAACGGTTATCTGAGAAGTTCCATTCATTTCTGGATTTATTGCGCCATCGGCTTCCGAACTGGCTGGAACATACACTTACGTTCCTTCATTTGGTGTATTCAATAATGGCCCTATTCTTAGAAAGCGTTCCAGTATTCGAAGATACCTGGATCGAGTGTCTCGGTGATTCGGCCCAATATTACATAGCTGTCGAAAAATGATCTCCGCTATATCCAAAACGGAAAATGTACTTAAGTGGTCTAAGACATACAGGAATCCCTGGAGTCCTATAGGGCATAAAAGGAATCAATGTGCTAACAGTAATCAGTCTTTATATGGAAAAATTTGGTGTTAAGAAGGCCCCTACATTTCAACCATGGCCGGACGTACGCGGCTCGGTCGGGCGCCACTTGGTAGGGAACTACATTAACCGAATATAGATGACTAGGTTGGACGAGTGCTGGATTCTCATAAGGAATATCAGTAAGCTAAGCCAACACATGGTCTATCATCATCAAATCCCACCCACTTCGCTTAATATTGCAACTTCTTTTAGCTGAAGGCAGGTCTTAATTATCAACCAATCTATCAAGATTCCCTCTGGACCCTTCTTCTTGATAGTCTTCGAGTCAATCTTGGGACATTCGCTGCAGCTTACAGCCTTACTAAACTCCTGATAACGATCAGTGTCACGGCTCCACAACGCATTGTTGATCCCATAACCCTAAATGCTTATATTTGTTACTCCGTTTCGGCTATTTCGGAATATGCTGTGTGATGTCATATATGCCTACACGGTCATCACTCCACACGAGCCGAGCCGGTCCAGGCCAGTTATCGAATTCTTCCTTTGCCTACCCAGTTGTTTTGGTCAACCATAGCATGGTTGGTACCCTACCACGGCGATGGGACACTTCCGCACACAGTACGAGTCATGACGTCCTCTATTTGAGCGGGAGGGCAATATAACTTTATAAAAGACTATTCCACGCCAGAAAGCGGCAGAATATGCGCCAGACCGTAGAGGGTTAGACTCAGAATTGCTTGTCACCATGGTCTTCCGGAAATTGTTCTCTCGCAAGCGCCGCGGCGACGGCACGTCTCCCGTGGTCAGGTTGACGCGGAGCCAGCTGCCCATGTTGGGTATGGCTGAAACAACACGCAACAATTTCATCGCCACAGTCGGCGAGTTTGTTGGCACATTCCTTTTCTTGTTCTTCTCTTTCGCAGGCACCCAGGTGTCCAATACCCCTAAGCCGGTGGACGGCGCGCCCCCCAACACGTCGAACCTGCTGTACTCGGCGTTATCGTTTGGGTTCTCATTGACGGTTAACGTGTGGGCCTTTTACCGCGTGACAGGTGGTTTGTTCAATCCGGCGGTATGTGTTGACAGTGAGCCATTGGGGACGGTGTTGATGGTTTAGGTCACTCTCGCGCTGTTTTTGTGCGGCGGCCTGCCGCCTATCCGCAGCGCCCTTGTCTTTGGCTCCCAGATTGTCGGGGGAATCGCTGCCGCCGGTGTTGTCAGCGCCCTGTTCCCAGGGGACTTGAACTGCACGACGCGGCTGGGTGGTGGGGCATCGATCTCGCAGGGCTTGTTCATCGAGATGTTCCTCACAGCGCAGCTGGTGCTGGTGGTCATCATGCTAGCGGTGGTCAAGCACAAGTCGACATTCCTGGCGCCGGTAGGTATTGGCCTCGCCTTCTTCGTGGCAGAAATGATCGGTGAGTCTTGCCTTTCTTCCACCTATATACCCATCTGACCGCACCAGGCGACTACTACACAGGCGGCTCCCTCAACCCAGCGCGCTCGCTGGGCCCCGACGTCATTAACCGCAGCTTCCCAGGCTACCACTGGATCTACTGGGTCGGACCACTGCTAGGCTCGCTGTTGGCGTGTGGGTTCTTCGGCTTCCTGACACTGTTCCAGTACCACACTGTCAACCCAGGCCAAGACTACAACGAGTGGGAAGCCAAGATGGGACAGGGCTCATGGGATGAATCAAATGGGCGCCCGTCCAGGAACTTCTCAGACACGAGTACTTTGAACCGATCACATTCGATGAATGAGGGAGCCCGGAACCCGTTCCGTGATAATGCCCATGGCCATAGTCGGGCGCCGAGTAACCTTAACACTAATGCGAACCCCAACGGTAATCTCCCGGCGAATGCGAGCCAGACTAATGGTGAGCCTACTAATTTGCATCACGCTGTCGACTCGCGTAGCAACACTGTCGATCCTAATGCTCCGGGTGGTGCGGAACAGGTCTGATAGGGAGGATTGTGAGAGAGTGAGCTGTAAGGATCTTCCTGGACTCCCCTGGGCAAGAGAATGTAGAAATAGCTCTCATGATTTGCATGATTCACGCCGTTCTTTGGCTGTATTTTTCGGTATTCGGTTTACAAAAGTAATAACCCAGGCGTCCTGTGCTGGAAATTGGATTTGGCTCTGGATAACCCTGCTTTCTGGCGAAGCTTTTTCTGTCATTACTACACATAAAGATTGGTTGGTGTCCACCAGTTTCCTACTGCTAGAGAGAGCATTTATTCATTATTTACTGGTAAACCGGGACACGATGATAGGCAATGAAATCGAAGTCGCCCTACAGAAATGGTATGTATTGATTCGTCGCTCCCAAGTCTACGGATTCGTGTCGGGTGCGTTCTTTTGTGACTTGGATATGACACACACACACACAAATGCCCGTAAGGTCCGCGGTAAAGCCGTCGAGATATTGCAGGTGGTTGATTTCGCCGAGGGTTAACTTCCGGATTGGAATGCGGCGGATCAAACTGGGAACGTTCTGCAACAATTCCATGTTGTGATTGGGGTCCGAATCACGGGAATTCGAGATGATATTGCAGAAGAGAGTCAAGATGGCGGTGACGGCGTGAAAGAGGACGACCCTGATCCATGAGTCGACCGTCAGTCATGACCAAGTCTCAACCTTATAATGGGCATCGGCACCCACACCAAAAGCATACCGGGTTCACCACGGGCAACACCCTATGAAGATAAGACAGCGTTGAACGACTCGCGGTGATGGAAAGCCTTGTACTCGAAGTAATGCCGTCGAGTCTCAGTCCCCGCAAGATCGGTCCCCAAGATTTGGCATCTGCTGCTGGCTTGGTGGATGATGGTCACAGATTCCAAAGTAATTGGGGAAAAGGATGGTGGTGGTCTTCGCCCACAAATCGGGCTTCTCAGTCTGGATATACTCGGTAATCACTAATCAAGCTTTTGCCCTTCCAGTGATGTACATTGAGGAACTGGCCTCCCGACAAGGTGACTGGGCCGGCAAAGCGCTCCAGTCAAAGTGTTGGAGGGTTCTTGTTGTCGCGGCGGCAGCATCGGCAATAGCTTTGCCCTGCTCAATCTCGGCCGTGGCGGACTGCTTCTGCCAAAAAAAACTGTCAGTGCATAGATAATGTGTGCATCAGCGAAGGCAGCAGTAAGGGCTTCTCGGCCCCCCCCCCCCCCCCCTCAAGTCTGCATGCTGGATTTCAACGCGCAGGCAGCGAGTCCTTGCGCAGTGGGTTTGGCAGGGTCACGGGTGATTGCCGGAATATGATAGAGACCAGGGTGCTTCAGGAATTCTGCAACCACAGATCCGCCCTATGGTCACCAAGGTAAGCGACCTGCGTAGCTTAATGCCATGTGGGAAGACCTGCCTGAGAGCCAGTAACACCAATCACCACGACAGTTCGCTTGGTCATCATGATTGTCCTAATAGCTCAGTGTAAACTTGCGAGGTATCTCAATTGGATTTGAAACTCTTTCACGATTGACAACGCTGGAGACCTGTATATGGGTATATATATGCATGGCTCACAAAACTACCATATTAGACTGCTACCGCTGTCTCAGCGGTAGGCGTGCAAGTGATCGACGTTCCCCTGAAAAGGTGTTTAGGATACTCTCTCTGACTAGTCCTCCGTTATCCGACGGGCTTGAATACGGGATGGCACGGATCAACCAATGTTTTCTGGGCGCTCCGACGACAAACAATCCATCCTCCGTAATTACCTATGGCTATACGCTCCGCTCCGCTTAATCATCGGTGAAGAATATGCGCCACAAGAGGAGAGTGGTGTAAAGATGGCATGCACCCAAAAGTCACCTGACTAGCGGCGTTTGGGTGCCCGAAGGTAAGTCTGATTCGTTCTTATCATGACTCACAGGAGGGAACCCACACGAACACTATCTCTACTCGGGTCCGACCCGGAGATAAACGATATAAATTCAGAGATTTCCATCAGGGAAAGAGGGACTACTCTGATGAGTGACCGACTATCCGCACATTATCGACCCCCCAGATTGCCGAATAACGCTATTGAGTTGCAGCACACCTCAAGATGAGCCGTGTTATTCTTGTCACCGGAGCCAATCGAGGTGAACTAATAATATCCTCCCAGTATAGAATGTCTTGAGTTTAATTCGGTCTGTAGGCATTGGGAGAGGCCTCGTGGCCCATTATCTTGCGCAGCCGGACACCACAGTCATTGGGACCGTTCGGGATATCTCATCTGAGAAAGCGAAAGATCCCAGTACGCTGCCAAAGGGTCATGGCTCTAGTCTAATTGTCGTGCCGCTTAACGTCGAGAACCCGTCAAGCGCAGCGGAGGCTGCGTCCGAGATCCAGACGCAGCATCACATCGAGCACATTGACGTTGTCATTTCCAATGCGGGAATTTGCAACCACTGGGGTCCGGTGCAGGAAATGGCTGACTCGGACGTGCTTTCTCACTTTGAAGTGAACACGCTAGGACCGCTTAGACTGTTCAAAGCCATGGCACCGTTGCTACAGAAAGCCAGTACTCCCAAGTTCATTTATATCTCTACACTCCTGGCGAGCATCCTTGAGATTGAACAAATGCCTTCGTTAACTTCCGCTTATGGAATGTCGAAGGTGGCTGGAAATTATCTGGTCAAGAAGATTGATGCCGAAAACAAGCACTTGATCACTTTGTCGATCGATCCGGGGTAGGTTCAAATTCGCACCCCGCCATTCCGCAAAGGACCTAGAAGACTGATGCTGGCGGTCACATTTCTTAATGATAAGACTTGTTCAAACCGACATGGGTAGTCGCGCTGCGAAGTTCAATGGACTAGAGAAGGCTCCGGTGACCGTTGAGGATACCGTTCGTGGAATTACAAACCAGGTATGAACGAATATTGATTATTGGGACTATTCGAGGGATCGCTAACATCTTTGCAGATCGATGCAGCGAAGAAGTCAACTACGTCTGGCCAATTTGTTAACTATAATGGGGACAGGGTGCCCTGGTAGATGAGGCTCGAAAGTACCAAACTATAGTCTGTGAGGAAATACTTCAAGTATGTAAACGCCCCTGTGGCATCTGGAAACTGCTTCCTTACCATACTGGTCGGAGTCGTCCGCAGCAAACATTCGCAAGGCCCCAATCTCGAAGCAGCACTGTTCGCCATCCAGGCTGTACCTGGTTTCTGTGCTGCGTTGAGTTGGTGATTGTACTTTAAGCATGATAGATGGAATCCCGTGCTTACCCTTAACACGTGTTAGAGCCAATAAACGCAATTCCTGTTTCATCTCTGTTCTCGGTACTCCTTCAGCAGCTAATTTCATGAGATTACCTTCTGCTGAGCGGTATAGAGTTCTACTCGGTTATGCCTCTTAGTGCTGCTGTAGCTTTATCTTTCTCTAAATGTCTAGGGGATAGACGATCATGTGAGCGGGATCCGATCTCGTTACGTCTCTGGCTTGCAAGCTCAAGGATTGTGTTAGTAAAGGGTAGGCACAATGGAGTATATGTGTTCGATTTTATGTTATCGGGGCTTGGGGAACTCGAAGAAGGCAGATGAATGTCAATGCGAACCGCCAATTCCACAGTATCCAGTAAGCGAATGAATTTTTTAAGAGACATGACTTCTGTCACTATGTATCTCCCCAATCAGCCATCAATTAAGCATAATTCTCGAATGCTAGAGTTCTTCATATTGCATTGACGATCCTCTCAAAGTAGGAGAGTATGGGGCTAAAGGATATCGCAAAAACGAAGTCGGTACTGAGCGGCTCCCCTTGAAGTACCGCAGGCAGTTGGACAAGTCCCACGTCAGATGATCCATTGTAGACACGAGACAGATATCTCGGAGTCGTTCGCAGAATAATGGCTACAGTTATATGCTCTTATACAGGGTTATACCTGGGGCCAGTTGACCGACGCCAATTGACCAATCACAATGCCCGCGCGCGATCGTTGGCTAATCAGCAACACCGCGAATCTTTCACACTACGATTCTGCACAACAGTTGGGACGGCCTCCAAAAGGGAAACAACAGCGGTACCCTCGCTACCAACGACCATCCGCGGGATTGACGGGTGAGCGGTTCTACTATTGGACTCTGCGGGCCATTGCGTGGATGAAGCTCCGATGGCGTGACTCCTTGGCCATGCAGCGTGCCATGTCGCAGAGTATTTAGAGATCCGGGCATCCTGCTGACATTTGGGCAGGCTATATCGCTTAACAGATTGGAGTTGCTAAATGCCAGCCAAAAGTATCGCGGTTATCGGCGCGGGGCCTGCAGGGGCCATCACCGTCGATGCTCTGATGCAGGAAAAGACCTTCGATTCGGTCCGGGTATTCGAGCGCCAGGACCAGTCCGGTGGATGTTGGTATGTGCGGAGAAACGGAGCCTGCCCTCTTCAATGCAACGTGACACCCGACTCATGATTGATTAACAGAGACAACCTATGTATACAGGATATACCGCCCAAATGAAGCCCGACTCCCACTAGACATCGACAAGCTTTCCGCCAGAACGGCCGATGCGCCTATTCCCATCCCCCCTCAATTGCCCTGTCATGCCCCTGCTGTTTCACGGAACCGTTTCGCCGATTCGCACATCTACCCCACGCTCGAGACCAATGTCGACGCTTCGGTTATGTCGTTTTCGCAGGAGGCCATTCCCCCCGTCCGGTCTGAGCGGTCGATTGCCCTGCACGGTTCGGATACTCCGTTTCGGCACCACACCGTTGTCAAGAAATATATTGATGATTTGTTCAATCGCAATGGGTACCAGGATCTGGTCGAGTATAATACCACTGTTGAGCGGGCGGTGAAGAGTCCGGAGTCCGGGAAGTGGGAGCTCACGTTACGGCGGGGTGAGAAGGGAAATGTGGATTATTGGTGGACGGAGTCGTTTGATGGACTTGTTATTGCGACGGGGCATTATTCTGTACCCTATATTCCTGCTATTCCTGGGTTGAAAGAGTTTGCGGAGCGGTATCCGGGGAGTGTTGAGCATACTAAGCAATATCGGGGCCCGGAAGGGTATCATGGGAAGGTATACTCTCTTTTCCAGATTGAAGCAAAAAAGAACGGCACTGACACAAACAGCGAGTGGTCACAGTGGGAGCGTCTGTTTCCGCAGCAGACACAGCAGTCAGTCTGATCGACCACGCCCAAGTACCAATCTACACCGTCACCCGCGGGAAATACAACGTCTATTTCGGAGGACAAGCATTCAAACACCCCCAGCTCTCTGAAAGACCGCCTATCTCATATATTTCCGTCGACGATCGAACCGTCCATTTCGAAGATGGAACCTCCGCAGCAGGTGTAGACCACATTATCTTCGGAACTGGATTTACCTGGACACTTCCATTCCTCCCTGAAATTCCAACGAGGAATAACCGCGTCCCGGATTTATACCAGCATGTCTTTCACCAGCGGGATCCGAGTCTAGTCTTCATTGGCGCTGTACGTCCCCCCAACCCAGCCTCAATCTCCACCGCAAAAGTTAACAGGTAACAACACAGGTCGGCACCGGCCTAACCTTCAAAATCTTCGAATGGCAAGCCGTCGCAGCCGCCCGCGTCCTCGCCGGCAAAGCCTCTCTCCCACCCCTCCACGAGCAACAGCGCTGGGAAACAGACCGCATCGCTGTAAAAGGCGACGGGCCTGGGTTCACGTTAATACATCCGGATTTTAAGGAGTATTTCGAGGAGATGAGGCGGTTAGCTGGGGATCCTGGGAATGGGGAGCCCGGGCGAAGGTTGCCGGCTTTTGAGCAGAAATGGGTGGATGATTTCTGGGCTGGGCACGAGAGGAGGGTTAAGATGTGGGGGAGGTTGAATCGGGAGGGGAGGGGTTATCGGTTGTGATCCGTCTACTTGGATTTAGATTGCATGGTATTAGAAAGTCTAGAACATACTGATGAACATATAGATGCACACTATGAATATACCTGGACAAGCCTATTATGGACATACTATTCTAGCAGCTCACTGTCATCTCCAACATACACTCAGAACTACTGTTAATTAGCCTTATTCCGACCTCCTCACCGTCGTCTGCGTCTTTATTTTCCCCTTCCCTTGCCCATCCTCCCCGACCTCAACCCCATTAACAACCCTAAACGCCACCCTCTTCCCCTCCAAATACCTCCCATCAACCCATCTCAACACCCCCGTCATAACAACAACAACCCCCACCAACCCCGCCGCACTCTCCCACCCAACCTTATAAACCGGCGCCTCAGCAGCCGGCCACACAAGAACCTGCGACCACGCCGAAATCGCATAATACCCCGCCACCGCAACACCCACAATCAAAGCCCGGCTCTCAGGGTCCTGCGGGATGAGATCAGATAGCCATGCGAAGATCAGCGGTGCTGTTCCCAGCGGCACATACGAGAGGAAATACGAAGCGTATGCCGCGGAAAGGGGGAGTGTGGTCGGGTGTTTTGTCCAGAGAGACATGATTATGCAGGGGATTAGCGCGATCATGCATTGTGTGATGATGAGAGTATAGCGCGTGTGGAGGAGGTCAGATAACAGGGCCCAGAACCACACGAAGACGACGTTTATGGCGGAGCCGGCGATGGGGACTGCGTTTACTTGGGCTGTAGACCAGCGGCGGGTGCCGTCGGGTTTGCGCACCCATTCCAAGAATAGCGAGAAGTAGTTGTATCCGTATGTCCCCAGGACAGACGCGCAGTAGAGGATTGTTATGAAGTACACGACCCAGCCGGAGAATGTGCGTTTGACGGCAGCCCAAGACATGCGCTTTGGCTCTGCGCGGCCGTTCCGGGATAGTCTGTGCATGGAGAGCTCCGCGTCGATGGTCTTGTCGAACCAGAGTGCTCGCGGGTTTGGTTTATTGGGGAGATCGGGGATCATAATGAACCCCGCGAAACCCCATACAACAGTGATAATCGCATTGATAACAAACAACCATCGCCAGCCAGCCATGCCGGCATGGTTATTCAGTGTCTTCGTAATAGCCGCTTGCAGTGCGCCGGAGAGCATCTGTCCGACTGCTTGACAGGAATGGTAGAAGCCCATCCGTTTGGCGAGTTCGGTGGGAGTGTACCAGTGCACTAACTGCATCAGCCCCTTCGATCCACACCAATTGTGAAGGAAAAGTGACAGGAACGTACTGAACAAAGTAATCATCCCCGGCCACGCACTACTCTCACAAAGACCCAGAAACACCCGCAGCACGTAGACTTGTTTCGCGCTGGTTGTCATTGCCATGAGGCCCGTCAGGAATCCCCAGAGGATTTCAAGACCCGGAAGCCAGAAGCTGGGGCGGACATATGTAAGGATGATTTGTGAGGGGATTAGCATGATACAGTAGGCGACGTTGAATGTTGTTGTGAAGCTTCTATCCATCAGTATTATCCGATAGTGGTGTTACTATGGGGCAGAGAGAAGGTAGGGGAAGGTACTAGTTGAGTTCATTCCCGTAGAGATGGAGGTCTTCTTTCATGCCAGAGACGTAGGCGTTGTTGATGTTTTGTTGGTCGAGGTACTTGATCACTATCTTCCTTTAGTTTGATTCACGGGAGGGGATATCGGCTAACTCACCTTGAGAAATACACCCAAACGTCAACAGAAACATATCCAGTCGCCGGACAAGAGCCCTTTCTTCCAATGAGCAGGCATTGATTGGATCTCTTTGTGAACTTTGCCTGCTGAATATAGGTTTGAAAGATGCCATTCTTTTTCTACAAGTCTTCCGTATTGTCGAGGAACCAGCACGGAAAGCAGTATTCATATCTCCCGGGCAGACAGGTAGTATCACGATAGGCTCCTAACCGCCAATAGCCGTCCCTACTCTCTATCATGGTTATCAAGAATCCATACTATCCCTGTCTGGAGTAACTGTAACCTCATGATAAGAATGTTGATTGATAGATTGATAAGATCAGCGACCCCGCGAAATATGTATGTATAAATCTCCACCACCCATCTTCAACCACCACCGCATACACAAGTTACAACGAAAGCAAGACAAAATGCCACTAGGAAGCACTCTCCCCAATCAAACCCCCAGCCTAAGCTACTGGCAACGCACAACCCGCTCCTTCGCCCATCTCCACGCAAACAACATCATCCCCGTTCCAACCTCGGCAAAGTACGTGGTCATTGGCTCCGGCATTGCGGGGGCTCTAACAGCGTTCGAGCTACTCGAGGCAGGCATTAATGCACAAGAAGTTGTTATCCTCGAGGCAAGAGAGGCTGCTGGTGGTGCTAGTTCGAGGAATGCGGGGCATGTAAGACCGGGTATGTACTCCTCTTTTACTAGTAAGGATAGATGGTTGATAGGTGCTGGTGATGGCGATGGTGATGGTAGATGCATTCCGGGGCTTTACGGCGTATTCCACAGTCCATGGTGCTGAGCAGGCGCTGAAGATTATCGCGAATGAGCGTATTGTTCTACAAAGGGTAGATGAATTCATAAACAAGTACAACGTCACCTGCGATTTTCACCGCACGACAACATTCGATGTTTGCATGACCCCGGAATTCGCAGAATACGAAGCTGCGAGTTTCGACGCGTACAAAAATGCAGGCGGTGATATATCCCATGTCAACTACTACACTGGAGCAGAAGCGCAGCAGAAAACGAAAGTCCCGGGCGCGATAGCTGCGTACGAATGGCCAGCTGGTTCGAGTCATCCGGCGAAATTGGCACAATTTCTCTTAAACAGCGTGATAAAAAGCGGCGCGAGGTTATTCACGTTCTGTCCGGTCACGGCAATAACACGATCATCAGATGCAGGGCCTGGGCTATGGGATGTCCACACACCCCGAGGAACACTGACGACTGAAAAAGTGATACACTGCACCAATGCACATGCAGCCTTTCTACTACCCTTGCTGGACAACTATATCACGCCGAACCGCGCCCAGGCACATTCCCTGATCCCAACAGCTACTTTCACAGGGACAAATACCATCCAAAACACATTTTCTCTGCGCTACAGTCTGCACCATTTCTACTCCCTGGTCCAGCGACAGACCGATGGCACGCTTATCCTGGGCGTGTCAAGGTCGAATCCCACGCTTAGCAAGGAGACGATCGCTAGCCAACTGAGTATCAATGATAGCAAGTACAATGAGGAAATTGCACAGGATGCACTGCGTAATTTCGCGAAGATATTTCCCAGTTATGACTCCGGGGCTATGATGCACGGTGAAGGATTGGACCATGCTTGGACGGGGATTATTGCGATGACGGCGGATTCGGTGCCGTTTGTTGGGGAGGTCGAGGGGTTTCCGGGGCAGTTTGTTTGTGCGGGGTTTAATGGGCATGGTGAGTGTCTGCTTTTGGTATTGTGGGAATGAAGCTGACTTTCCAGGTATGGCGCGCATTTTTACGTGTGCCCCGGGAATTGTTAAGCTGGTGCTTGGGAAGCAGTGGGAGGCCACGGGGCTACCGGAGTGCTTTCAGATCAGTCAAGGGAGACTGGGTAGACTGTCGTCTCAAGTCGTGCCGTCAGTTTGGTGATACCAGCGAAGCACATGATGCACGCATTTTTTGTATAAAAGACCGCCCACGTGAAACGTCTATATTCAAGGGCAAATGAAACATTCTCAGGTGCAAAATCCCAGTTCATAAAATAGAAACGGGCTGAAAATCAAGTAGTTGTGGTATATACAAGGTAGCGAAAGAACCTTGAATCCAATATTGACCAAGAAATCTGTATACACGTATCCAAACGAAAGTAGAAGATGTATAATAAAGACAATATAAATAAAGAAAGAAAAGAAGAAATGTACGGTCAGAAAGTCGTAAGAAAGGAGTTCACTCCCAAACCCCAAGACGCCAAACACCCACGGGGTAATCCCCGGACCAGATCGGCCTGCGATAGGGCGGGAGATTACCCGCCCAAAGTCCGTGGGAGCCTGATCTCCCTGTTGGTGACGGACTAGCTTCAAAGCTCGTTTTCGTTTTCGTTTTCAGTGTGGGCAGCTAAGAAACCGGCTGGTAGCCCTTGTTCCGGAATTCACTTTGCTTCCAGTCCGACTGGAAGTTGCTCATCTCGGCCCGGTCTTGGTTCCAGTTGGAGTCGTCGAGAGCGTGTTCGAGGCGGCCCTTGCGGCGCTGGCGGATACAATAGAGGATAAAGGCAGCAATACCAATGGCGCCGACGGCACCAGCACCGATACCAACACCAGCCTTGGCACCGGTAGGCAGCTCATCCCACTTCTCGGAGAGGGACTTCGGTGGCGGTTTGTTCAGTTCGGTGACAGTGGTAGAGTTGCCCCTAATGATAATCAGCATCATGCACATACGAAAAGGTAGCAAGGAAGACATACTCGACCACATTGATGCTCTCCCAGTCACCGGTTTTGTCCGTGTATTCGTATTCCTTGCCAGACGAAAAGTCGTGCACGCGGACCTTTTGGACGACCATGGTGTAGGGACCCTTGTCGTAGTCGACCTCGCCTCCTGCCCATTCAATAGTACCCTGGGCGTTACCAGAGTCACCGGCGGGCCAGATACCAAAACGAACGTTACTCGGGGTCTGGGGGAAGTTCTTCCCATCCAAAGCGTCTTCGTAGTTCAGAGTGCGGACCAATTCCTGGTCCAGCCACCACTCCACCTTGTCCTTGGTCCAGTAGGTAGTGTAGTTGTGGAACTCGGTGTCAGCGTTGGAGACGTCGTGGTAACCGCCACGGTCGTAGCTTGAGTCGTTTCCTTTGCCGTAGTAGTTGGACTGCACCTGGGAGGTGTTGTAACCGACCCATTCCCAGTCAATCTCGTCCAAGTCGTCAGACTGCAAGACAACACTGCTGATAATACCACCACCCTTGGCCATCTTGACGTGCGACTCGACAATACCGAAGAAGATGTAGAACTTGGACTGCAGGGTAGGGGAGTCCAGCTTCTTTTTAATGGAGAATTCGGCGCCGTTCTCGGTCCAGTCGATTTCGCCATTGGTCGTGGCCCAGATGTTCTCGTCTTGGGTACCATTGAAAACCCACGTGTGATTCGTACCCAGAGCAGGGTCTGCCGGGCAGTCCTCCTTAGTCGGGTTACAATCGGTGAAGGTCTGGGCGTGGACGGAGGCGATACAGGCCAGCAACAGGCCGATAAAGAAGCGGGCGAGCATGGCGGGCGTTTGGTAGACGGGTTAAACGAAGAAAACGAGGGAATCTCTTGCTGTAGGCGAGGGCGAACAGATATATTGCTCAATAATTGCAAAAAGAATGGCTGGCCAACGAACAATGGCCAAAAAGGAGTGGAAGTGCGCTGAAACGCACGAGCAAAAAAGAATGAACCGAGAGGAGTGAGGGACAATAGCCCACCACCACAGCAAGAGAGCGCAATATATTTGAGTGAATGACAACAAGAATAGAAGAGAGAAAGAAGAACAGAAAAAGAGCATGGAAAAAAAAAAAGAGGAGAACAGGCAGAGATCGAACCCCGTGACCGGCGGCAAATTCAACCGCCGAATTATTCTTAGCGCTGCTGTAAGGGGCTTTCCAAATCGGGTAATATACGCTTGGTCCAGACCCCGCCGCTAATCCTGATAAGGCTAGCCCACCGGGTTAATCAGGAACTAGCCTGATTAGGCTAAGATCGGTAGGAGCCCCGGGGGCTTGTCCCGGCTTGTGATTGGCTGCTGGCAGATGACCTAATCTGCAGCTTTGTGATCAGGTGACTGATCTGATCCTGAATATGGAGGATTTACAGTAAGAGTATCGACGTACTCGTAGTGAACATACTCCGGAGTACTTGTACTCAGTTTTACGGTAGAGTATGCTTAATATGTACAATTCTCAGTCGAGAGGACAAAAATTGAGTGCGGCCAAGCAAGCCCGCTGAAACTAGTGCTGTCCGAGGGTCCGCCACAGACCCTGATTCTTTTAATATAGGAGTGGCAAACAAAAAAGGGGCTCATCTTGATACGGTTCTACCGGTGGACATAGTATGCCATAGCCGCTAGAGTGCTATTTATGTATCTGCCCAATACGTCTATAGTGACACCGTCAATGCACAATGCTTGTTTCTCGCTTAGTGTCCTGAATTGGCTGCGTGCTGCTATTTTAATGCTGCCAATGCACACTTGTCTAAGACATCCGTAGAAGAAAAGTCGAAGAAATAACAGAAAAGAACACCTCCGAGACATGTCATCATAAGTCGTCCGAGTCATAACCATAGCACACATGACAGTTCGTCAAATCATTCACATCCACCGAATCAGGTCATATACACCCTCGCCGGCCGTCTCGGTTCATACCGCGGTCGCGAACGGCTCCCCTTCTCCACGTATTCCACCACTGACGGACTACTTGTGCGCCGTCTGCGCCGTCGACCCCGACTGCTGGTCCCGGCTCCAGGAACATATCCAACATCAGGCTCTCCACCGCTCCAGGCACCCTTTAAAGTGCACACTTTCCACAACCAGATCAGCAACAGCGTGCCTGCAATCGATCCGATGACGATGCCTGCGATGCCACCCCCAGATATGGTGCTGGGGCAGGTATTACCGCTATCGGAGGATTGACGGGCGAGAATGGGGGCCTGGTAGATCTAGATGAGCGGTTCGGTTCCACGGGATGAACATCGGGAGCGATCCAAGGATTCGACTTACCATTTTTGGTGGGTATTTGAACCGGTAGTGCGGGATACTGAGTACCTGGATTGAACCTATGCAGGATTATGCTTCTCTACGAGAAATAAAAGAAAGAGAAAAGAGCGCCTTTTATCGCATTCGAGGATGTTCTCCCGCACTGACGTCAAGAGCACGTCTTGCGACGATCGCGGCAGAGCCGAGTCAACTATAACAGGGTATATCAAGCGGTATACTACCATACTATACGTTTAGTGACCAACAGAACTATATATGCGTGTTTAGCTGTCATGCACGACATAGGTATATCGCTTCTGCAGCAATTAAGCCCCATTTCGGCGCATCTATAAGGGGATACTGTACTATGAGTTGTGCCGGTGACAGGCGGGGTAATCAGGCGATTTACATGCGATTGAATCATTTGGCAATGATCAACTTGCCGAGGCTTGGTAATGATAAGAGACCCTGGAAGACTGGCAGAAGTGGGGAAAGCCTCCGAAGTGTATACCATAGTAGAACATGGAGCCGGTCAAGTTTCTATACCGTAGTGTACCCTATTCTTTCACCGTAGCATGCTCCGATGCAGTGGTTAGTAAATTGATATGAATATTCGGAGTAGAGCAGATAACTAGTTGGTCAGCATAGTGTCGCCTAGAGTTATCATTCACTCATTATTGTTCCATCATCAATCATCATCAGCAATGAGACCGGCTAGTTCGATGCAGAAGTGGGTTTCACACATTCGCATAACTTGACCTAGAAAAATCATTAGGGAAAGACTCGAATTAACTGCTGCTGTGCCATGAATGCAAAGAACGATGGAGCACCTAGTTGGTAAGAAGTACTACTTGGTGAAGAGAAAGGGTCAATAGAACCCACTACTCCTCAGAATAATTGATTCGCTTCATGAGAAGTTCGACACTGCTTCTTACGGAATATATGGCGTCACCTACCATGAGAATTATCTACAAAGTATGAACAAATATAACGGCAAGGTGGCCCAGTCCTTGGTTTTGCAGTCTCCGGGTGGTGTCATGTCCTCGTGCGTTGTCCCGCTATCTTTGTTTCTCTTTGTGCCGGCACCCATCGAGCACATAAATTGCCAGATGGTGTTCAAATGCGGTCTTGTGTCTCTTAGACTACTTGTCTATTTGCCTTGCAGCATGCTAATATCTTGCCCTGAATGATGTCGTCCTTCCCATAGTTGAGGAAACGGGTTATGGAGACGGTTCCGACACGTCCTATCCCTCGCCCAACGGAATCAGCCAAAGCAAAAGGCACGTCACAGTGCAAAGTGGGTTTTTTATATGCTATGGAGGTATCCAAAGACTGCCCTGGTTAATAGAAAACTTATAAGTGGCTACTCATGTCATCAATTGAGCTGTGATGGTTTCTGCTGCACTCCCAGTGTGTATTCGTCATGGACTGCAGAATCTTTACTATCACATTTAGCAGTCCCTCCATGACTGGTGGACTGATGGCTGCAGTAGAACGCGAATGAGAGCCACTTACTACGAATTCAGGAAATTGCCGCTTGAGCGCCCATATGCTCGTTGATCACTTGATGAATTATTCGGGGGGCCATATGGGTCAGGGTTTACAACTATTTCTCGAATTTGTTCATTTATGTGAATGTCGCTTACCTTCATCGAGCGCTCCCTTCCCATCTTGGCCCTGCTCGGATCGGATTCAACTTTAACGGAGTTCATTCTTTCTGGGAAATTGTGTTTAGATCTCTACCACTTGTGTTCGAATAACAAGCCGCATTGCCCTATACTACAGAAGTAATATGCATGAGCAAGCACGCCACCACAAAGTGCCGGCCAAAGAAGACAGAAGGATGTTAATCTGCATGGTAATGGTAGTGTATTACTAACATGAAAGACTGACTGGTGGTGAGAGCAACTGTTTGTTCTTCGAATTGACTCTTACTACACTCAGGCGAATTCGGTGACCTTCTCGGGATATCTTCGGAATAACAGCAATATGAAGAGAAATAGTGCTTCAATTAGTGTCTTCTATTACCAAAATAAGAAACGACCATCTCCCGCTCCAGCGCCGAACGCGTATGGTGCCCCGTAGTTTAAGCCGCTGCCTAGGGATTCTGTCCCAATTAAGCACACATTGCGTAGGGCTGAAAAACTTCACGTAGAATTCCACATGGAGATCTCTCGGCCTTACACCAACATCAAATCTCAACAACAGCAACCAAACTTCAACAATGTTCAATTAATTTCAACAGCGTACACAAGTCTATCTACGCATCCATAGCTAACTTCCCTGTGGCACCTCTCATGTCATATTCATGGAATTATTATGGAACGTACCGGCAAGAATCATGTCCCGCCACTACGCCGCACCCTGTGGGGTCGGGCTTGCGTATACGCAACGGTGACGCCTCATCTTTATACTTCGTTGGTGACGGCTTAAATCGAGGCATCACCAAGGGAAGGAGTATGTAAAGAGGTGAAGAGCCCGGTAATAGCCTCTATCACTCATTAGCCTTTCTATCTACAATCACAAAGTACATCTACGCTTCACCGGAACTACAAATACATACACACCTCGAAAAAACACATCGAACACCAAATCATAAAAAAGCTAACCAACATGTACGGCCATCACCATCATCACCACGGTCCCCCCAGCGGTGGTCACCACGGTGGCCCAGGAGGTCCTGGTGGTTTCGGAGGTCCTGGAGGTCCTGGCGGCCCCGGACACCACCATTCACACCACGCCCCAGGAGGTTTCGGTCCCGGTCCCATGGGCTACAACCCCGGTTTCGAGAAATCCGGACCACCAGGCGCCGGCCCCCACGATAACCCGCCTCCATACCACCACATCGAAGATCCCTCCGGCTTTGGTCCTGGTCCCGGTGGCCCCGGTCCCAACCACGGCCCTGGATTCGGGCCTGGGGCTGGACCTCATGGCCCTGGTGGTCCTGGTCCGGCTGGTATCGGACATCATGGTGGTCCTCATGGGCACCACGGTCATCATGGACCGGTAAGCTGGGAGCCCATCAATGGAAATGTGTCGTACGATTTGCTGACCGCGGTTTGAAGCATTAGTCTCAGCAGCAACATCACCACAGATTTCTGGGAAAGACTTTGCATCACCGTCACCATAAGCCATGATATAAATTTAGACAAGGTATAGAAGAGGATTGGTTTATTTTTGAGAGCGTTCTGTTTCTCCGTTTGATACGAGATTGATACCCAATTTGGATAAGTACTGTGTTCAATTCCAACGAGTGCATATTTACCCGACTGAATCATATATAAACAATGCTCAAGATACAAACATAACCATGAACAAAACCCGAGAATTTGCATATATATTCAAAACCATGACAACAAACAGAACACCAATCCCAACCGTAGGCAAATCGCATATGTTCATAAACCATGCACCGAAGTCATTATCGTCCCGTGATATAATCCTTGTTTTCAATCGTTACACTCTTGGTCATATGGTTGACCTTGTACACTCCCACCAGGCGAGAGGCAAGTTCGAACTGTTGGTTGTCAGAAAATGATCTGATTTAAAGTGAAGAAAACTTACCATGTTGTTTCTGAGCGAAATAACGATAAACTGTGCATTCTTCGTCCTCTCCTTAATGTATGACGCCACAATCGAGACCTAACTAGTCAGTAACTATCCATACAATTGGTAAAAGGTAACTCACGTTTCTAAAGTCGAGGGCAGCGTCAATCTCGTCCATGACATACAGCGGCGTAGGCTTGTAATGATGGAGCGCAAAAACCAACGCCAAACTCGACAGCGTCTTTTCACCGCCAGACAAGTTACTGATGTTCTTCCAGCTTTTCTTCGGCGGCATCACGGAGAACATGATACCCTCCGAGAACGGATCAAGCGAGTCGACCAGTTCCAGTTCGGCGTTACCGCCCATGGTGATCATCTGGTACATTTCCTTCAGGCGGAGCGAAATAATGCCGAAGCCCTCCATGAAACCGTTCAAGCGAGCGGACCGGAGACCGTCAAGACGTGCCTTTGCGCTGTCACGGGATGCCAGGGCTGTGGCCAAATCAGCGGAACGGGACGAGTGTTCGGCTGTACGGCGGCGGTATTCTTCGATGACTGACAAGTCAACAGACGCGCTCTGGGTCTTCTCCTCGAGTGCTGCGATGACAGCTTTCAGAGATTCCTTGTTCATCTCGTCCAATTCATCCTTGGTGAAGGTTTGGAGCTCTGCGGGTTCCTGCTCGTCATCGCCAAGGTCACTGACGTTCTGAAGCTTCAAGTTCGACAACTTCTCCTGCCAGTAGCGTCCTCGCTTCTCGTTTTCGGAGAGGGCCTTCTGGTTCTCCTCGAGCTTGTTGCGCATTTCAATCTCGGTAGCCCGGCTCTCGTTCAGCTCCGCTACCTTATCGTCCAGCTCATCCTTCATGGACTTGAGTTCACCCTTCTTCGTCTCAAGAGCCTGCACAAGATCTGTTAGTTATCGAAATCTTAGAATTCCGTAGTATAATAATGTTACCTCTTGAGCATCTTCAACTCTTTGCCTCCAGCCAGATGCATCGTTGGTCTGATTCTCCACATCCACCTCCAACTTCTCCAAACCCTCATAAACCTGCTCAAGTTCCTTTTCAGCATCAGCACGGGATTTCTGATGCTTGGTGATCTGCTTCTCATTCTTGGACTTCTCGACTTCAGCATTGGAGATCTCCTCGGCAAGCATGCCGATCTGTTCTTTCAGACCGTCGACCTTGGCCTTTTGGCTACGCAACCGGACACCACCAACTTCCATGATCTTGTCTTGGAGAGTTTGGATCTCCTCCTCAATCCCACCCCTCTTTTCACGGAGTTCTTCAATTTCCTCCTCAAGGGAAGCAATCTGCTTCTCAAGAGCAGCCGCCTGGCCAGCGTCGGTCTTGGAAGGCTTGTGCGCCGCACCCAGTTCCTTGACTCTGCGTTGAGCATCGGTGAGACCACGACTGGCACTCTCGATTTCGAGCGTGATCTTCTGAATCTTGGTATCGATTCGAGGAATCTCTTCGGTCTTTTCGCGCATCATAGACTCAATATTCCGCTGCTTCTCCTGGAAAACGAGGAATTTCCTTTCCGTCTCCTCAAGGTCTCCTTCCAGTTTGGCAACCTGTTCCCTGCTCGTATCAGCGACTTGCTTTGAGGACATTCCGCCGCGGGCAACACGTGTTCCACCACCACTCATGGTACCGGACACGTCGATGAGTTGACCGTCCAGTGTCACGACACGCCAGCGACGAGCGCCATAAGCGATGCGGTTCGCCTGTTCGAGGTCCTTGGCGACAAGCGTGTTTTGCATAACACTGTAGAAAGCTGGTGCGAACTTGGGATCCTTGGGCTTGACTAAATCGAAAAGACGCGGAACACTCTCGGGAGTGTAGATACTCGACATGTCTCTGCGGGGCAGACGGTCAAGAAGGATGAAGTTGGCACGACCGAGGTTGTTCTTTCTCAAGTAGTCGATACATTGTTGACCGACTTCGACGGATTCTACAACCATGTTCTCCAGCGCTGGGCACGCAGTCGAAATGGCGACATCGTATTTCTCGTCGATCGTACCAAGGTTTCCTAATCTTCCATGGAATCCATCAATACGTCCCGACTCCTTAAGACGCATGAGACCGGTCAACACGCTGCCACGGTTTTGAGTGCTGTGCAGACTGGCCCTTGCCTCGTCCGCTTTTTGGCGTGCACTAGAAACATGGGTGCGAACCTCCGGCTCTCGTGCGGTGTACTTTTTTAGGTCGCTCTTTAGTTTGGCCACTTCTTCCTCCAGCGTAGCTTTTTGGGACTTGTGCTCTTCCAGGTCATCTTGTTTAGCGGCTAGCGTTTCCTCAATCGACGAGACCTTCGACTGCGCTTCTTCCAATAAAACGGTACCAGCATTGCTTCTCTCGCGGAGGATGTCGAGTTCACTCTGCGCAACAGCAACTGCGGACTGTTTCTGATTGATCTTTTCATCCCAGGGTTCCAAGGATCGTTGCTTGGCAGTGATCTTATCGGACAGGCCTTGTGTCTTATTCTTCAGTCCATCACGAATGGTCGACAGCTCTTCTTCTTCAACCTTCATCTCCTTTTCGAGCTCGTTGGTTTCCGCTGTCTTCTTCTCAATGTCGTGAGTGTGCTTCTCGACAAGACTCTGGCATTCGGATGCCGCCAGACGAGTAGAATGCATAGACTTTTCGAGCTTCTTTTGCTTCCCGACAAGGAATTTTTTCTTCTCATCAAATTTCACCGATTCCTTATCATATTTCGCCATTTCTTTCGTCAAGCTTTGGACCTCTTTCTCCATGCTTTCGTATTCCTTCAACCCACGTTTGTAGGCTTTTTCGATATCCTTAATGCCAGACTGGTTGCCTTCGTGTTTCTCAAGCTCAAGATTCAAGAGCTCCTGCATTTGCAAGATCGCTTCTTCAGTGACACGAATGTTGTCAAGGCATTCGTTGATATAGATCTGGTACAAGGCCGACTGTTTCTCTGCCATCTCGTTCTCGTCGCGGATGTAAGAAAGTGCCTTATTCTTCTTGTCCTCGAGGCCTGCCTTCTCTTTCTCCACATGTTGGACACGGTTGTTCTTCTCGACACAAACATCGTTCAACGATTCGAGTTCGTTGGCGGCTTCGTCAATAGGAGTCTTGTACTTTGACGTGCCGATGATGTCTTCGAGGTATTCCAGAAGCCCATCCTCGTGCTCGTTGGCCGCCTTGGATTTCATCTGCGAAATAGATTCGACTTCACCTTGCAAGATCAGGAAACGCTTGTGGTCGAGGTCAACTCCGCGGTCGCGCAGGAATGCTCCGACTGTGTTAAAGCTGCTTTCTTTGCCGTTCATGTAGTATTTACTAGTGTTATTCTTAAACGCTTTGCGTGAAATGATCAGTTGGGAATCTGGGACTACTTCATGTTCACCGGTCGGCAGGTCCATGACTTCCTGGAAATGGACTTCGACTTCACAGAATGGCAGGTCGGGGTAGTTCGCGGAGTTATGGATAAGGGCCGAAATTTTGCCCTGTCTCATCTTGCTGGCTCGGAAACCAAACACAAACAGGAGGGCGTCGATAACGTTCGATTTTCCAGATCCGTTTGGTCCGACCACCGAGGAGAACGATGCGTGGAACGGTCCAACAATCTGCTGTCCTGCATAACTCTTGAAGTTGGTTAGAACCAAAGTCGTCATCATCAAGCGAGTCTTGGGCCCTTCAGGTTTCTGGGGCTCTGGTGGCGCAACGTTGCGGGACTTCATCATGATGTCCATGGGCTTCTCGAGGACCGTCGTGTTCGGGTTGATAATGGAGATTTGTGATTTTTGCTCCTCTGCGGGCTTCGGCGTCTGGTTCACGGCGGAGTCGGTGATATCGGCAAGTGGCGCAACGCTGCTTCGTCGTGACGGCGCTTGCGATTGCGGCGAGGCTGATGTCTCTGGAGTCGGGAGTGAGGACTTTTCCGGATGGGTTAGGGGGCCACTACTCTGGCGGGGATGTTCCATACTCTTTCTCTTTAAAGTTGCTGCCGCTGCTTGTGAAGGCGACTGGGGTTCTCCTCCAATACTAGCGACAGAATCGCCATCCTCGTTCGAATCGCTAGCCTGGGACGTTTGCACGGGCTCCCCTGACATCGATCGTCGCGACTTCCGTGCCGGCCGCGCAATACTCGGGGTAGCTGGTTCGACGGTAGGGGCTCTGGATGCTCTTGACGCCCTCGACACTGGTCTCGAGGCTGTAGAGACTCTTGAAGAGGCCCTCGAAGAGGCCCTTGAAGTTGTGGAGGCCGAAGAGGCGGTCGAAGCCGTGGATTGTCGTCGAGACTGTCTGGTCATGGATTGTCTGGGCATAGACTGTCTGCTCATCGAAGTTCTTTTGGGGACTGGTGTGTACTCCTCTTCTTCCTCTTCATCGTCGTCGTCGGCTCCGCCGTGATTGGAGGGGGTCGGAGTGACATTGCCGGAGTCTTCTGAATCGGGCGTCGATTCAACAACGTAGCTTCTTCGGGGGGCAGAACGACGCGACGGTCTGCCCTTTGCGGTTGTCGACATTTTCTGAATATACTATGCGAGCAACAGCCGCATCAAGGCGAAAACGTGTTGTGGTCGTTGGTGTTTATTGATTTTCGGCGGCGGAGGAAAGTGGGCGGTTGTTTACCTTTTCGCCGCATGAGGAAAGGCGTCTTTTTCTGCCACAACAAAGACCACCGCCCTGCTTATGTCACTGATACGATCTGTAAAATACGGTAATTCATGGCCGACAGAAAAGATGGAGCAAGACAGGAAAACAACAACAGCAACCAGATAAGCAGACACCATGGCTCCCTGGGACGATTTCGACGCCATATTCTCCTTTAACAGGAACTTTGTGTATGATGGCAAGCTCATTGAGCAGATCACCTCCAACCGCCGTGCGCTGGAGAACAGGCTCTTTGCAGACCGACTGTTAGGATTGCTCGGGGTCAAAGCAGGTAAGTGGCAGACTGCGAAATAGCCGATACTAGTCAGTAAATAGATGCTTATTGTGGGCGGTTAGTTACGAAGCTCTATCCTCCCAGATCGAATTCAGACCTCCGGACGCTCGTTGGACACATTACTTCGTCGCCGCTGGATATCCATCACAAGCAAGCGTTGATCTACTACATCCTGAAGGATTGTCGAGCTGCTGGGGATGCCGCCACACATTTTGCTCGTCGATGCCACCTGCCGGAAAAGTACAGGCTGTTCATTGAAGGATTGTGGAACCTCGATCGCCTAGAATTTAGGGTATGTTGCTCCGGTGGGAACGGTGATAATGTCCTGGACTGGCAGCTGACCGTCGTAGCGCGCCGTTGAATTTCTGACCGAACCCTCCATCATTCCGACCTTCCCAGATGAGATCCTCTACGCCCTTACCCTTTCGAATCTCCCGAAGCACGATGATAGCCTCGTCATGGCATACTACTTCACCGTCAGTCCCCCGCTTGCGACAGAGAAGGTCCAGAAAGCATTCTTTGCAACCATTTGTCGCGCTAGCATTACGGAGGCATTCTACTTTACGAGAAAGAATGATGAGTCGCTGCGCCGTAGCTATCTCGAACAATTGATTGTATTTGTCCACAAGACCACTGCCGGTCAAATGAGAAGCAAACGGGCCATGGAGCTGATTGGTCTCCCGCTGGAAGAAAGGGAGGAACAATGGTTTGAAGATGCTCTTCTTCAAGGAAGCGCAAAGGCGCTGCATGGTGCTAAAGATACTGTCATGATGCGACGACTTGCGACGGGAAAGCTGAGCGGGCTCTCTGCGGACCTTGAATCATTGGGTGGAAAAAAGGTGGACGGTTTGAACTGGGATATTCTCAAGCAGAGCATGCCCGTTCGCAATACATAATACCCTGGTAAGGATAGAAATGGTGTTCGATATGCTTGTTTATGGAGATCTGGACATGGGACTGTAATCGCATTGCAAACACAACCGGAGTTATGGTGTTCAATTTTTATCCTTAGCGTGAATCAATCGTTGTTCTTTCCTTATTCTACTATCTAATCTTCTATTATTTACTATTTCGTAGACCCAAATAATCTGTAGGTGTCTGCTGTTCGGGTCGTAATATTACCGGAAAATAACGTACATCACCGCAGGCATCGCCCTTGACCTCGACAACATCTGCCTACACGTCTATTCTTCCCTGGAAAGAGCATTATTCCGATTGCTTTTTATTTCAAGCTTTAGCATAAGACCTGAGGTCTATATCCAGGCCCTCATTGGGATTCCTTAGGCCGGTTGAAGGTCTGTCTTTGTCACTGGCCTTATATCACCGCAGATTCCTCTCCTTGAGGAGCTCCGGCCATAAAAGACATCAAAATGGTCGTTTGCAATTTCTTCCTACAAGGCCGGTGCAGATTCGGAGGTGAGTCTTTCCCCCTGATTTTCGGGGTCTTTGTCACTAACGCTTATCAGAGCGCTGCAAAAATGAACATCCGGGTCAAGCTACAATGGGCACGGCGGGAAGCCGTTTTGGGGCTCTCGCTGGCGGAGGAGGTTTTGGAGGTACATTCATTGTTTTGAATACGGCATGTGCTACTCGTACTAACTGGTGCTAGGCCGCACAGGACCACAGACTCAACAAGCACAAAAGTAAGTCAGCAATCATTCTACTTTTGCCTGCTAGGATACTGACGGATTACAGCTACAGTCTGAACGCGGATGATATCAAAACCGACTTGACCGCTGGCAAGGGACGACCAGAATGGGTCTTCTCATGCTATGGTCCTGGACGGAACGCTCCAAGACAGCTGTTTGGTGGTCCCCAGCGCGAACAGAGTTTCGAAGAACTACGACTACGACATTACGAAGCAGCAGCAACAGGAAACGCAGAGCAAGCGGTACAGGAAGCTCAGATGCTCTATGCAGAATCAGTGAACCAGATGGAAACCGCTCTACATGACGTCAGTGGAGCTATCAAATACGTCCTGGATGGGGCCAATGAACATCCGAACCGTATCGATATCACAGAGGGAAAGATTAGTCCTAGTTCTGGTCCTAATCCTTTCCATCAGCCATCAGCATTCGGAACCCCATCCTTTGATCAGCCTTCTGGCTTTGGCCAGGCAGGTCAGACAGCGTTTGGAAAACCGTCAGGGTTTGGTCAGCCTTCAGCCTTCGGGCAGCCTTCCGCGCCTGCGCAGCCCTCTGGTTTTGGGCAACCGAGTGCCCTGGGAACAGGTTCGGCATTTGGACAGCCATCAGGTCTGGGTGGAGGATCTGCCTTTGGTAAGCCAGCGTTTGGACAGCCCAGCTTTGGCCAGCCGTCCGCTGGTCAACCGTCCTCATTTGGCCAACCGGCATTCGGGCAACCCTCGTTCGGTCAGCCGTCCGCACCAGGAGCAAGCCCGTTTGGGAAGCCTACTACTGCATCGCCTTTTGCACAGATATCGGGCCAGGCTCAACAAACAGGTGGCGGTTTTGGCCAACCATCCGGACAGACTGCTTCTCCATTTGCGCAGATAGTCCAACAACAGCAACCATCACAATCAGCTCCAACAGGGTTTGGCCAACCGTCCACAACCGGTTTTGGTCAGCCCTCACAAACAGGGTCACCATTTGGCCAACCAGCAGCCCCATTCAGTCAACCAATAAAAAGCCCTTTTGGAGCCGCTGCTCAGCAACCTCAACAACAACCCACACCCTCACCATTCGGCCAGCCCGCCGCTGGCGGATTTGGCCAGCCTGCTGGTGCACCTACAGGGTTCGGACAACCGGCTCAAGCCCCAGCCCAGGCCCCAGCCCAGGCTCCAGTTCCGTCACAGCCAGCAGGAGCAGGGCCACCACCAGTTATCAAGGTCGATGACTCCAAAGAACTCAACCCCATCCCCTCTCTAAACGGCCAAACCCTTCGAAACTCTCTTACGCAGAAACCCACGACGTGGAAGGGTCAACCTGTGAAGGAAATTGGCGATGCGCTATGTTATTTGCATCCTCAGGATCGGCAGACTTGGGTTCGTATCTTCTTCCCCAATGGACCGCCGGAACAGGCTAGTCTTCGAGACGCGCAAGGGAAACCAGAAGAGTACACATCGGAGGTTACAGAGCAGTATCAGTTCTTTTTGCAGAATGGGTATTTCAGGGACGGCGTTATTCCGAGCGTGCCGCCGAAGACGGAGTGGGTGAGCTTTGATTTCTGATTTCTATACGAATACTGTAATATACCAAGGAAACAGTCATTACTCGCTTACACATTACGGCATTTAGCATATGGAAATGGCACAATAATTTTTTTGAATCCGTTTCCTTTTTGAATTCAGGTTCTATAGGGTATATAAGCTGACTTCACAGGACATCCGAAGTAATCAAACCCCAATGTCCCGCAAGCCAACCACACGCACCATCCCATTTACGAGACAGCACTAACAACCCCTTCCCTAATCCGTTCGAAACTAAACGAACGAATCTAAGCAGCAATGGTAACCTCAACCTCAACACCAGCCTCGATGTTGATGATGATCTGCTTGACGGTCTCGGTGGGGGCAAGCAGGCTATTCCAGTTAGCATCTTCCCTTCTATCCTCTCGGAGTGTTTTGGGGGCACATACTCTATGAGACGCTTGTGGATGCGCATCTCGTACTTGTCCCAGGTCTTGGATCCCTCACCGTTGGGGGTCTTACGGGTGGAGATGTGAAGGGACTTGGTGGGCAGACGGACGGGGCCCTTAACCTGGAGGGACTTGGAGCGGGCGCGGTCGATGAGCTCCGAGCAGACCTTCTCGAGGGCGGCAACCTTGCGAGAGGTAAGAGTGATACGGATCTTGTGGACCTTCTATAAATTCGAACAGATGTTAGCACTGTACTCGATATACTCGAATCGCGATTCAATGGGATCAATGGACGTACAGGGCCCTCGCCGAAATCCTTCTCGGGCTTCTGGAAAGACATCTTGACCGTCGTATTGAGAGATGCTGGAATTATTAGCGATTGTAGGAATTACTGACGACGAGAAGAACTCACAGGTTACTGCCAATCAAGACCTGAACTGCGTGGCTCGGTAAGGTGATGATGGCCGTTGAGGTTGAAAATGTACGATTTTCGCTTGGCCCAAAATTGATAACGATTTGGCCAACTTTTCTTGTGCGGGCGGAGGCCTTGGCGCTCGCCTATCTGGCACTAACCGCTTATGGAAACCGACTCCCGCCGACGTCAGCCATGACCATACAGGTGCAAGTACAGACATAAGTACAGGTTGTCAATAGTTGCTGCAGATAAATATTGTTCTTGGAGATACCCTTTCTGTGCTCTTTTGTCCTTATATTTTTTATCTTCGCTCCAGCGCTTTAATGGCGGATCTACCTCCCCTCGCCCCGGTTCCACCACCCACGATCCGGACTACGCTACAACAGGCCGAGTGGGAAGCATGTATAGATGCATGGACGATGCTTCTTCGGGTCCGGATAGATACCCCGGCAAAGATATTCCAAGATCTTGCTGCCAAGGATGAATCTGCTGTTTTGTTTCTCCTCTCATTCTCCAACCAACTGGCCACCTCAGGAGAAGCAGGTCTAAAACTGGGGCCAAAAGGACGAACACTTCGAAAGCTATCCTTTCTACTTACAAGACGGATACTACTTGATCTATATTCACCACCAGCAGACCTGCTCGCTTGGAACTTCTTGGGCAACCTGTGCTGTTGTTATCCGTCCAGTGCTGCCTTGAAACGTTTACTATCAGATGCATGGGATAAACACCATGAGACCATCACAGCCAGCGTTGAGAAGGCTAAATCATCAATTATTAAACAACTCGTGAACAAGAAGACTTCTGATTCTCTCGCCGTCAATGCACACATCCGCACGTTGACGATTCTGGCTTCGGCCTTGCCCGCATGTGGCCAGGTGCTTATGGCGGGTTCTGACTACCTTGATACCCTCTCAGATGCATACCAAGCACATCCCAGAGATACTCTGCGGAGAGTCCTCGTGGCTAATATCTACGTTGGGTTAACTTCGTTACTGAAGTCGAAGCCGAACCTCTCATCACTCTTGGATCAACTGTTTGGGCTAAAGGCGACTGCAGGGATTGGCATGCCAAAGACGAGAAAAGAGCCTACCCTGCTCTCTGATTTGATTTGCAGTTCTGATTTGCTTGCACGTCTGGAGAAATATCTCACAGACCACCCGCAGAAACGCGGGGAAGACCTGGTATCCAGTCTGCGAACATATCAGAGAGAGTCGAGGGTGTTCCACAATCGCTATCAAAAGAAGAAAATGACGGTCGAGAAGGGCAAGGGCCGTGACGTAACTGTATCTGCTGGCGAAGAACTACGCGCGCACAGAATGTCCCTCGTCACGCAGATTCAGGATCTCTTCCCAGACCTGGGATCCGGATATGTCATCCGACTACTAGACTACTACGGCGATAACCCTGAAACAGTGGTTGCACACCTCCTCGACTCCTCTCTGCCATCTGAACTTCAATCTCTCGACAAATCCGAAGACCTGTTCATCCCACAATCCATCGTCAACCCTGATCCTATAGCACCAAAGTCACCACCTTCTGAAATCGCTGGACCAGATGAATCATTCACACGCAAGAATATTTTCGACAAAGACGTGGATCTTGCAGAACTCGCCCAGTCAAATGACCTCAACGCCCGCAACAGACTTCGCTTCGGCCGCGAAGACAACCTCACAGCCGACGACGTACTGGCAGACCGCTCCAAACACGCCGCTAATAAGGCCGCTATCATCTCCGCCCTGGCAACGTTTGACTCTGACGATGATGAACGCGATGACACGTACGACGCCGCTGACGTGGGTGGTACCGTTGACACCGTTCCAGCCAGCACAGACGCCGAAGCAGAAGCACAAAACCGTCGCGCCACAGCCGAAGATCTAGACCTCTCCCTGTTTAAATCTTACAAGTCCAACCCCGGCCTGTTTGCACGCGACGCAGTCACTCGCCGCTCGCAGCCACGGACGTCGCTTAAGGGCGAAACGGGCATGACTGACGAAGCGATTGAGGGATGGGCGGTTATGTTGCAGCGCGATCCGAGACGTCTTTCGAAGCTCGAAGATCGACTCGCGCTTTCGGCTGGAACACCTGGTGGAGCTCTTGCGCAGCCAGAGTTGCCATCGACGTCGTATAGGAAGCCCCGTGCTGATGAGGAGTCGGAGGAGAGTGATGCACATGGCGGTTTTGGTGGCAGAGGCCGAGGACGCGGCCGTGGAGGCCCAAGGGGTGGACGTGGTCGTGGTAGAGGTGGTGGTGCTTCTGGGGAGCAGAATACAGCTGCTGCGAGACAGAGGAAAGAAGAGAATAAGGGCAGTAGGGCGAATCACAACCGCAGGCAGCAGAGGGCTAAGAAGATTGCGAGAGGTGGAGGCTTGCCTGGGTGATTTCTCGATATGATAATGTTGCGTTAATGAGGCGTATACCTCTGCTTGGAGAATAGATGATTGCTACTTGTATATACATATTTTGAGCATGGGTAGATGCGGGTGAGGTTGTGATATATATCGCTTGCTGCATGCATCTCTACTACGCCGTAGGCGCTTCGACGTTTTTGCTTCTAGTCTGCATAATAGACTAAATAGAATCTAGATAATAACCCTTTCTATACTAGAAATGCTCCTTTGCTTAAATACGGAGTACCATTCCGTACTAATCGGGAAACTCTCAGTGGATGTTCCGTTAATGCCTCATAGTACGGGAAACAGCACTTTCCCGCCTCCCAACAGAGGAATCTCAAAAAACTCCGTAAACACCAGTTATATATCCTCCTAGGTAAATATTCAATCGATATCTATTCCCCAAAAGGTCCTATATTCATCGGCAAACAGCAGTAGTGACAGCCGAATTAACCCGATCTGGCGGGTGATTACATACGCGCCGCTAACCGTATCGATACCAATACCGGGCCGGCAGCTTTTCCCTTGGCCAAACCTCGAAAGCTCCTCGTCCCAACAATCTTCCACTGCGGGAAACGTCACTTCTGTCCACCCTGCGTCCATTGACTTGAATCCTCACTGACTTTAGAGGATTCCAACCCATTTTGTGACATCGTTTGCTCTCCGCTCCTCGCTACCGTCATGTTCCGCTCCATGTTGCCCCGGACGTCACCGCGGGCGGGCCTCCGCGCTGCTGCCCCCCAGTCCGCTCAGTCGACCTTTGCTGTTCCTTCTATGACCTTTTTGAGAACCTCGAGACGGGGTTATGCTGCTGAAGCTGGTATGTTGTGTTCGCTGGAGGTGGTGGGGGTGAGAGCCTGGGACCCGGTGGAAAGGAGCATGGGAAGTTATGGGGAAGAACATCTGAGCTAATCATTATGGT
Source organism: Aspergillus sp. S3505 (assembly GCA_023627475.1). NCBI lineage: Eukaryota > Fungi > Ascomycota > Eurotiomycetes > Eurotiales > Aspergillaceae > Aspergillus > Aspergillus sp. S3505. The sequence goes on along the minus strand of JAMAHJ010000018.1, from coordinate 224,974 downwards.
TTCCTGGGAATAGGTGACCACGATGTTGTGATCATTGGTGGTGGTGTCGCTGGTTACGTTGCTGCCATCAAGGCCGGTCAAGCCGGTATGAAGGTATGATCTGCGTTCAATCGTTCTTCCGTGCGCACTTCCGGCTGTACCGAAGATATATGCTAACTGCGCATTCAATAGACCGCATGCATCGAGAAGCGCGGTCGTCTTGGTGGTACCTGCTTGAACGTCGGCTGTATCCCTTCAAAGTCTCTCCTCAACAACTCCCACCTTTACCACCAGATCCTCCACGACACAAAAAAGCGCGGCATTGAGGTTGGTGATGTCAAGCTCAACCTTGAGCAGATGATGGCCGCCAAGGACACCTCCGTCGATGGCCTTACCAAGGGTATTGAGTTCCTCTTCAAGAAGAACGGCGTCGACTACGTCAAGGGTACCGGTGCCCTGGTTGACCCCCACACCGTCAAGGTCAACCTCAACGAGGGTGGTGAGCAGACCCTCCGCGGAAAAAACATCCTCATTGCCACTGGCTCTGAGTCGACTCCCTTCCCCGGCCTGAACATCGACGAGAAGAGAATCATCACCAGCACTGGTGCCCTCGAGCTCAAGGAGGTCCCCAAGAAGATGGTTGTCATTGGTGGTGGTATCATTGGTCTGGAGATGGTATGTCTTTGCCCTAGTGGGAATGTTTGAGACGTCCATTGCTAATTGTCTAGGCTTCCGTCTGGTCTCGTCTCGGCTCCGAAGTTACCGTCGTCGAATTCCTGGGCCAGATCGGTGGTCCCGGTATGGACGCTGAGATCGCCAAGCAGGCCCAGAAGATCCTGGGTAAGCAGGGTATCAAGTTCAAGACCAACACCAAGGTCACCAGTGGTGACGACAGCGGTGCCACCGTCGCCCTCAATGTCGAGGCCTCCAAGGGTGGTAAGGAGGAGACCCTGGACGCCGATGTCGTTCTGGTTGCCATCGGCCGTCGCCCCTACACCGAGGGTCTCGGTCTGGAGAATGCCGGAATTGAGAAGGACGAGAAGGGCCGTCTGGTGATTGACCAGGAGTACCGCACCAAGCATCCCCACATCCGTGTCGTTGGTGACTGCACATTTGGCCCCATGCTTGCCCACAAGGCTGAGGAGGAGGGTGTTGCCGCCATCGAATACATCCAGAAGGGCTACGGCCACGTCAACTACGGCGCCATCCCTAGCGTCATGTACACCCACCCCGAAGTCGCGTGGGTTGGCCAGAACGAGGCCGAAGTCAAGGCCGCCGGTGTCAATTACCGCGTCGGTACCTTCCCCTTCAGCGCCAACTCCCGTGCCAAGACCAACCTCGAGACCGAGGGTATCGTCAAGTTCATTGCTGACGCTGAGACCGACCGCATCCTTGGTGTTCACATCATCGGCCCCAACGCTGGCGAGATGATCGCCGAAGCCACCCTCGCCGTCGAGTACGGAGCATCCTCCGAGGACGTTGCCCGGACGTGCCACGCCCACCCTACCCTGGCTGAGGCCTTCAAGGAGGCCGCCATGGCTACTCACTCGAAAGCCATCCATTTCTAAACAACACAACTACCCTTTTCTGACCCCTCTCTCCGCCTGTCATGTGTATTCCATTATTTTCCTGTCCGTCTAGTCTAGCCCCGCTAGTAAAACTACATGTAGCATTTGATCGCGATTAAATCTTGTTGGTTTATTGAGATTTATTGATATGAAATTATTCTTATTTTTCAAAAATATAGTAGAATGACTTAATCGTCATCGCCGACTAAGGAATATATATAGCAAAAAAGAAAATATGTTCCGACACGGGGAATCGAACCCCGAGCTGCCGTGTGAGAGACGGCGATGTTAACCATTACACCATATCGGAAAGCTTCTGTAAGTTTTAGAGTTAGGGTAAAGTTCTAAGCAATACAATTTGTATGATCCAAAAGTGAATGAGTCAAAACACGTGATATCCTTACATAAATTGTGGATCGAAGTATTAATTCCTGGTGCAAAACGGTCTTGACCCCTCCTTTGCCCCGTTCAATTCGAGGAATCACCTACCACACCTACCTGAAAGAAAGATGGCGGGGAATTCAGCTAGTCCGCTGCCTGATCCAGCAGCTGACTTGAACTGGAGCAATTTCAATGGAGGTAAGTAAGTGCTCTGACATCGTGGGATCACTAGTCGAACTGACATGGTACACCTCCCCCGCCTCTAGCAATCCACGAAATTTTCGCGCGCAACGCCAATGATCATCCGGAAAGGCTCTGCGTTCTTGAAACGAAAGGCCTGCGAACCCCCGAGCGTCAATTCACCTATAAGCAAATCAATGAGAGCTCCAACCAACTAGCCCATTTCTTTTTATCGAATGGCTGCGAACGCGGAGATGTTGTTATGATCTATGCATACCGAGGGTTCGTACGCCCCACAAAATAGTACCTGCGCGGAAGATATATGCTGACGAGTGACAATTCATAGTGTTGATCTAGTAGTTGCCTACATGGGAGCTCTTAAGGCCGGCGCAACAGTCAGTGTGTTGGATCCACAATATCCCCACGATCGTCAAAAGACCTTGTTAGAGGTGGCCAACCCCAGATTTATCGTTCATATTCAGCGAGCCGCCGAGGAAGCCGGTCCAATTTCTGAATCTGTCTCTCAGTTTATCAATTCCTCATTGAGCATCAAGGCCCATGTACCGGCGCTTAAGCTCCAGGACGATGGAGATCTCACCGGTGGTGCTAGCGTTGGTCGGGACCAAGACTGTCTCCAGCCCTATGAGCAGCTCAAGCAGCGGATGCCAGATGTCCCCATTGGCCCTGACTCAGTGCCCACCCTCAGTTTTACTAGTGGCTCTGAAGGCAAGCCCAAAGGTGTCCAGGGACGACATTTCTCCTTGACCTATTATACTCCTTGGATGCAGCAGAGATTCGGTCTTTCCAAGGATGACAAATTCACAATGCTGTCCGGCATCGCCCATGACCCAATTCAACGAGATATCTTCACGCCCCTCTTTCTCGGCGCACAGATTGTTGTGCCACACCGAGACAGTATCGCACATGAGCTTCTTGCTGAATGGATGAAGGAGCACCGTGTTACTGTTACCCATCTCACACCTGCGATGGGCCAGATTCTAGTTGGCGGTGCTACTGCCCAATTCCCTTCACTGCATCATGTGTTCTTTGTTGGAGATCTTTTAACAAAGAAAGACTGCCGAAGACTTCAAGAATTAGCCCCTAATACTTCCATCGTCAATATGTACGGGACCACGGAGACCTCCAGAGCCGTGTCCTTTTTCGAGATTCCCAGCAAGGCTCAACAGCCCCTGTATCTTGATAATATGCCAGATATTATTCCTGTTGGTCAGGGCATGCTCGACGTTCAGCTTTTGGTTGTTGACCGTAATGACCGGTCTCGTATTTGCGACATTGGGGAGCAAGGTGAACTGTTTCTCCGAGCAGGGGGGCTTGCGGAGGGATATCTTGGAGACGATGCTCGTACCCAGCAACTCAATGAATCCAAATTTCTGACGAATTGGTTTGTTGATCCTGCAGTGTGGACTCGCGAATACGAACGCACTGCTTCGCAGACCCCGAAGGACTGGATGAAGCTCTACAAGGGACCACGGGATCGGATTTATAGAACCGGCGATCTCGGTCGGTTCCGTGCCGATGGTGCCGTGGAATGCACTGGCCGAGTTGACAATCAGGTTAAGATCCGCGGCTTTAGAATTGAGTTGGGTGAGATTGATACCCATCTATCTCATCACCCTTTCATCCGTGAAAATATCACGTTGGTTAGGAGAGATAAAGACGAGGAACCCACCTTGGTGAGCTATATTGTTCCAGAGGCAAAGCGATGGTTCCAGCAGCTCGCTGAAGATGGGAGTCTGCCTTCTGAGCCGGAACCGTCCACGGAGGACGAATCACTGGTTACTATGCTTAAGAAGTTCCGCTCGTTGTCGGAGGATTGCAAGAAGTTTCTGAAAACCAAGGTCCCTCATTACGCGGTACCGACGATGTTCATTCCTCTCGCTCGCATGCCTCTGAATCCCAACGGCAAGATTGACAAACCCGCCCTTCCCTTCCCGAGCACTAGTGATCTCGCCCTCGTTAACCGAAGGGCTTCAAGAAGCACTTCACTTCAACCATCCCTCACTGAGACACAACAGAAAGTTGCCGGGATCTGGGCTGGAGTTTTGCCAAACATTAGCGCCAGGATGCTCACACCTAAATCCAACTTTTTCGAAGAGGGTGGGCATTCCATCCTTGCCCAGCAAATGCTCTTCAAAGTTCGAAGAGAGTGGAAAGACATCGATATCCCAATGAGTGCCATCTTCCAGTCGCAGACCCTAGAAACATTCGCTGCGGAAATTGAACATGCCCAAGACCCTACTGGCCTCCGACTTGATCAGAACGTCCACGCTAGCTCGACGATTGCGGATGAAGCATATTCAACAGACGCCCGTGATCTTGCTGGAAAGCTGCCGGCTGTTATTCCCAAGTCGACCAGTTCCGAGACTGCCGGAACGGCTTTCCTTACCGGCGCAACGGGTTTCCTTGGCTCTTACATTCTCCACACACTTCTTGAAACGAACAAGGAGATGCGTGTTATTGCCCACGTGAGATGTAAAGATACCGCAGCTGGACTTCAGCGTCTTAGAGGTATCGCTGAGGCCTATGGACTTTGGCGCGAGGAATGGAGTGGTCGCGTGGAGGTCGTCTCCGGCGACATTGCTCAACCTCAGCTTGGCATGTCCTCGGAGGACTGGGATCGCATTACTCAAGAAACTGATTTGGTTATTCACAATGGGGCCCAGGTGAACTGGATGCTGCCGTACTCTAGCCTACGCCCGGCCAATGTACTAAGTACAATGGAGTGCGTGACTCTTTGTACCAGCGGGAAGCCTAAGCGACTTGCATTTATTAGTTCCACCTCGACTTTGGACACCGAATATTACGTCAATCTCTCGCAACAAAGCGTTGCATCCGGTGGATCTGGCGTCCTCGAGACAGACGATTTGGAGGGCAGTGCTAAGGGCCTAGGCACTGGATATGGCCAGTCGAAATGGGCTAGCGAGTTCATCGTTCGCGAGGCCGGCCGGCGTGGTCTTGTGGGAGTTGTCGTTCGCCCCGGTTATATTACTGGAGACCCAATGTCTGGCTTCTCGGTCACCGATGACTTCCTCTTACGTCTTTGGAAGGGCTGCATCCAGGTTCAAGCACGCCCTGATATCCCAGGCAACACGATCAACCAGGTCCCAGTCACACACGTCAGTCGCGTTGTGGTTGCCTCGGTGCTCCACCCACCCGTCGAGCCTCTGGGAGTTGTGCAGGTGACCAGCCATCCGCGCCTGACCACCAACGAGTGGCTTGGGTCACTAGAAACATACGGCTATAATGTGCCGCAGGTGCCCTACCGCGAGTGGTGTAATTTACTGCAAAACTATGTGGCCGATGACCGCAACACCGAATCACGGGAGCTTGCACTTCTTCCATTGTTCCACTTCGTTGTCGGTGATCTCCCAACGGACTCTCTTGCCCCAGAACTTGATGATGCCAATGCCGCTACCTCCTTACGTGCATTTGGCGCCTCACCAGAGGAACTAAGCGATCGTGCAGTTGGAACAGAGACTATTGGCCGGTACCTTGCCTTTTTGGTGGCCACTGGGTTCTTACCTAGCCCATCTACTACGGGTACCAAGGCTATTCCTAATGTGGACATCCAAAGATTGCAAGCCATGGGTAGTCTTGGTGGACGGTCATCAAAATCATGAACAGGGAAAATAATTGTATAGTACTTGGGTAACTGTTGTATTGGATCGTATCGAATTGAAATTGAATTGCATTCCCATACGCGGATCTGTCAAGCAACGAGCCCGATTTGACGACAGACTCAAGATGTAGCCCTGCGTCTTCATGCTCATCTTCTTGGACTGAGGTATTGTTAGGCTGTGTGCAAACTTCAATTCCCTCGGCTTATATCGGTATTTATTTAGTGCAGCCGCTTGCATTCTGGGATCAATATAAAGTCTACTCCCCTTGCCTAATGCCCTTGTGGCTGAAATCCTTGGGATAATAATTGGCATAGAGAACTAGAATATAACTTATAAAAGCATTTGCAATTTCTGTTAAGGCATAGCGTTCACGTCACTTCAAACATCTAGAATCGGTGGCCAAGCGGTAAGGCGTGTGATTGCAAATCACAAGATCCCGTGTTCGATCCACGGTCGGTTCTCGTTAATTTTTTTTCCCTTTCAATTATCTGTATCTATCTATCGAGATGATTATCGCCGTTTGACGATGGCCATGAATAGGAGGAATAGTGGCCTAAGTATTGATGATATGTGTTCTGTCAATGACTATACTTGGTTTCATCGAGGACAGTATTGTAAAGAACAGTTAATTCGAATTACATCTTCTAGCGTAAATAGCGTACATCAATCAAGAAGCTTCGGACTCACTTCTAGCGTTACCGGGCTCTCTCCAACACGTTGCTCGCTATCCACTACCCGCTCGCGCAGCGGTTTCAACCATTTAACCCTGTCCCTTTCATGCAGCAACCGCAAGTGCTCTTTGCACTTGATCTTCAATCTCTGCCGCAAGACTCTTCTCCAAGTAGCGTGCCAAAGCGGGAAGACCTTACAAACGTTCTTCAAAGCTGGACTAGCCCCATTCACAAGCAAGAAACGCACCAGCTCGAGATGGCCACCTTGAGCAGCCAGACAAAGAGGCGTATGACCGGCCGGATTTGGATAGTCGGGATCCACGCCGTATTCCAAGAATGCGCGGACGATATCAAGGTGACCATTCCTCGCCGCGGATGATATGGGCTGCTCGTGAAATTCTGGGCAGAAGTAGGATTTCCCTGCTATTTCGGACAATGCGCATCCCAGCACGCATCGTCTCCGACCTATAGTTCCTGTGATGCGGCCGGATTTTTTGTATGGGGCTCCTGCCTCTAGGGAGTTTCGGACTGTGTTTCCGGAGCCTTGGGTTACGCCCCAGGATAGGGCTGAGGACTGGTGTTGGCGAGTGTTGCAGCGATAAAGGAATGGATTGAGTAAGTGGAAGAGGCGGAGGCAGGTTTGGGCAAGGGCGTTTATATCTCTTTGGCATGGCAGTAGGTCACCGGCTATTATGAGCAGTATCTCATTGGGACACTTTAGCAGGGACATGGTACTGATTCGGCTCCAGTCAGCTTCCTAAAAAGGAAAATTAAAAGCGAAAGATCAACAACCAACATACTCGAAACAAACGGATTGATTGAGTCGAAATACTTGGTCTCTTGAAGTGTAAATTCATTTATGAAAGCAAGATTGGTTATTCGCATCGGAACAAAGAATTGAAGCCTCCTTTCTTTGCCCTCTTACTCCGGTCTCAACCATCAGCAAACTTGCCAGGGATGTACAAAGTGCATGTCTAATTCAATTCCGAGAAGAAAGGGAGAAAAGCCACAGAAAGAATTTGAAAACGGTTGTCTAAACGCAACCGCCATGACAACGTCATCGACTTCATCGACCCTCCGACAACGCTGTATTTTCTGCCGGGCTCGTACAATTTGGTGCTCCGGGGGCCATATCTGCATGGCATGTTGAGATCGCAATATCAATTGCGCCTATAACCTTGAATCTTGCAAGGGTCGGCCTAGGCATCTAGAAAAGGGGTTGCTGATGTTGGTCTTTCTGGGAAGTGGCCGAAAACATGACGAGGCATCTACCCCGCGCCGGGGCCAGACGATTGGGGGTAGATTGGAACAGATGTTCAATGAGTACTTCATTAGCAAGTTGCAATCACGTTCGAACTTGTTCCAGAATTCTACCACCTCCTTTCAGCGACATGCGCAACAGCATCAACAGTCGCTCTTTTCCAGTCATGAGCATAGAAGTGATCTCCGCTCCACGCTCAGCTATGATAGACTGCTATCCTTTCTAGCGCACAAGATGGTCGAGATCTTGTGTTTGCGGATCTGGAATTTAGGATGTGAGCATCCGGATGATTTCTATATTACCTCCCTGGCTGCAGACACTATTCCCGCCATGTTCGACCAACCACAGCCAGCTAAGAACCCCGTAAGTGCCCTGGGGCAGCATCGGGTGATGCAGCTGGTTGAAATATGGTTCTACATGCATCTTTTATCGCCATTGGTATCCAAGAGACTCTACTGTTCAGCACAATCAGAGACGGGACTGTGGATGAGGCCCTCCTGGCCGTCATGCTGGCGGATGCATGTGAGGTGTTTGGTGACTCCAACATTAGCGCAATGTCGCCTTTGAAGGATGATAAGGACCCAGCCATACTGGTACAGTATGCGGCCGGCCAGTTGAAAGACCGTACCCTATCGCTCTCAGAGACAGCCGCCCTGTCAACAGCACAAGTCATGATCCTCCTGGGCTGGCGAGAATCGTCCCGGGGCCATGCGCGACGCGCAACCTGTTACATAGGGTATACATGTCGCATCGTGGCACGGCAACATCAAAAGTTTCAGAAACAGGACAGACTACACGACCCGAAGCTAAACGGGGTAGGCATGGCTGACGTTGAAAAGGAAATTCTGCAGACATTTACTGGCCATACCTCTCCAGCACCACCTGGACATTCATGCAAATCTACCAACCCTTCTCGATCCTCGGCCCTGATGGGTTGGGTTTCCCCAGTATGGATGAAAATAGTGGCATCTGATAACATTTCCACGCTGCATTCTCAAATTCAGACGATGCGCTGGATGTGGCCGCTCGGTCTTGTTACAAGCATTGTTGCTCATATTTATAAGCCCTACCTTAACACTCAGATAAAGGACCGTAATTTCCAGCCTGCCAGTTCGTGTACACGCTCGTTAGAGATCCGGGACATTCTCAACCAATTCATCAGGCTGGTGGAGCGGGAGGTTACCACCCCCAACTTAAAGTCTTTCTTACTGACTACTTATCACACCATCGTCATTCATATGGTCTTTTCTCCGGAACAGATTGACAGATTGCAGCTTCATCTTCCTCAGTGGACTATTTTGGCAAGTCCGTATCAACCCAACTGGACATTGCCCAGCGCTTTCCATCCCTATTACCAACCAGGCTAGTGTCTATTCAAGAAACATACATTGCGAGCACACTAGCTTTGGAACTTGACACCTGTAGCCGCGCGCTGACGAGCTGACGCGCATCTGTAGATAACACGAACAACAATCCACAGACACCACTAATCAAGCCAACTGCGCGAAGTTTGCAAAGCAGACGTCGTATCATCATGCGTATCAATCCTACGACCCGTCAAGAAATGGCTCAAACGCGTACAAGCAGCTTTTCAGTCACTAATCATAAGCGACTCTTCTGCCTCGTCTTCATCCGTGGATGGAGATCTGAACTTTATCCTCGACTCTGTCTCCTGCTCCGACCTAATAATCCGTTCTTAGGAGCGATCCTGTGCAATTTGAATCTGCCGACTTGGGATTCTTCGTCGATAACCCGGCATGGAGCTCCTTGCTAGGGTTTTCAAGCTTCACCCGGATGTCTACGGGAACAACAAGTTTGGATGACCAGCCGATACCATTTTGTCCTCCGGAGAAAAATACTGACAACCCTGACTCATCTGTTGCCAGTCAGGATCTTACTACAGAGCCTCCATCTTTCATTCATCAACCTTTCACCCATATTTTATTCATTCCACAAATTCGCCAATAACAATGCCATCAATCGCCTTCTTCGGCGCCATTGGCAGAAGCACGACCTCCTATCTTGCCCCGGCACTACAGGCGGGTTATCACTGTACTGCATGTAAGTTCTTGCATACTTTTTTTTTTTTTTTTGCGTTCATATGCTAAGGAAAGACGAAGGAAAGATACTTATAATAAAAATAGTAGCCAGTTCCCCCACTGAACTAACCAGTACCCTATGGCAACGCGGTCTGCCGCAATCCACCATCCAAGACAAACTGTCCAGAATCTCGGGCAGTCACAGATCTGGACGCCGCCAAGAAGACCGTCTAATGATCTAACGGCAGGGACAATGATACTAGTCCCATGGTCGATACCATCATCTCCGGCATCGGCAGCAATCTGCTCTTCGACGGTCCACTGAAACTGAACCCCGCGCTCGAAAACCCGACTATTTGCCAGGATGCCGTGCGCATGGCTTTGACTGCTGCAAGAAATTGCTGCTTCCTCATCGTCAGAAGAAGCCAGCAGCAATGGCCCTAGTAACGACTGGAAAAAAAGCGATGCTGATTATCCTCAGCACAACGGTTATCAGCGATAAGCGCGATCTGCTATTTGCCGTGATGCCTCTGTACTACTAGATGTTGAAAGTTCCGCATGAGGACAAGAAGGTCATGGAAGTGTTGATTCGTGATGAGATGGCTCGACCGGTTGAGGAGCGTGGGGTTGGTGGGTATGTCACTGTAAGGTCGACTCTGTTGACTGGGCCTGAGGGGGATGGGTTGGGAAAAGTTAGGGTTGGGAGTGAGAAGGACCCGGCTGTTGGGTACGCGATTGCCAAGGGGGATGTGGGAGGTGGGTTTTTGAGAGGTTGGTTAGGGAGATGGAAGGCGGGTGTTTGGGGAGGGTTGTTAGTATTACTACTTGATGTTGCTTGCTTTGGTCCTGATCCACGGCCTTATAGCAGCATCTTCCTTGCTGTCTCAGGAGAATGTCCGAAGGAGTCCATAGGGAAACTTAACATTGCTCGTGCAGAGGGTCAAGCGAAAGTGAGATAAGACAACTGATGCATATTCTCATAATTGACATAACAAGAGTATCAATTTGGGCATCAACAGAAACAGAGCGTAGCGGGCATTATATACATATCAACGATACGTAAAAAAAAAAAAAAAAAAACAAACCACGAATTCAAACAGACTAATGATGGTCAGAAAACACGCCCTGCTGCGCGCAAGACTTCCTACACTCCTCCAGGATACGGACTTGTTTCGCAACGTCGCCAAGCCGACCAATGACCTCTTTGTTACCATCATAAAACGTGAAGATAGCATATGGAATCCCCGTGTCACGACAGAACTCGAGGACAAGTTTCTGCGTGCGACGCAAGTTATGTCGCGGTATACGCGGGTAGAGGTGGTGGATAGCTTGAAACTGCAGGCCGCCGTGGAAGAAATCGAGCCATGTCGGGCAGTCCACGTCCATGGTGGTGCGAAGCATTTTCTGGGGGAAGGACTCGTTCACGCCCAGATTGGCTGTCGACATGGCGAAGTGAGAGAGTGTGATTTGCACATGCAATGGTGAAGTGACCATGTGGGAGATTAGAATGAACAGGACACGGCTACCCCAGTCTGGAATTGTGCGGTAAAGGATACCGTAGCCGAACCAGGTCCAGAAGAAAATTTGTCCGGCGATCTCGAACCAACGGTGCCACCAGGCAGGGCCTTTCTTTGGGGCTTGGCCGCAGAGGAGATATTGCCAGCTCAGAACGTAGAGGTTGAATCGGCCAAAGAGTAGGATGGGATAATATAGGTAGTTCTGGAAGCGCAACAGGAAGTTGGCTGCGGCGTCGAAGGTCATTATACGTTCATAGTAAGTGCTCGTGAGATTTGTGAGGAAACGGTGCGAAATGGCAAAGAATGGCATGTGTTCGATGTCTGGGTCGTGTTCGGGCGCGTTGGTGACGATGTGGTGGACATTGTGGTTTCTTTTCCACCATCCCAAGCTCAACCCTCCAAGGTAATCTGCGATAATCATGCCAATTACACTGTCGACGTGGAAATGATGAGTGATACCCATATGACCTGCATCATGGGCACTGAAAACAAGCTGGTGCCAGAAGCAACCCAGGAAGAAACCCGACGTTCCGTACCAGCCCAAGTGAAGAAAATAATATGACAAGCCCGCGAACAGTGTATATCGGCAGCATTCGATAAAGTACGAGAAGTAGTTGCAGTTGTACAGTCCTTCCGCGCGAATACGCTGATCCAACTCCCGGTACTTCTGCCGGATGCTCTCCTGACTGGTTGTATCTAGAGATGGGTATTTATTGATGTCAAAAACAATTTCCTCCTGCGTTCTTGCATCGAGGAAAAACGGCTTCGGTTCGAATTCGTCGTCGCTACCGGGGGTGGACACGGAAGTTGTTGTGGAAGTCGACTTTCGGCGACGAAGGGTACCTTTCCCGTCCACTGCGTCAAAGATGGGCGACGGCGGCTGTGAGGTTTCTTGTCCGGAGCTGCTGTCTTCCTCGAAACACATTTCATCGTTATACGGACGGAACTTGCCTCCCTGAATAGGAGGTAGGAAATTCAACCAGACACCTTGTACGCGGCCAATCTGGAAGGACAGCATCCGTTGTCGCGCTTCTTTCGAGTGTAGACTGCAATTGAGAGCCACTATTAGAAACAATCACTCGCATACTCCCAACCCTTTGAATACGCACGCATTGATCTCATCCGTTGCATCTCTCCCAACCATATGCTTAATCGATTTGTCGCCTCCCGGATGGAACTTGATCCAAGCATCCACCTTGAGGACGCGATTCTCGAAGATTATAACATGCTTTCCATCTGCAATCAGACCCTCGATATATCGTCTCGATAGGATCTGCCCCTTCTGGGATTGTACGGTGGTCTTCGCAACCTCCGCAGACTTGGTCATGGTGAATGCAGCGTAAACAATTGGTTTTTGGGTCAGGAACCGGTGGCGATGAATTCACGAGGACATCGTAGTCGAGTAAATAAAGGGTTATAGCCAGAGAATAGGAGTGTTGAGTCTGGCTGGCATCGAAGGAAATAGGGAAGTGAGGTCCGTCGCTCCCGTCTTCCGTCTGCCGTCTGCGGTGGGGATGTATTGGAACAACGTGATCTTCATCACCTGATGCGGCCCGCTCTACACAGTACAGCCTGTGCTCTGTCTATATTGAAACTCGTCTGTTGGCTAATAATAGTGGGCACTACTGCGATTGGGGTACACGGTATACAGCCTATGTAATTCACGAACCCTTGGGATGCAAATGGTATCATTATCATGGCCAGCATGAGAACACAGCGCTCTATATATCGGTATCCAATGTTTGTTGAAAAGCCAAAACCAACTCCAGGAAGCAACATGTTGAATCAATGTCATGTGACTGGTTTCGGCCAGCCAGGGATATCTGCAAACCATCGCGATCGGTATATTTCATCTCCAATGTTGATATCGTTCTTGTGCCCATTGACCACGAGGTTGGTGTGATCCCCACGATACTTCCGCCAAAGCGATTGCACATAAAGGTAGGCCCCGTCCGGAGCTACGCTGAAGCTCTTCAGGTCCGACCGGGGCAGTTCCTCCCACTCTCCCGCACCGTTGTAACCATGCCGATTGTGCGAGGTGGCCTCGAACCCCGGCAAGTATTTCGCGACGACGGCCTCGCCTTCCGCGGTAAATTCACGGCGGTCGACGTCGAAGGCGTGGATATCGTGATCTTCGGACATGAGAAAGACTCGTTTATTCGGAACCGGGACGAGATCGTGCGGCCCAGCCCACCAGGTATATTTGGCGCCCCATTCGATCTTCTGGTCGTGTGTAGTCGAGAGCTTGTATTGAAGCGAGTCGTCCTTCTCCAGCTCCCCCGTGGTCGCGTTGTAGGGGTATGCCTGCAACGCTCCATAGGCAGGGACGCCATCCGAACCATCCGCCGCGAAATCCGTCCCAGCCGCCCACAGCATCTGCTCCGTCTCATCCCAAATCATATTGTGAATGGCGCGAAGGCCAGTGATGTTCTGCAAGACCGGTGGGTCGTCGACCAACGGATTATCGGGGTTGGAGTCATAGACGAGAATTCCGTCCCATTCCCGTTGACCGGTATTACCTACGGCGACTCTATTCCCGGGTAGCGGCTCTAGGGTATGGGCATTCCACAGAAACTCATTCTGTCTACAAACGGCCCAGGTGATGAGCTTATCGGTCGCCGGGTTATCGGGGGTGTAGTTGATGGTCAAGACGAGATCGCTGTAAATGGCAGCAATACTGGTACCGTTTCGCATCCACTTGAGTTCCGTCGCATCGTTGGCGGAACTTAGCAGACAGCGTTCGATACTGGGGGGGAGAGCTTGGGTGACATCGCTTCGTTCCCATGTCCATTTTATCCGGCCTCTTCGGTCGTGAATCTTCAGCAAAGGAGGAACACCGTACACGCCGGTGATGATATCCTCCCAGGGCCCGTTGGCAGGAATCGATTCCTGATACTCCGGTCGTAGCCTCTGCTGAGGCTTGATGGGATTCAGAGATAAGTTCGCATATGGGTTGATAAGGAAGAAAATCCAGGCCAAAAGGCTACCGAACATGGTGAAATGAATGTTCTCTGCTCATCCCCTTCCTTTTCGGAGACGAGAGATGGATAAGACTATTCGGAACTGCGCGGGGGGAGAAATCGAGGGAGGCAAATATGTATGATAAAGGAACGAACGACCAAGGCACCCGCCAAGTGCCACCATTAATTATTATTGCATATACGGTACAGAGTACGCGGAGTAGTCAGGTTCCGATCCATAAAAAAATGCAGTAAGAAAAAGCGACGAAAGCGTCCAGGGCCAAGGCCTTACGCCCTATTATGTACGGTTATACGGTTCCCCTGACCACTGTCCACACACCCAATGGCTCTGCAGACCTGGTTCAGACGGGATTGGCCTAATAATAACCACTGGCCGGTGAGCCAGCACGCGAGCACCTGCCGATGCCAGACTTAAATCACGACATGCAAAGTTCCGAAAATATTGGGGAGTTTTGCAGGAATATCAGGAATATCAACCCACTGTCTGGGCGCATTGCGTGTACTTTGGGGGCTGGTACTCGATACGAATTTTTCGAGTACTGTACGTACTGGTACGTACTGGTATGGTTCTCGGAGTAATGTATCTTGCGAGGGGGTTCTCCGGGATTTTCCTGCCGCCAATCAGATATGAGACTGACCCAGCCAATTAGAGAGAAGGACTGTGTCGACTCACGTGATATACAATGCTTACTCAACATCTCCCCCGCCATACATACAGTCCAGCAAAGCGGTGCTACTTCAGGCTATATCAATAAAAGATCTCATAATGGCTACTTCTACAGAGGTATATTTTGTTCCTTTCTATTGGTTACAAGCGCTGATGCAAATCATACCAGGATTCACTCTCTTCGCTGATCCAAACATGGCTAGAATGGGACCAAGTACTACAACCATATCCACCAGCACCGAATCAGGACAGCCAAATTGACACTGAAAGGATCCCAGCACTCGCACCGAAATCACAAACCTCCGTGACTCCAATTCCACAACGGAACTCACCCAACGCCTTCAACAGCGTAAGTGCCTCCCAAACTCAGACATACGTCTCTTGCTCTAACAAATCACAGGCATCCAATTCGGCACCGCCGGTCTACGCGGCCGGATGGCAGCAGGATTTTCCTGTATGAACAGCCTAACCGTCATCCAGGCATCCCAGGGTCTAGCCAAGTATATCCGAGACAAGCACCCCGAGATCGCGGGCGACGGGGTGGTCATTGGCCATGACGCGCGGTATAATTCGGATAAGTTTGCCAGGTTGGCGGCGAATGCATTTGTTGCGTTGAGGATCCCGGTTTGGTTTTATGGGGAGGCATCCGTTACGCCATTGGTGCCTTTTGGTGTGACGGATCTGCGGGCTGCCGCGGGGGTTATGGTTACGGCAAGTCATGTAAGTATTGGCCTGGGATGTTCGAAACAGTGGTTGCTGACTTTGGTAGAATCCGGCTCAGGATAATGGTAAATTAACCTTGCTCGGATTTTAGATTTGGACGCGGCTAACAGATTATAGGCTACAAAGTGTAATGCCTTTCCCTAACTATACCGCACGGATTGACTAACCCTATCTAGCTATTTCAAGAACGGCGCACAGATCAACACCCCAATGGATACAGAAATCGCTCAATGCATCGAAGAAAACCTAGCTCCCTGGCCCGATGCATGGAGAGAACGCCAACCAGACGAGTACCTGCGCGTCGACGCCTATCAGAAAGTGCTGGCTCACTACAAAGTCACCGTCAGCCAATATACCGTAAGCCATCGACTCTACCACTAAGAAAGTGGACTAACATTGTAGAAATCAACCATCCCCGAATGGACCCCACCAAAACCCTTTGTATACAGCCCTCTGCACGGAGTAGGAGGACTCGTGTTCCCTGACCTATGTCGTTCTATGGGCATCGTCGAATTCACCCCTGTAGCTGAGCAAGTAAAGCCCGATCCGGAGTTCCCTACTGTGTCGTTCCCGAACCCTGAAGAAACCGGGGCTTTGGATCTTGCCATGCACACGGCGGGTAGAGAAGGCAAGAAGCTGGTTATCGCGCATGATCCGGATGCAGATCGTTTTGCTGCTGCTGAAAAGGTCAAGTAAGTTGTCTGTTACCTTTTCGTAGAACCCAGGACTAATGAAACAGCAACTCCTGGTTCGTATTCACAGGAAACCACCTCGGAGTCCTTCTCGCTTCGTATCTCTTCGAATCCCAGGATTTCAAGAAAAACACAGCCGTCCTAAACTCCACAGTGTCCACCGCCATGCTTCAAAAAATGGCGATAGCCAAAGGCATCCATTTCCAAGAATCCCTAACAGGATTCAAATGGATGGGCAACATCGCCCGAACCCTCGCAGCCTCAGGCTATGATGTTCCATTCGCGTTCGAGGAAGCATTGGGCTATATGTTCCCGAAAGTATGCCACGACAAAGACGGTATCACTGCGGCTATGATCTTTCTATCCGCGGAGGCGCAGTGGAGATCACAGGGTCTTACGCCGTATACGAAGCTGCAGAAGCTATTCGAGGAATTTGGATACCATGAGACGCTTAATAATTACTTTAGGTCCCCGAGTCCTGATGTCACGGCAGAACTGTTCAGAGCGATCAGGGATGGCCCGTATAGGACTGAGAAGAAACTGGGTTCATTCAAGATCCTGCGGTGGAGGGATATGACCGAGGGCTACGACTCCGCAACACAGGATAACAAACCGACACTCCCGGTTGACAAGGGTAGTCAGATGCTGACTTTGTGGCTGGACCGTGGTGTCCATTTCACGCTTCGGGGTTCTGGGACGGAGCCAAAGGTCAAAAGTAGGTCTCCATAACATCTGTTCTAAATAAACAACTACTGACTATGTTTAGTCTACATCGAAGGCTGCGGCGATTCTCGCGAAAAGGGCATAAATGCAGTCTGCGATGCATTCCTGGCCGTGTTGAAGGAATGGATCGAGCCATTCGCTCCGTCAATGACATACAGCAAGCAGCTTCCGACGTCTTCGGGCCATGTTTTTAGGGTTGACTAGATCCACTTTTGATCTTGTTGCGTACTGCATAATATTGGAGTATTCTTAAGTATGACAACTAACCCCTGTAATAACGGCGCCATGCCCTGGCATGCTGTGTATCCATACCAACCCTGGACAACCCTGGACGGTAGTAGGCAAGTAAAGTACCTGTACTTGTACAATGTAACACGGCGGCTGCTGTACACCACGAGCCCAGACTACATAATATTCACTGTGCTTCGAGAACCTTTTGTGTTAATGAGGGCTTCTATCAGGGGATGGATATAAATGTAAGTATTCTACTTTCTCAATTCTCACCCATATCTGCATCTACCTCCATTACCAGATCCATAAGTCGCGTCTATCCATAATGGCGCACCCACATCATTACCCTAGTGTCCATCGGGGATGTGTTGCGTACGTATATCCACCCTCTTTTTACCTCAATTCTCAAAGCCTACCATACTAACTCATGTTACAGACAGCCTTACCGTCACCCTGCTCCCGCCGAACCCTTCTCGGAAAACAACCGCCATAACAACCATAATTATCACCATATCCACAATGCGCACCATAACTCGAAGCCCAAGCCCAAGCCGAAGGCCAATCCAGTCGACGCTCACCACCACTACCATCAGCACCAACACCAACATTCAATGGCACCACCCCCCTCCCCACCGCCAGCAACGCCACTAACAGACCCTCCCGCCCAACACCACGTCCACTACCACAGCTATCCTATTCCTCGCAACGTGAGATCTCCAACTCCTGTCTCCACTGAAATCGAAGAGGACGTCGAAGAAGGGGTCGAAGACAGCGATAGAGAAATGAGTTACCATCGACACTATCACAACCGCAACCACCGCAACCATCAGCATCACCATCACCGCCATGCTTCACGGGCTGCTACGCCCACGCCTACCCCCAAGGTACACCTATGTCGGCATGGCCACCACCATGTCCGCGGGCAGTTCGCAGACAACTGTAAGCATAATCAGAAACATCCAAAAACCCATATGCATACGCATACTCATGTGCATAACCATGGTCCTGCTCCTGCTCATGGACAGAAAAGACGGTATGCGTACGGGCCTCCGTTGCCGGTGTTTGTGATGGGGTTTCCTGCGGGAGGGTTTGGATTGCATTGAGAGATTCGTGGATGTGTTTTTATGTACTATTTATTTGGTTGTTAAGGTGTTTTGTCTAGGTATTTATTGTTTTGACGTGCGGCCAATGTTTTGGTAGTACTCCGTAAATCGGGGTGATAAAGCGTATTTGAAGCCAGAAGAGTACTTTGTTGGTGAAACATAAGAGTCAATAATTGTTCACGTGCTAGAATCGGTGGCCAAGTGGTAAGGCGTGTGATTGCAAATCACAAGATCCCGTGTTCGACCCACGGTCGGTTCTTTTTGCGCTTTTTTGACTCCCCTGGTTAGGTTCGCAGATATCTCGAGGTCCTTTTTTCCCCCCACTTATCTCAGGGTAGCGAATGGCAGCATCGTATGTTGATTACTCTATTTTGACTATAAAAGCGGAGAGGTAGGGCCAACTTGACTGTGATACCCCTGACTGATTCGAAGACTTTGTCCGTGAAGACCGTTTGAAGACTCCTCAGGATGCTCGAGAAAGTAGTATCTAGAGGCTGAATGGTGAATAATTGGATTTCAATTTTGGATATAATCATTTTGATCAATTGTAGCTGTGTCTATGTGGGAAAGAGCGGGCTCAAAAATTCACTTTTCTGCGATTTCATTCTTGTTACTGGAGTTATGATGGGGCGTGAAAGAGGACAATTAGGGTTGTGAGTATGCTCGGCTTCCTTCTCAACAATGGCGTGCATGAAGCTGCAGACCTTCTAAAAACCCAGCTAGATCCAATGATTAATTCTTCGGTAGTTGGGTAGAAGCATCGTTATCTGCATAGACATGTGTATAAAGTTCATAGAGAGCTCGCATTGTATCCCAAGTTGAGCCAACTTTTGAATACAACGCTAGGTAATTGTGCATTAGGACCCGAGGGCGAAAGAGGATGGCTGCTTATATGCTCAAACCAGTGTATCTCGCCTCTATGCGAACCCAAGCGCGTCGAAACGTACCTTTGAACAGTCATCGACGAAGAATTCTTTCACGATTGCTGACTTCTACCGGAGCTGCTGGCTAACTTTTTTGTGGAAGACATTTCCACCCCTTTGAGAAACTCCTGCTTTCTAAGCAAATTTTTCTTTTTAAAGACAGCTCTTTATGTACGTTGCTTGCGGTCACAACATGAAGTTCTTGCTTTTGCCCCTTTAAAAATCCCATTAAAATCTTAGTTGCAAAGCTGCGAATTACCCACTCAACTTCCTTGCTTGGAAGCCGAGGCGGGCCATTCTGAGGAGGTCCGTTACATGCTTGATATGGGGGCCAGCCCAATTGATAAGCGTTGTTTGGGGCAAGCTGTTCCCACTTACCCGAGCAGCCGCTGGAGGGCATGAAGGAGCCTGCAGGGTCCTTCTGGGATGTCTAGAGGAAAATTACCCACAACAAGCCGAAGTTCAGATAAAAAAGACGTTGACTTCCGCTGCACAAAATGGAAAGCACCGGATATTTGAATTGCTGCTCGACTGGGGCGCAAATATCAATTGCCAAGTTGGCGGCAGTCCCCTAACTTAAGCAGCGCGCCAATACCTCCTGGGATACAGTTGATTTCCTTATTCAACATGTGCCGACCCCAACATTGTGAACGACAAAGGGAGAAGCGCTTTTATGGCCATTGCAAGGATTGGGGATGTTTCGCTGCTCAAGTTGCTTCTTGACTTGGGCGTTGACATGGACCTCTGCGGCGGCCTAGTGCATGGTTACCGTTTCAAAGCAGTCCAATCCTGATTGGGCAGGGGTTGATCTGGGATATCTGCGTATGGATGTCAGGATCATGTCGATTTGGGATATTCGTTTTATCATGGAGGATGATATTGACGGTCCTGTGACACAACTGCTACTCAAGCATAGTGCCCGCGAAGCTTCGGAGCAAGCAAAAGCCGAGCGATATGAAGAGAATGCTCAGTATACGGAAGAGATGCGCCGGCTAATTGCGGCAGCAAGCTAAATCGGTCAGTCTTGTCTGGACAGAACTGAACACGGACATACCAATATATCTCGCATCCGGATCTCACTTCCACCTTATTTTCTCTTCATTCTGTCTACCTTCTACTTTCCCTTTTCTTCTCCAAGCATCCAAATCACTTAACGAGTGACGGACAACAATGCCGGTTAATTCCTTTACTTTACCCGGCTCGGCTCGTCGGAAATTCTCCGAATGTTTGTTCCCTGACTTTTCATCCCCGGACTCTCTTCCCCGCAAACCCGCACACCGGAGTGGTCACGGCCCAAGGGCAAATCCACTTTGAGATTCTTCAGACCCGAAGTTCATTCCCGGTTTGACACATCCATGGTCGATTGAATAACCCAGGTGGTTGGCGTGGGGAAGCGTTGCTCGTGGAGAAATCCCGATTCTGCAGTTCGATAGCTGCTTTCCCCGTATACATGACTCCCGGCGTTCGGCATCATGGCCGGTCGTCGCCGCGGCCAATGTTTATCCGGGTGGTTGTGTCCTTGCTGATCCTCGTGGATGTTTAAATACTGGGGCTACCCCGCGGCAATTTCATTTTCCTTGTGTTTTTCTGGGCATTGGCTTTGGATAGTTGGGATAACGGGCTGGTCTTTCTTCCGGCAATGTATCTACGAGATCAGGGATTCATTAATTGATGCCTTTCTGCTTGAGTTCATCGCGAGAAAATTGTTGCGCAAACCATCACAATGGCCGACCTTATCCCGTCATGGAACCTCGTCCACAAACTCGAGAAGCGCAGCCTTCTTGTCGGCATAAACTGCGTCGCAGCCCTCTCAATCCTCTTTTTCGGCTATGACCAGGGAATGATGGCCGGTGTTAACAATTCCAAGGACTACATCGACCTAATGGGCTTCGGACATACGAAATTGGAAGATGGCATGCTCACTCCAGTCGTGACCGACAGCCTGTTACAAGGTGGGATTGTATCGGTTTATTACCTCGGTACGCTGTGCGGTGCATTGCTGGGCGGTTGGGTTGGTGATCGGATTGGGAGAATCAAGACTATTGCTGTGGGCAGTGGGTGGGCAGTTTTGGGCGCTGCTTTGCAGTGTTCGGCCATGAATCATAATTGGATGATTTGCTGTATGGAATCCTCTGCATTGAAGCGAAAGACAGCAGACTGACAATTGACAGCGCGTTTCATTAATGGCATCGGCACTGGTATTCTGAACGCCATCGTCCCCGTCTGGGCTACAGAAGTCGCAGACCATACCTCTCGTGGACAGTTCATTGCCATTGAATTCACCCTCAACATCTTCGGCGTTGTCCTCGCATACTGGTTGGAATTGTATGTCTCGTCATCCCCTCCCCATCGTATTTCACTAACAAGCTCAGTGGCCTATCTTTCATCGACGGCGGCAAATCCGCTTTCCGCTGGCGATTCCCTATCGCATTCCAACTCGTCTTCCTCCTCGTCCTCGTCACCGCCGTGTGGTTTTTCCCCGAATCGCCCCGCTGGCTCGTTAAAGCAAACCGCGAACAAGAAGCACGATACATTCTCGGCCGTCTGCGTGGAAGCACAGGCGACGATGCGATCCGTGCTGAAGCCGAGTTTCAGGATATCCAGAGCATTGTGGAGATGGAGAATACTGTTGGACATAACTACTCGTATCTGGGAATGTTGTTTGACTATAAACCTGGAAAGTTGCATCTTGGACGGCGTGTGCAGTTGGTGGCTTGGTTGCAGATTATGCAGGAGTGGGTTGGGATTGCAGGTGTTACAGTTTGTGTGTTTTTCTCTTTTTCGGTATAATGAACAAAAAACTGACACGAACAGATGCGCCGACAATCTTCAGCATTGCTGGATTTGACACAATGAAGAGTCAATGGATCAGCGGTCTCAACAACGTTTTCTACATGGTATGTACCACCCCCAACTAACTGCCCTGCATATCTGACCTCTCAGCTCGCAACACTCGTCTGCGTCTTCACCCTCGACCGAATCGGCCGTCGCTGGACATTATGGTGGGGAGCCGCCGGCCAAGCAATCGCCATGTTCCTCGCTGGCGGCTTCTCTCGTCTCGGTATCGACGCACGCGCAGCAGGAGAAGCAGCTAAAGCAGACTCCTATGGAGCCGCGGCTGCTTCCTTCGTATTCATTTTCACAGCCATCTTCGGCGCAACCTGGCTTATCGGACCGTGGATTTACCAAGCTGAAGTCTTCCCGTTGGCCGTTCGAGCTCGAGGTAATGCTTGGGGCGTTGTAGGATGGAGTATCGGTAATGGATGGCTGGTAAGTTGCATACTTTCATTTGACCTTGTGCCCATTTTTAACATGACCCTGCAGACCCTCCTCTGCCCCATAATGTTCGACTCCATCGGCGAGAAAACCTTTTACGTCTTCGCCGCTTGCAATGTCATCAGTATCCCCATGGTCTGGGCTCTGTATCCGGAGAGTAACCAGCGGACACTAGAGGATATGGATTTGCTCTTCGCGTCGGATTCATGGTGGGTGTGGGAAGCGGAAAAGACGTTTGCGCGCCTTAAAGAGGAGAACCCGGGGTACATGCAGACTGTCGCGAGGAAGAACAGTGAGGCAGATGCTGAGGCTGGGCGTGTTAAGGATGCAGAGAATGTGGCAAGTGTTGAGCATCGGTCGTGATGACTTTAATACCGTGTTGATAGAAGTAGACGAAGTAACGAAGAATCACAATCTTATATGATTTATTTATTGACCCTTCCCCCCAACGACCACAAACCGCCCAAAACAAACTCCCCTTGCCTTCCCCTCTCCATCAAAAACAACCCCTTCCTCCTCCAGTAATCTTCTCTTCTCCTCCCCTTTCCCTTTCCCATTGCCCTCTCCCTCCTTCCCATTTGCACGTGTACCACGACCAGCCCAAAACCCCTTATACCCACCCAAAGTTCCCCCACTCCCCAGAACTCGATGACACGGCACGCCTGGCGCAAACGGATTCGTCCGCAGCGCATTCCCGACAGCGCGGGGGGACGAGCCCAGATAAGCTGACAGGGCGGCGTAGGTCGTCCAGCGGCCAGGCGGGATCGAGAGGAGGGTACGATAGAGGCGGCGACGGTAGGGGGTTAGGGTTGGATGGAGTGAGATGCGGTGGAGGGTTTTTGTTAGGTTGGGGTTGAGAGTAGGAGTGGTGGGTAAGGTGGTTGGGGGTGAAGATGGGGACGCGGGTTTGGAGATGGATATGGATGTGCTGTGGGAGGAGGGGAGGGTTGTTGTAGTTATGGTGGTAGACATGGTGATGTATGTTAAGTGGTTGTATCTTGTATGGGTTGTAATTTGTACGAATGAAGGTAGTTTAAGTAGATGGATGGGAGTAGTGGCGCGTCGAGAATGTTATGCCGAGGTTCCTTCCAAATTGACCAATCAGGGGACTGGCCGAGTATACTCCGGTTGTATGTACTTGGGGACATTTACAAGCTACAGAATCAAATAAAATAGAATGAGAGCTAAGCTATGGCCCAATTAAAATATATAGATATTGTGGTTATACTATAAAATGGAAAGAGAAAATTCTGCGTTTAAATGAGACCCATGTGGACTAACTTGTGACTTGTATGGTGCAGCTAGTGCGTGAGGATGAGATGTAGCTCAGGATCACCTGCGAGAATTCGTCTTACAGGCAGCCTCTGGACCCAAAAATATGCTCGTTTTTGTCGCATTATAATGCCCTATTTGGCGGTTGAGATCGGTAATGCTTGCGCGGTCTTCTTGTTTCTCACTGTCCTTCGGGGACCACGAAACGCCTCCCTGACTCCCTCGACCCTCTTTCCGAAAGTCTCATAGAGAGACAGTGCTGGGTGCTTATGGTGGGATTGGCGCTATGATTAAGTGCTTGAACCTCGTTCGCAATTGCATTCCCGGGCAGTCTATGTGAACTGTCAGGAGTTCAGGCAGTACAACCGATCCAGGAAATCGGTGCGGTAGGGCTACCATAGGTACTCAACGTGCGCAACTTAGAACTAGCAGCCAACCTCATACGATGTGCAAGTGTTCTTTATTCCCTAGGGCTTAGCAGGGTGTTCGCCTTTGTCACTCCGTTTGGTGATATAAGCCATCATTGGATCTGGCTTCGCGTCGCCGATACCTTCAACAAAAATCCAAGCTTTCACAGACATGCATGGCGCAAAAGTATGTCATGCTCTTTCAAATTCAGGATGCTCAAAGCCTTTCCGGGGGGGCTCTTAGGGATATCTGTTCTGTAATGCTTCCAAAGGATATGGACCCTTTTGCCAAAAACTGTCTTTTGGCGCTCGAAGGCCATCGGTCAGATTATCTATGACTATGTGAGGAGCTCATCACATGCATGGACGGATACCAGCCTGAGCGGGTAAGCTAGGGCATTACGTCGTACGTAATGCTCACAAGAAAAGAAGTAAAGATAAAAAAAAAAGAGAGATAGGGTTTCTGTAACATCATGATATACAATACTTTTCTCAAGCAAGAGAACTTCGCCTTTCATTCAATCGGATGTTCGAAGGTTGTGAAAAAGCTAATCATAAGGTGGCTCGCAATATTGTCAAGCGTGATTACCTGTCGAAGAATCTGCTTGTCGTGGCATGGGCCTCCAAATTGAAGGTCACCAATGAGCACATCAACCTCATCGATGTGCTGAGATCTCTGACCAAATACTGCATAGAAGCGTTCGATAAACTGTGTAAGAACGCATAGAATAGTGATCCCTGGCGCCAGGACTGAAACCACCAATTAGGCTCAACATCGCCATCGTCGATATCATCTCCATCCAAAATCCAAATAGTGGGCAACTTGGATAGGCGCAGAATGTTGAGGGAAATACGTGCCATAGCCAAGGGGGTTGACATGGTTGCAGAGTAGATAGTCTTATAAGCGGCTAGAGAAGAAGGCCGACAGTGACATGCCTTCGTGTTTTACATGAGTCCTGCCGCCGAAATCATGTTGCCTTCTCTTATTGGTAACAGAAATGCTGACAGGCCGCAGTTTCTCCTCCATGTTTATTCTGTAGGTAGAATGTCACGGGATTTTCTCGTCGACCTTAAGCCGTACCCTTATGACACTGAGGAAAGACCGAAAAATGTCTCATCAAGTCTCGGCAGAGAAATTCATAAGAGGATACTGTCCGACTGGGCAGAGGGTACAATAGCAGGGCCGATGATTGTAGTTTGAAATGGGTATAATGTCGTGCGTCTTGCAGGCAAATGTGATGTGATACCTAATGTCGCCGTCCCTATCGATAATCCTCTGAAGCCCAGTTAGTGAGAGTAGAATTCTAGAGCCTTCTGACCCTCACATACAGAAATCAACAGGAGTAATTGCTTTGTCAAAAAAGCAGATACGTCAGGCCCAGTTAATCGGCGAGATGGATAAAAGGTCTCGAGATCATACATGCGTAGATCGTATGCTGTCGGGCCAATCTCCTTCACCAGAGATCCAAGGCTTCCAGAGGCTCAGGCAAAAAGCACTTGGTTAAAGCAGCTTCAATTTTCTCCTTTACTTTTGGTGACTTGTTTTGACCCTCCTGAATAAAAGTGCCCACCCCTCTCATATACTGTCCACGCTAGAGCAGCTAGGGCAGAGAGCTCGCCATTATGCTGAAGCTTGATGGAATGGTTCCGGTGAGTCTATAAGATCAGTTGGTCCATCGCTTCTTTCTCTTCGACTGTAACCTCTCTTACTTCGCGAGTCTGATGCGGCAAAGCGAGAAATGACTCAGGATTAGTCGGTTTTAACAGCCAGATTGTGGAGAAGAAATTTCTTGCTCTTTCTTTGAATATCCTTTCTACACGGTATTGTTGATCCTATGAGAAATAGGTAATAGCTGGTCTGGGTCATGTGCGTTAATGCCGAAAAGCCGTTCTTCTTCCATTGACCATTTCTCAGGGCCAGCTAAGAGAATGTTGAAGGCTATCTCGAGGCCTCTTGAGAATACCCAGCATGATTCTTTCCTTGTACCGATGAGATATTATCATATGTGACCTTTTTAAAAGGTAGACAGGCAGTCTTTCATGCACGATGGTGCCTAACATCTGTTTGATATGTCTCTTGAGAAATAAAAATTTATATCAATAAACAAGCTTTGGCTGGAGTGCCGAGGAATTCACTTACAAGGGTCATCAAGAGGAACTGCTTAGCTATATAAGTTCGTGTGCACGATGGGTGATTGAGTCGTGATATTGTGCGATACCATTTGCAAGCAACCTTGACATCAGCGTAACAAATTTTCACCATGAACGTAGCATTTGATACTGCTAGACTATTCAAAAGTCAGCAAAGTCTCCAGGACAGATTCTTGACTGATTGAGTATTTGAAATCCGTCTAGAGTGATACAACCATGTTATCGTTGTCGGAAAATCAACACGAATTTTCGTCCATTGTTGTCTTAAGTCAGTCTCATTGGGTCGAATGACAGAAATTCATGAAGGTACATATAATGCTGAATATATTGTGGAGGGTATCTCCTCAATTTCTTGTTGGTCTCTTATATGTCAGCGAGTAATAGTTCATCATCAAGCCAAAGAAGAGAGGCACTAGATAAACACACAAAATCAATGCCCGGTCCATCATAATGGCTGTGAGCAATAACTGCACCCAAACGAAATGACGACTGGGATTTGCAGGCGAGTAGAAGCCAGAAATAAATCATTGCGTCGGCCTTATCTTTTTGTTCAAAACATAACTACCCTGCGTTCCCACCTTGTTCTACGTCGTCTCTTATTCGAAAACCGGTCCCTTTTTCAACCGTAACGCGCACCAGGATAAACCGTGCTGCCATAGTCTTAGCAAGTCAGTACCGCTTTCCCGAAAGCCTCGTACATATAGCGGGCAAGCAGCAAGGTCCTAAAAAAAGGCAAAAAGGAACTGCAATTTATTTCGGAGCATGTCGCGTAAGCTTCGCTTAGAAGTTATATGTAATCGACCTGCGTAAAGATCAGCAAGTCTCCCTAGCCGAACAATTCCCAAGGAAGCGAGATACTCACCATCCAGCATCCTTTGACCAATCGCATCCCCGAAGTGACGACAACAAAGTAATTTTGCGAAATCAGTTAGACGCTTTGAATTGCTTCCGTGTCCCAACAGGCATATTGAACTGTGTAAGGCGTTAAAAAAAGGTTCAAATAGTCGTCCAGTACAATGTAGTAAACGGGACGCTGTACATATCCGTGATGTGAGATGGATATTATATGACCAATGTTTAGATCTATTCATTGGTTGAATTTTAGAGATATACCAATCATGGAAGCAGCTTCATTTCGTAGATCCCCTTATAAACCCAGCCTTATATCAGTCAACAACCTCCAGGCAGGATGCGAGGGAGCTACATACACACAGCATGGTCATCATGTTCGAGTAGGAACAAGGCATAACGGTTGGCTCTGCTAGCATGTATATAGGCTTGCGATTGATCACCTCACAGTTGTGTAAAAAAAGAAAAAAAAAATAAATTCGTTCGTTTGTTGAATGATGTTGCGCATTTGTTAATTATGTTTAACAATGCCATTCCGAGATTGTCGAACCGAATGTGATCATCTTTCCATTATATAAAGTGCCTGTTTTTAGCTTGCAAGCCGGTGCCTGCTCTAATGACGCGAAATCTGGACGAGCCCAGGTAATCTCAACGTTGCTGATGCAGTATTTGTCAACGAGGGATGCTTGCAGCAGGATAGTCAGGACATCGTTGGCTGAGAAATTGTTGGGATCGTGACTGGACGTCGTGTAGACGGAGGTTCTGGGAGGTTCATGGGATGTTGAAGAGGGAGACTGGGAGACGTAAGGATAGTATTTACAGTGACTATCATTTATACTTGGTTGACCTACAGATGAATACAAAGAGTGGAAATAGACGACACATTATTCATTGACACTGGCAATCTGTACTGAAACAACTGCGCAAACGGATCAATTAACCAATCGTTCAGAATCAGCCAAAGAAACAGAGACAGAAAGTAAGCAATTGGTCTATCTGTATCAATTCTAATGTGAAGTATGTAAGAGGGCCTAGTCTTCCATTGTCAACAAAGACATCATCAACCTCGGGTATATGTATCGTATGATATGGGTATACATAAAACGTGCAGTCGCAGTCGCAGTCAGCATGCGACATGACTGTGAAAGAAACATCAGACATGAACATAAGCATCAGAATCAGCATAGCTCGTAGCATCTCAAAAGTCAAGCAGTTCTGCAGCGAGTGAATCCGAAATGAATATAAAAGAAGGAGTACAAGGGGGGCATTAAAATCATAAGCAACGTGTCGAATCGTTATCAACCCGCAAGAAATGAAAGAGAAACCGATCAGTAGCCAGTAATCAAATCCGCTACAGACACTGATATTGCGCTTTAGCAACTCTCTTTGATGCCCCGCGCTTGGGCACAGGGACGTGATGGTACGCGCGTAGATGCTCGAGTAAATGGTCTTTCCGTGGGAACCCATTGTGCCCTTTTCTTGAGCAGTCGGCAATGGGGCAGTCTTGGAACACGGGGTAGTGGACGCTGGTTTGGTGGCGTTTTAGGTCGGCGGAGCGAGTGAATGCTCTGCCGCAATCGGAGCAGGGGAAGTGTTTGTTTGTTCTGTCGCATGTTAGCCGTGTTAATGATTTTGTGATTTGGGGGCTAGGGAGGCTTACTTGGGAGTGGTTTCGATGGGAATGTCATGACAGGGATCAGGGAAGAGTGGGGCATCTTGAAGCGGCCATTGAACCGGTGGGGAAGACGATATCGACGATGCAGATGTTGCCAGCGAAGAAGGATCGAAGTATCCGGAGCCGGAGCCAGGTATCGGGATGGAATTGACAAAGGACGAGTTTACCGGGTATGTGTCCGCAAAGCCATACTGGCTTTGACACGGGGAAGAGAAATCTTGATCATAGGACGACTCGAAAGGAGACTGACAGGGAAGGAATTCTAGTTCTTGCATCGGAGAGGAAGAGCACAGGTCTGGATAAGTGAAGGACGACTGTGTTGAAGCCTCGCTTCCCTGTGAGTACGAATGCTCCATTGGACAAGACAGACCAGGAGTCTGTGTCTAGATACGATTAGCTTTGCGTTTTATTTTCTTTTCTTAGATAACTGGAAGACAACCATTGCGGAATGGGGAAACATCATGTTAGCTTGGGTGTTGGATAAGTACAAGTGCATGGTCAGATCAGTGGGTTACTTGGTCGAGTAAGGTCCATAAAACAATGAAAGTAGAGCAAGGTCCGTTGGGCATCGGGATGTCCGTCTTTATATGTACAAGAAGCAGGAGTCTTAATTCCGCGCTGCATCATAGTCGCATCCCAAACGAAGCGGATCCTCCAGGCCTATGTCATCACACCCAAGACTTCCGCTAACTTGTCTGCAATAGACGAAGTTTGCCAAGGGCGGAAAGGATGCAAACGAGATAGGAAGTTGTGTGGACAGAATGCACACAGCCACCCTTAGCCGCAGTCTATGATAGGGCGTCTTTGCCAGAAAAAGTGGGTGAGAGATTTATTTTACGCAGGATCCCAAAGTGAAGCAAGCATCCCTGCCCGCTGGGCTGACGCTAGAAACTCGATGGAAAATCAGTCCGGTGTTCCATCCAGGGGTTCGAGAGCCGGTATTGCATCGCCAAGTTCCCCGGACGAGTTGTGATTGGAGTATGCGTGCTTGAGAGTCGCCGGATAGGCTGACATGACCCCATCGCGAGGACCGCTAAATCGTTCTGAAAGACTTCGGAAAGGTTCTGAAGGACGATCACGAAGGGGAGGAGGGGACGCAAAAGAGACAATAACATCATCGGGTCTCCATTTCCTCCACAGAAACAAATTGCGGTGGAGTCTTAGTGTTGTCCGCGGAGGTCTGTTTGTCGAACAAACAGGCCAGAAAATCCACAAAAGAGATTTCCGGAGAGAGCCTTATGGCAGCTACTCAGCCTCATTCGCCGTACAAGCCCTCTGGATGGGCCCGAGTCTGTCTTGTTTCGGGTAATCGGCGCCGACCGTGACTGAGAAAGTACGAGTCCAGCATGTATTTGATTGGAAGTTCCGCGGAGGATGTACGGCAGGACAAGAGAAATCCGAGCATGGATGAAGTCGGGGTCACGAAGCGTCCGGAGCATGGAAATCATGCAAACTCCTGCTGCACCACATACTCGACTTGGACAGTCTCTTTGTTGCTTTGCTTTTGCTGGGCAGTCGCGCGTATCCTGCTGTGTACTCTGTGCGCTGTACTCGTAGGAGTACTATATACTCGACATGTGCGAACATCTCGGCCTCAATCGGCAATAGATATCCGGATCGACAGAGGCTTTTGAACACTTGTGTGATCCGCGCCAACAAGAAAACGATTCTCCGGCCGTGTCGTACGGAGTCCCCGTTTTGACGTCAGTACTCGTACACATATTTGTATTCGTATGCTGTATCTGTTACTCGGAGCACAGCAGTCAGTAGCCTAGAACTTCGTATGTAACTGTATCGCTGAGCCGCACAGCCTCTCGGTAACCTCTGCACTTTGCACAAAGTACATGTTAATCAGTCAATGAGAGCTGCAGAGGACAAAAATCCCTCAAGTACTCGCTGTACTGTAGATCTTAAGCACATCAATACTGGTTTTTTGAAAAGGAAGGAAAAAGCAGTGAGGCGTTTTCGCTTGCTTGCGCTGGACGCTGTATGGCTGGCCAAGGCCAACAGCTGGCCTCGGGCACAAACATACCACGAGACTCTACCCCGGGATTGTTCCTGGCTGTGGAAGGCTTCTGGAAGAACCTTAGTCAAGAGGAGCTGGGGTGAACCTGGTCGGCCCCGTGGTTTGCGCCGGGTTGCTGACATACATGCGTACGTGCGTAGGTGTGGAAGAAGTTCCGGTCAGGTGAATGCTACAATACGCAACACGCAGTCGTGTGTCTACTCCGCATAGCAAGGAATGTGATAACAGAGTACAGTGTTCTCATGGAAATGAATAAGAACCATGGCAATCCCCATAGACGAAGAACTCCACCGCTGCCCATTCGTACATACACTCACTCCTGGCAGAATCAAACAACAGAACAGAAGAACCCAAATCCCAGCCAATTCAATCACGCAGTTCTCTTGCATTCAAGTGTAACCCGCTCCGCATGGTACACGCACTATAACTCGTCTTCAAGGTACTTGTAGACAAATTTGAAATCCGCCTTGCGCCGATTCATCCTGTAGACGTCAGTATCAGATCAATGCGCCAGGAAGAAAAGGAAAAGAAAACATACCATGTGCTCTCATAGTCAAAGAACCGATACGTCCCCTGCTCGAATTCCTCGGTAATCGCCTTGGGCTCCTCATGACGCTGGAACCATGTTTGATACTGTTTATGGAATCGCCAGCTTTGGTTCTTCAATGCCTTGGCGGACAGGAATTGCTGGTAGGTGCCTTGCCGGTAATAAAAGAGGTAGAAGAGAGTATCCGTGTCGATCCGCCCCGTATCGTACAGTCGCGGGTCGTCAAATATCGCAAGCGGTTCTTGAGGGTAGTAGAGGGGTGTATTGTAGGGATTTTGCGGTTTGTAATGACGAGGCTTCTCTGCGTCGGCAGGTTCCGGGCAAGTCGTCAGCGATGCTGCCAGAAGTCGTTGGGCCGATGGTGCTGGGTTCGTCGACGCGCGGCTCTTGGTCACTTCGAAGGATTCGATCAGGTCTTGTAACCCAGGAGGCAGATGATATGTCGACTCTTCGGCATCGCGCTGCTCCGGCTTGCCAGTCTCTCCATTTGTCGCAGCAGTAACCGGCTCTTTGCTGGGAGGCTCTTTCTTCTCCACGACTGGCGCGGGCGCGGGAGCCACCTTAGGACTACTGAAGGCGGGCGTCCGTGACCGTTCCTCCGCAGCGAGTGCGGCAGCTGATGCAGACTTAGGCGTAGGCTGTGCTGGCGCGACGCTTGGCGAGGCGATCGAGGAAGGCTTCGACACGGGAACTGCTGCGGGAAATGCAGGGCTAGCACCGGGGGGTGGGGGCAAAGGAGCGATTCCAACGCCATTCTTGTCACTTGCAGCTGCTGCCGCCGCTGCGGATGCGTACTTGAGGGTTTCCCCGGGAAGTCGTGTTGGTGGAGGAGCGGGCTTCATGCCGCTTGTGGAGCTGGTTGACGTGGAAGGATGTAGGGTCGCAAGAACAGGCAGAGGTGACTTCATTTGTGTTGATGACCGTCGTGGCGCCGGAGTCTCTCCCTTGCTCTTGGGCTTCGGTTCAATAAGTTCGTCGTCCTGCAGCGACTGCGTATCTTGCGACGATACCCGGTCGTTGTCGCCCGCTCCGAACTGCCCCTCTGCATCGACCTCCAGGTTCAAGTCATCGTAGAGCGTCTCGTCCTCACCAGAGTAGTCAATGTTATGCCCATCTTCGACGTAGTACTTTATGCTCTCCTTCAGATCGAGTACCTGACCCGTTTCGACATTCCCGTTTTGGAGCGCCCGTAGCAACAGTTCGAGTTTATTGACGTGCCATTTATGGCGTTCCGTAAGGTGTGTAATATCCGATAACCGATTCGACTTGTTGATATCCTTCTTGCCCTTCTTCATTTGCATATGAAGCGTCTCCTCCTCAGCCTCCATCGCCTCAATCTTCTGCTGAAGCTCGTCGACCATATTGGACAGGAAATCGCACGTTTCGACTTTTTGCTTCTCGCGGGGATCGAGCCTCGACGCTGCTGATAGACCTTCTTTCGAATATGCCTTGGTCTTCATCTCCTTCTCGACGGCCTTGAACTGTTCCATACACTGCAGTTCCGTTAGTTCCTGCATGGTCCATGGTCCGTGGCAAAAGCCATAGAAATTCAATGTCAGTTGCAAGGGGCGGTTTGGAAATCAGCCCACAGTTTCGATTGCTCTGCGCTGCTCGAGCAGCGGACTCTTGTCTTTGACTTCATTGCCTGCTGCCCAGGACTTGATCTGATCGCGAAACCGTTGCAGCTTCTTGATCTCTCGCTTGAGGTTGTCTTCGAGCTTATCGCGCTGGGCGGCATTCGTTGTCGACTTTATCTTCTCGTATATCCCCTCAAATGCTTGGATACCCTCTGCGACCTTTTTGAAGGTCTTATCGATCTCTTGCTGTGTTTTCCGGGAGGTCATGTTGGGCGGTTCATGTGCTGGTTGAGAGAGGGGGAAGGTTGCTAGGTCAAAATTGCGTGGGAGCTGGTTGCGGAGGGAGGAAAGAAGAATGGAAGAGTATTTCGTGAATAGGAGAAATAACCCGAATTGCGTCTGAGAGGCAGGAGAATTGCAGTGTAGCCCTGTATGGCCAACAGTGAATCGTCGTCGCAGTCTTCGTCGTCGTCAGTCGTGATGCTTTTTGGGGAGAGAATGCCAAGACCAGTGCGCCAAGACTTGAGGCACGAGACAATAGTATGGACAGAGTCCATTCCACTAGACACTCTTCTTTCTATACTCTGCAATGGTTTATTGAGCTATATATATATTCTACTATTCTGGGCTACTAACCCCTGCGCTATTATAGCCCAGCTGTATAGCCATCTGTTACAGGTTGAGGTACGCATGCATTCCCGTCCGCAGCCGCCGTTTTAGTCCAAGGCCATACATACACATACAGAGAACTAACTACCTTTTTGTCTGATAGTCATACCTCTAATCTTAGCACAAAACATCCCCGGTCTGCTACGTGATAGAGAGAAAGAGATTAACATGAAAGGTGCGCCAGCTTCCCCGCAAGAAGCCACCCCGTCTAATCCCAGTCCCAGCGGTCATCCAACGAGTCAAATCCGCATCCGTGACGGTCGATAACCAACTGGTATCTTCGATTGGGCGGGGCCTTTTAGTTCTAGCGGGAGTCGGGAAAGGCGACGACGAGAAGGAAGCAGATAGTCTGATCTCGAGGATCATAAGATGCCGATTATGGCCGGACGATAGCGAGAAGCAGGTGGGTGACAGATCATACTACAGCTTGACTGGTACAATCGGAGCTAACGAGGAATCATTGAACAGTGGAAGAAGAATGTCCAGGACATTGAAGGAGAGATACTCTGCGGTATGGCTTCCCCGCTCCGATTTTGGTGAAGATCTGACGAATCAGTCTCGCAATTCACCCTGTACGCGCAATTAAACAAAGGCAAACAACCCGATTTTCACGAAGCCGCCGATGTCGAAACCGCGCGCAGACTGTACGACTACTTTTACCAACGGTTACGCGAAGCCTACAAGCCAGAACGGGTCAAGAACGGTGTCTTCCAGGCGATGATGGATGTCGAGCTGAAGAACGATGGACCGGTGGGTTTAGATTACCGCAGTGATGAAGAAGCGGTATAGCTTACTTCCTTTCTGCGTTACTGATCCTGTTGGGTGAGTATAGGGGGTGCTAATTATGGCATGATACGCAGGTTACGATCGAGGTTAATACGAAACTCCCCAAAAAGGAAAAGACACCGGAGGGTGATAAGCAGGCCGGAAAGAAGCCTGAGAAGTCTGAGCAATCTGAACAATCTGAAAAATCGAAATCGGAGGATGACAGTGATAAGGGACAGACCGAGGGCAAGAAGAGCTATGAATTCAAGCTCCCCGCGACGCTGCTCGAATAACACCACAGCAATATATAGCATAGTGAAACAGATCCATACTATAGATATAGATATGAATGTAATGATCCAGCTATAAAGAATTCACTAGTTGGGGTAGAACATTACAGTGCAGTGCATGGAAGCTTCCTGAAGGCCAGCCCCGGCCTTTGTATGGGTTTTCTCCCCACCAATTCTCTTCTTCCCTCCTTTCTATCTCTACTCTCTACTCTCTACTCACAATTCCACTCCCATCGACTTCTACTTCTCATTCTCTGTGATTCAATCGTTCAGTGCCTCCATTTTATATTATTCAGCACCTCTTTTCTAGCAACCATGGTCGAGTCGCGTACGTCTCCTCTTCCCCTCCAAACTGCGGGGTGCTCCGGGTTGAAGCAAATAAGGGAAAAATCGACTGACAGCTCGCGTTTCAGATCGTCCTCGCGTTTATTTCGATATCCAGGTTGGCAAGCAGCCCGCGGGCCGCATTGCTCTTGAATTGGTGAGTTTGAGTTCCTTTATTGGTAGCTCTGGCTGTGGCACTAGCTAACTTCTTCTTGCGCAGTTCAACGATGGTACGAAGCGTTCCAATCCCATATCTCTCTGATAGAATACGCAACTAACGAGTCAGTCGTTCCTAAAACCGCTGAAAACTTCCGTGCTCTTTGCACTGGTGAGAAGGGCGTGGGCCAGCAGGGCAAGCCATTGAGCTTCAAGGGTACGTCGCGTCGACGATTCCTCCCAATTCGAGGCACATCTGACACAGCGCAGGTTCAATTTTCCACCGTGTCATCAAGCAATTTATGATTCAGGGTGGTGACTTTACTGCCTTCAACGGAACCGGCGGCGAGTCGATCTACGGCGAGAAATTCCCCGACGAGAACTTCGACCTCCAGCATGACCGTCCCTTCCTCCTCTCCATGGCCAACTCGGGCCCCGGCACGAATGGAAGTCAGTTCTTCATCACCACCGTCCCCACTCCCCACCTCGATGGCAAGCACGTGGTGTTCGGTGAGGTGGTCAACGGAAAGAGCATCGTTCGCAAGATCGAGAACATGAACACCCAGGCCGACAAGCCCACTACGGACGTGACAATTGCCGACTGTGGTGAGCTCACCGGTCAGGCGTACGAAGACGCAACCAAGCAGGTCCCCGATACCACCGGCGACCCGTACGAGGACTTCCCCGACGACCACCAGGGCGAGGAACTCAGCGCGCCGGTGTGCTACAAGATTGCGTCGGAGCTCAAGAACTTCGGTAACACCGCATTCAAGGGCGGCGACCACCTGCTTGGTCTCGAGAAGTACCAGAAGGGTCTGCGCTATCTGAATGAGTTCCCCGAGGCGGACGAGAACGACCCCAAGGAGCTCGAGGGCCAACTTAAGGCTCTCCGCTTCACCCTCCACTCCAACTCCGCCCTCCTCGCCAACAAGGTCGGTCAGTTCCGGAACGGCAAAAGCTGGGCTACATATGCTCTCGAGGTTGCTGGTCCCGCTGGTGCCAAGGACGCGGACAAGGCTAAGGCCCTCTACCGCCGTGCTGTCGCCTCTTCGGGCCTCAAGGAAGAAGAGGATGCGCTTAAGGACCTTCAAGAAGCTTCCAAGTTGGCTCCTTCGGATGCTGCTATCATTAATGAGGTGGCCAAGGTCAACAAGGCGATCAAGGACCGGACGGCTAAGGAGAAGGCTGCTGCCAAAAAGTTCTTCTCGTGAGATGGAGATTTCTAACGCGTATGATTCATGATATCCATGGTCTATTCATTTAAGAAAAGATCAGTCGCTTGGGGAGGAAAAGAAACTTTTCTATACATTTTCTACAGCAGGTGCCTCAACCATTTGTTCCATTAGCATTTGGTAGCATAACAGGCGTAATTTCATTCTCATTCTTCAACATGCCTTGTCAGTCCAGTAGGGTCTCATGCCATCCCGTATCATTTGACCATATATACCCACCCATACCTAAAACTAAACCAAACCAAACATAGCAAAAGAAAAGACTACCTCGTCTCCGCCAAGAACGTCTCATATCTCCCTTTACACCTCCGTCTCCAACTCTTCCCCCAAACAATCATCGGTGCCCCCATAGCCATCGACAAAACCACCCAAATCCCATAGAAAGTAAACGTCCACCCATAACTCGTCGCGTCGATGAAATTCTGCACAGAAAACGATATCGCGAAATTGATAACGGACGAGCAGATCGCAAGCACAATCACCAATTCACCAGATATCTACCCAGCACCCACTGTTAGAAAACACGTTTCACCATGCCATATCCAAAGGCAGACATATGGAAAGTTAAGGGAGGGGCAAGGCAGGGGAAATACCTGGTCAAAACACTCCATCGCATACGCTGTCGCAATGCTTGTGGCCGAAACTTGCTGCGCAATCATACAGCACAGCCCGACAGCAATAGACATCCAATGGCTCCCCGCCGTCGCGCCCCAGCCGTACGTAAAGTATCCGATGGTCGCGAGGAGCAGCGAGAAGATGTATGCGTAGAGGCGCATTTCGGGCTCCTTGTAGCCTTTGTTGCGGCGGGTTAGGGTCAGGACTAGGTAGTCTGAGAGGGAGCCGATACCCATTCTGCGGCACGGATTATGTTAGCTATATTGGGTATGGAGGGAATTGGGAAAAAGGGGGAGGGAGGGTACCCGATGAAGTTACCAACGAGAGCTGCGAGGAATAAGAGGCCAGCTGAACCGGCGCTCCAGTTATAGGGTGGTTCTGTCATGATTTCTGAGATAGTATTGAAGGAGACGATGCCTGCGGTACAGCCAAAGGCAAACTGGATACCGGCGAGGACGATGTTTGGGAATAGGAAGAGGTAGAATGGACGACGAAAGTACTGAAACCAGGTTGTTTGATCGTCTTTGAAGTAGTGTATGGGTGCTAGTTTTTGGATATATGTTCGTGGTGGCATGGAGATGTCGCCGGCGCTGTGACTGGCCGTTATGGTCAAGTTAGATTTTTCTTTTGAATATTGGTCTTGTTTCTCTAGAGAGGGCTGGGTAGATTCGCGTTTGGGTGGTTCTATAGAGGGTTGGTTTCTGAATCGGTAGCGTGGGAACATGGTGTCGTCGAAGGTGAAGATGAATAGGAGGATCAGGATGGCCTAAACATTTAGCACATTCTATAAAACAGGTGATAGAGGACGTACAGCAGCAATCGCAACAATCGGCTGACTCCATCTCCATCCAATTCCATCTGATATATATCCCCCCAGAATCAACCCCAGAATGGACCCTAACTGCTGAAAGAAGATATAAACAGCCAACATCCGACCACGCTCATGCGAGAAGAACATATCGAAAATCTGCTAATCAGCACAGCCCCCTATCTCTCAGAAATGAAGAGGAGACTAACAGTCAACTGAATCAGCGCCTGATACGCCGCCGTTCCAATCCCCGTAACAACCATCATAAGATAATACTGCGTCGTCCCCTCAAAAAACCCACCCCAAACACCACCGGCCAGAATAAACACCAAGCTCAGAATATAAACGATCTTCCGTCCGAACTTCATAGCAGACGGAATCCAGATGATGTTTACAAAGCCTAGGAGGAGGTAGTTCAGCGCGGAGCCGCCGTTCATGTTGTTCAGCGTGACGCCAGTTTCTTCGGAGATGGTTGTCCAGGCTGCGCCCCAGTTGTTCTCGCCGAAGGACATTATGCAGGCATAAGCGGAAATTAAGAGAAGGGACCAGTATTTTTTATATTTTGACCAGTTCTGTGATGATTTGTGGTGTTAGTGGACTGGATATATAGATGGTATCTGGTTGGTGTGTTGCTTACTAGTGGATCAGCCTGAAAGGGCGTAGGTTGAGGGACTAGGAGGATATCTCGTCCGGAACGGGCCACATCGAGGTTTCCGGATGCTTTGTCTGTTAGTACAAGCATACATTCCGGGCAAAAAGGGGCGCGGAGGATGTCATAGTGGCTTACTGTCCACCAGGTACACAGTGCCTGGCACATCTGTCATAATATCGTCTGAGGGAGCCATAATGAGAATTCAAGTTCTTCTACGGCCCTAGAATTTAGACGTGGGAAGTCACCCCATCCTAAGTACAAGAACAGGTTACAGGTTATATATTTGGACATCGACATCGGCATAACCCGAGAAAGATAGCAACCTCGGGTGATAAAAACACAATGAGGGGATCAAGGTCATATCTCGTCTCATCCAACCTCCCATTGCCATAGATATCAGCCGAGATGGGAGATAATTAATGGCGGAGAAGAATGGTGGAGATGTAGTATTGTATGCCACGACATGTATGGTGAGCGTGGGAACCAGACAAACAACAGAATCCTCTGTTGTATGCCATAATTGATTGGATAAGATATGAACAGACGACCCTGGATAGACTCTGATAATCGCAGCCGCAACCCCGGATACTGCGGCGAAACGTTATCCTGACATTTCCCAAAACGGTAAATCTGAGCCTGTACAGAATGCGGAGAAAGGCAGGGGAAGGTCCAGCCGATGCGATCTGCGACTGGCCCTATCAGGTCAGACTAAGGTAAATCGGACTATAGATATGCATCGGAATTATTCCTTTTGTTGCTGCTGTATTTATAGCTGCATCTGGCGTCATCTGATAAAGCTTGTTGCTTCGTATCGCTGAATTCCCTCTATCGTACCAAGAAAACTACAACTCTCTAGCTCCAGACTCTACGATATGACAGCGCCAATCAATACAACCTCCTCCATTCTCATCATCGGTGCAGGAACCTGGGGCTGCTCGACGGCTCTTCATCTTGCTCGTAGGGGATACAGAAATGTCACTGTGTTGGATCCTTATACGGTGCCGTCACCCATTGCGGCCGGGAATGATATTAACAAGATCATGGAGCATCGCGAACTGAAAGGTTTACATTCCCCATACAGGTAGCTCATAAGTTCTTGCTAACGAAGATAGACCCTGACTCCGACCCCATAA
Source organism: Aspergillus sp. S3505 (assembly GCA_023627475.1). Lineage (NCBI taxonomy): Eukaryota > Fungi > Ascomycota > Eurotiomycetes > Eurotiales > Aspergillaceae > Aspergillus > Aspergillus sp. S3505. The sequence goes on along the minus strand of JAMAHJ010000018.1, from coordinate 185,270 downwards.
GCGTCGCCTTCGCAACATGCACCAGAGCGGCATTGAGCGGGTGGAAAACAGACACCGTTTTTCAGCCCTACTTCCATGAGACAGGCGCTATTGTCTCAGGCCATACACCAGAACTAATCAAACACATCCAAGAAGATGAGATTGATCCAACCAAATCCGATCACCTGGTGAAGCTGGAGACAACAGAAGACTTCCGCAAGACCATGCCTCCGGGTATATTAACAGGAGAGTTTCCAGGGTGGAAAGGCTGGTTCAACAAGACTGGTGCGGGATGGATTCATGCGCGAAAGGCTATGGTCTCTGCTTTCACTGAAGCAAAGCGGCTGGGTGTTGGTTTTGTAACAGGTTCGCCACAGGGAAATGTAATCTCGCTCGTCTACGAAAATGGGGACGTTATCGGAGCCAAAACCGAAGATGGAATTGTCCATCGTGCACAGCATACCATCCTCGCCGCCGGCGCAGGGAGTGACCGTCTCCTAGATTTCAAAAACCAACTCCGTCCAACGGCATGGACACTCTGCCACATCCGCATGACCCCCGAAGAAGCGCAACGATACCGCAACCTCCCTGTCCTCTTCAACATCGCCAAGGGGTTCTTCATGGAACCCGACGAGGACAAGCACGAGCTTAAGATCTGCGACGAACATCCCGGGTACTGCAACTTCGTTCCTGACCCGCAGCACTCTGGAGAGATACGCAGTATCCCATTTGCTAGACATCAGATCCCGCTTGAGGCGGAGGCGCGGGCTAGGGACTTTCTAAGCGATACGATGCCACATCTGGCGGGAAGGCCGCTGGCTTTTGCGAGGATTTGCTGGGATGCTGATACAGTGGATCGGGCGTTTTTGATTGATAGACATCCCGAGCATTCGTCTTTATTGTTGGCTGTTGGGGGGTCTGGGAACGGGGCTATGCAGATGCCTACGATTGGGGGGTTTATTGCAGATGCTTTGGAGGGGAGTCTGCAGAGAGAACTGAAGCATGTTGTGCGATGGCGGCCGGAAATAGCAGTACACCGCGACTGGAGATCTACTCAGAACCGGTATGGGGGGCCTTTCAAAGTAATGGACTTCCAGGAAGTGGGAGAGAATGAGTGGACAAAGATTGTTGAAAGTGCGAAGAGTCGGCTATAATGCATATCATTATGGCAGCCCAAGTATCTAATTTCCTAAGATAGCCTTACAACAACAGTATAAGAATTCATAACCCATACTGAGGTATCTCCACTTCACTGTTATGGCCTTCCGTGCCGACCACAATTAGTATCGCGCTACCCTCGCAGAGGGCTGACGGGCGAAAAAGACGCCATATTGCCGGGTTCATAGTGTTATGTTCTGATTGGCATGGTATCGTAAACGTTACAGGACGCAAGGCCCAACCCATTCCCTTTTTAGTAACGGTATCTCGTGGAGTAATCCTTGGGGCTGACGACCAGACCCCGGCCCTTTTTCGCACCGCGATAGATCGTTTCGATGATATCTATCAACTCCTGTTTATCCTCTCTAAAGATATATTAGCATGAGTCACAGCAAAACCATTTTGTTGAGTTAGGAAACCTACAGTAACCAGTTCAGTTTGTTATTATTACCAGTTCCGAAATCACCTTGAAGACGTTAGCTTCGAATCAATGATGATCTAGCGCTGAGACGTACACATCATATGCTTATTCCTAAAAAAGAACTGCAGAGAGCACCTGTCAGCAACCAACAATACCCTTTGCGCAAACACCGGAGAAGAGCGGTACATACCATTATTGTCATCGGGTCATAAAGCTCGTACATTGAATTGAAATCCGGCACCTCGTCAATATCACACAGGTAAACCACGGCAAAGTTCTTGACTTTCTCCGCGATTTTGGCGAGCACATCGTCCTGGCGCAGACAGTCCGGGTGGCCGTCCTTGCCAAAACGGATGATGACCAGACGGTCATCTTCGCTGAGAATGGACTGGTCGACGTGCCATGCCGAGTGCAGGTGAGGCAGAATCACGGAACCCATGTTGGAGTGTCTTCCTTGAAAATGCGCGGGGTTGATTGAAGGTGGTGGCGGTTGGCTTGAATAACATGAATTTTGCACGTGATAAGCTAAGGTACTGATTTTCCTATGTGGCATAATATTGAAGAAATATTTCCAACAACGGCAAGGTGGCCGAGTGGTCTAAGGCGCACGGTTCAGGCTACTGAATCTCTTTAAGCTCTCCTCCGGGTAAGCTTCCGTGTCTCGCAAGGGGCGTGGGTTCGAATCCCACCCTTGTCAATTCTCTTTTTTTGCCTTTCTTTTTTTTTTTTTTTTTTTTGGAGTATATGCTCTCTTCTTTTTTGGCCCTCAAAGCTAGTCAGCGAATCTCAAACTGTTTGCTGAAATCCTCGGATCCTTTGTCAGCTCGGGTCTGGTAATCAACCCTACATCAACTCCGCACAAGATGACAGCTGCACATGAAAACCTGCAACTATCGGAATCCGGCATTTGAAGACAACGCATTACCTCCAATGCGGAGTACATAATGCAAACATCAAAACGCCTTCTTCCTCCCAGGCTCTGATAAGGCATCGGATAGTTTCTCCGCAGGCGGGGTATTCCTTGATTACCATGGAAAGCCGAGATAAGCCGATGCATTGCTATATGAAGCGTCACTGCCAGTTGAATTCGAAGCATTTTAAACAAAAACGAAACAAATAATGGGCACCGGAAGGATTCGCACTGCTCTCAAGATCGATCGTGAGAAGCCGGCGTGGGAGCAACCGGGTCTTCATGTATGTCAAGGGCTCTATGGGAGATATGCGCTAACTTGACCATAGAATAGATGGCATCCTGACGGTACATTTCCTATCATCACTATTCTTTGGTTGCTAGCTGACTGAGGCATGATATAGTCCCCTCCATTAGCAAAATCGCACAAAACGAAGTGGTGAAAATCGAATGCATCGACTGGACCGGAGGCCAGATCAAGAACGATGACTCTGCCGATGATATCAAGAACGTCGACCTAACGCGAATTCATTACCTATCTGGACCCTTTGACATCGAATATGCGGAGCCTGGAGACGTCCTAGTGGTCGAAATCCAAGACGTGCAGCCGCTGCAGGACGAGCCATGGGGTTTTGGAGGCATTTTTGATCGGAATAACGGGGGAGGCTTTCTTGATGAGATGTACCCGAAGCCGTACGTAACCATGCGCAGCCAGCGGTATCATTGCTGACAGTCCATAATTTAGAGCCAAAGCAATTTGGGATTTTGAAGGGATCTTCTGCTCTTCTCGTCACATTCCCGGTGTGCGCTTCCCCGGCCTCATCCATCCAGGAATCCTGGGCTGTGCGCCCACTGCAGAGATTCTAGCAGAATGGAACCGTCGCGAGGGTGAGCTGATTACAGCAAATGTCTCTGCTGATCGAGATGTTGCCAAGCCACCGGAGCCAAAAGGTGTGCATGCCGGTGCTGCGCAAGGAAGCCTCGTAGAGAAGATTGCACGAGAAGGGGCTCGCACAATTCCTGTACGTCCTATCCCTCATAATTATACCTTTTCTGGGAGAAACTGACAGGCTAGGGCCGTCCTGAAAACGGCGGCAACGCCGATATCAAAAACCTCTCCCGCGGCTCCAAAATCTACCTCCCCGTCCATGTCCCCGGCGCCAAATTCTCCGTCGGCGATTTGCACTTCTCACAAGGCGATGGTGAGATATCCTTCTGTGGTGCGATTGAAATGGCCGGCGAGATCACCCTAAAATTCAACGTTCTCAAAGACGGCATGGCCAAGATGGCCATGAAATCCCCCATCTACATACCAGGACCCGTCGAGCCTCATTTCGGGCCCGGCCGGTATCTCACCTTTGAGGGATTCTCTGTCGACGACCAGGGAAAGCAGTATTATCTCGATACCACTGTTGCATACCGGCAAACTTGTCTGCGGGCGATTGAGTATCTGCGGAGGTATGGGTATAATGACTATCAGTTATATTTGCTACTTGGTTCTGCGCCGGTGCAGGGGCATATTGCTGGTGTTGTGGATATTCCGAATGCGTGTACTACGATGGGGATTCCGATGGATATTTTTGATTTTGATATTCGGCCTGAAGCGGAGGTTGTTAAAAGGGATATGGGAAGTTGTGCGTTTGCTAGTAGTTGATTTTGGTTATCGGTTTGTTTCAATACAATGCTTAATCTTTTACTGGGTATATGGCCGTGTTGTTTCTAGTGTTAATGATTAATGGAGACCTTTGTCTACTTGCACTCACTAGTATATCAATGGTATCCATGGCTGACTAGTCACTATCCTCAAAAGATTCTCCTTTGCGACTCTCCCTCCTAGACTCTTACAACATATGCATACACAGCGCCCAAGGACGATTCCGACAGAGACCATAAGAACTCAATACAAGGATTCTAAAGTCTTCGCTGAGAGGATGACGTTTGCTTCCCAGGATTGCAAGCCTGTGGAACTGAATATGAGCTTCTTCATGCTGGTCGCTACTAGCATAGGCTGATTTCAGTGATTCTACCTCTTCCATTTTTGAAGCCCCCTGCTATATCAATTACCAGGCAGCTACGGTCGAGCTCGAAACTCCAAGAAACGGAAGGCTAGATCTTAGTTATGATATTCCACCCATCTTTCTTACAATGGATCAATGGATCACGCCAATACCAATGCGCCCTAAGAGGGTCGTTCTTGACCAGGTCGTTGCAACCATAGAATGCAACAAACGAGCACCCTAGGTAGTATACTACCTTGTTCGTGGTTCTGTCTGGCTATCTCTAGCAGCTCTGGGTCCAGAATTCAGAATGAGCATCAAACTAGTAAGTAGAAAACAAGCTCTTGGAGAGTATTGCAGTATTGCACATTATGGGTATTGCTTATGAGCAACCTTTTGTCGCCAACGTCAAGGGGTTACGATCGAAGCAATAAATTAGGAAGTGAGCAGCTCGATCTTCTAGAGCATAACTTTACGTATTAACTCTTAGCGTCAGGCCTGTATAGTCTATATATTTTGGAGCGCTTAAGGGAAGGCTTATCATATAAAACATATACCAAGGTGAGTAGTCATCCGACTGATAGCTGAATATACTTTGGAAAGAGGAATAGATTGGCTGAGTGAGTAAGAGCGTATACGCGTTATGATATTGTCCATTACGGCCTTAAGGTTTCTTCGAAAACGCACCTGAAGGTTTTCGGTCTAGAAATATAAATTAACCGTGGGAGTTTGCTTACAGATATTAAGAATCATATAAAACGAACAGAAGAAACTGGCTTTCCTCTGTATGCTTCAGTCATCTTTGGCTCCCTGATTCCAAAGCAGACATGACAAATGTTGCGCTCTGACCAGTTTGCTTGTTCAAGGCATGGCTTTTAGGTTGATGCCTTCTTTTTATAAGAGAAAATGACTGACGACTTAATCGACCAGTCTTTCTCAGCTACAAGCTCAGCTCGGGAATATCCTGGAAGCATGGACATATTCCTGGGTTAAATCATTCGGCCTCCCAAACCCTGGTTCTCATCACAATTAACCCAATCGACTTGTCTTTGCCTTATTTTGTCCTGCGCCCTTACAGGACTGCATCATAATACTTCCATGAGGATATAGTAACTGCAAGCCCTGATTGATAGGCCGTTGCGGCCATGTCCAACGCCATGTTTCCAAACGTTTGGACGGAAGTTCACCTTCAATCTGAGCCCCATGAGAGTTCTGTTGCAAAATTGTGCTCCTGACTCATCTTGCTTGGCCTATGTCGTTAATTAGTTAGAGGTTGCAATTGCCCTATCCCCTGGGAATCAAGGCCTCATTAGGGCTCGACTGTCAGCAATTCTTTTAATAGGACTCGGAAGATACAAAGCACCACATTCGATATCGGAAGACCGTCCCCGTTAGCTGAAAATGGCCTCAGGCCTCAATGGTCTGATAAATCCTGCTTTCCTGCAATACGAGAGAGATAGACACAAACGTTGGGTATGAGAAAATGCGACAAAGCAGCCGCATAGAGAATCAGACTAGCATTTGCTAACCGAATGGAGCTGAATAAGACCCAATTGAGGGGACATGGAGGTTCAAGCTGAAATAAGACTTCGCTGATAACAAATTCGGCTTCCAAGTGAGATTAGCTGTCTTATGCGCGGTTTTACGATACCCGGCCGAGTTGCGTTTCCTCTTGAGCGAATAACAGGAACTGTATGAGAAGCTCCATCCCTTCTTCAATTTGAAGGTTAAAAGGCCTGCGAAGGAATATTCCAGAGATTCGGTCGGCAAGATCACAATCTGGCACTAGAACAGAGAGCACCTTAAGGTAACCAAAGATGGAGCGAAGATTTACAGGATTGGGTGGAAGAATAACATGAGACTTTTGCATAAACATTGGCCCGCACGATACATTATCTTTTTGATTAGGGGGAGATGCTAGACTAGTTGGCTCACGTTCATAATCGACAGACATGAAATTTGTCTTAGATTTCCCGTCAGGCGCTGGGCATTACCCATGACCAGGTTCACTCATACTTGGTCATGGCGGTTTAGCCTGAACCTACTTCAGTATGACCATTGTCTACATGCAATGCTCATAATGCAAGAGCGAAAGGCTCATTCGATTATTGGAACGAGACAGAAACTTGAGCTGTGAACGGAAATTTCTGTATACAAGCAGCCTGGCCTCCCGCTGAACTGACGTTTTGAGCAAAACTGACTGCGAGAGAGCGCGATTGTGTACGAAATCACCTGATGGGGACAACTTACCACTTCCGTGCTCAATAACTCGAATCTTGGATTTGGGCCTTTCGATTTCCCCATAAGTTGCAAGTTGACGAAGGAAACATCAGACGTGGGTCAAAGATTCGGTGTTGACAATCTTTATACGCTCAGTAAAACGTTACTCGATATACCAGGAAAGATTCCTTTCGGGGTAAATTCCTGGAGGCTCAAGACAGCTTATGCGTACTAAAACAACTAAGCTACAAGGTTATGCGGAAACAACGGCCACTGTTCAATGGGAGTAGCACTCTGAGCAACCGGCAATGCAGATACACCAGGCATTGACAAGGCCGATTTCTCCAATCCATCTTTCAATTCAATAGCAAGTCCGCCTGCTATAATGGCCCAAAAACCCCCAATCCCCGACCTAATAGGCAGGCAACACTGATAGGATCTCTCACAGAGAGCAAATCAATCACCGTTTCATGCAATGTGTTCTCGCCAACAGGATGATTGAATTACAATCCGACAGTACCGCTAAATCACAGGGAATACCAGAACCACGAGAGTATACCCACTATGATTTACGGCAGCTGATATCCGTCGCGTTTATCTTAACATTCTCCTTATCAGGCATCCGTCGTCTGTGTAGGCGAGCTGCGGGCGTTATAACCGCGTGACAACACATGTGATCGATATGGAGCAATTCGAGACATTGCGCACATTAACTGTGATGTTTCTGCGGCCAAAAACGGCTGGTCTACCGAGCACATGTCCCAATAGTAAACCTCAGCAAGCAACAAAGGCAACACCAGGTATGCCATCAAACATCCCGCGTTTTCATATTGCGGAATTGAGCTTGAGAACTACGGCCAACTGAGTGACGATTGGGTTGCAATGAGTTACATTGAATTACAAGGTCCTGCAAGTTAGAGACCCGTACCCAAAAGCCGCCAACAACCCTATTGAAAACGAATCATCGAATCATCCTTTGAGTTAACCTACTGCGGACCGCAAGATCTACGGATGGGGTTTATTCTGATATTGCAGCGATTTCCCTCACGATGAACCGTTCTTGCGTTATCTCCTTATGAGCTCTTTCCAATCATGAGTGGCAATGGCCAAGTAGCAGCTCGGGCTCCAAAACACATAGTACGAGCCACATGATAATATTATTTGAGGCATAATGTCCATATATCGCATAGACGGTGTCTTGTAGTTGTACTTTTAGTACCTTGATCTCTTTATAATGGTGAATATAACCGAGACATATTTGTTAGGATGATCATGAAACTAAGTAAAAAAAAAATTATGCAAATGGACCACTTTTCCTCGTTCGTCCTCCCCCGATAATGCTGGACTCAAGCTCATTTCATGTATGTAATCGCTAATTCAGCATAGGAGCTCAAGAGAACTTCTTCCCCGGGAACCCAGGAGATTCAGTTTCCTCCCCCTTGTGCTGAGACGGCAGGTTGAGCCTATCAATGTTCTCCAATGACAAATGCAAAAAGTCATGCTTGTTCTTCCACCGCACTTGGGTCTCTGCGAACTGCGGGCCCTCGTCAGGAGTCGGCGGCGGGTCTGTGATCTTGGTAATGAGATAGGCGGTCGACGCTTCTGCGACACCGTACATAAGCACGCCAATGAAGGGGGTTTTTATAACGACGGTAAAGGCAAAAGCGAAACCGAACAGCACTCCTTGACGATCCTTGAACCAGCGGCGCTTTTGCTCAGGGGTGAAGGGGACGCGGCAGAAGTAGGGTTCAAGCTATGCTGCTGTCAGATGGTGTCTATTTTGGTGGACAGGCTGCCTCTTACAAGTTCGCGCATCAAGCTGCGGGATGCAAAGTAGGTGTGCAGAAAAGTAACGATGAATCTCTTCGGAAGCACAAGTCCAGTGCCAAAGATAACAGCCGCAGGAGTAGCCCCCACATTCTGCTTGAAAGTGTAGAAACTAGCAGCAGGCATGACGAATCGGCCGACGACCGGGAGAAGCGAGAGGAGGTATACACCGAAAAGCATCGCAACCTTGCGGCCATATCTCTGAGCAAACAGCATGACGGACTTTCCGATTGGTTTAGAGCCACCGGAACTGCCAGGACTTCCTTTGGTCGAGTACTGGATCAGGTTTGGATAGTACATGGCGCGAAGAGTGCTGGGGTCTTCGGCCTTGTGCTTTTGGACATAGGTTTGATCAACCCATTTTAGAGATTCCATGAAACTTGTTCGTCAGTATCTCAAGTATATGAATGGATAGAATGAAACACACATCTCATCCAACGTCGGAGTAACGTATCGCATCAAAGTCATGAGCAAGAAGGGAACCTGGAGGACGGATTTGTTCAGGTAATCAATACCATTTAGAATAGTATCATCCCAGGTCGCTTCCTGCATATCGACAAAAATGGATGTGATCCAGATGATGAATTTCAAGCCGATAATCTAGGGATGGTTAGGCCAAGAGTCTGGTACTGCGGGCATCCGCATACCGGAATCTGAATGATGACATGAATGATCACGCCCACGGCAATCGCAAGAGCTGCTTGCCGGAAGTGGTCATATTTGAAAAGTTCAGCATTTCGAAGTGCCCTGACGGCTGTTAGGAGTCAGCATACAAATCCAATGTAGGATGGATGATAGTTTAGGCCCCGCGGGTGCGCAGATCCGGGACTTTCCCGAAGCTTGAATAAAGTCCAGCCAAGAGTCATGTCCAAAACGGATTTTCCACCCCGATAGCCTACTACTATGTAGACATATCCAACCTCAAAGCAGTTTCCGGGTAGTCCGAAGGGGATGATGTCGGGCACTCACTTCCCACAACCGTCAGCTGAGCGCCACGGATAATGGCGTTGGGCTCAAAGCTCGCCATAATGGTGTCTTCGGCAGACACAATCTCTCAATTAGGTCTGTTCTTTCTCCAGATATAAGTTGTCAACAGATGGTCAAAAACAGATATAAATATCAAGCAAGGCAGCCGTATTAAAGCAGTACGTCATGGCATTGGCCCAGCAGCCGCCAACCGCGGAACCGAGCCGAGTATCACGTGGCTTAGCCGCTGAGCCATGGTCGGCCTGATCAGTACCTGAATACTGCCTGAGGCGTAAGCATTCCCCGCGAGACAATGGCCGACTCGGGGAGTTTGTATGGATTTGGATTTCTCACTTTGCACTGCCATTCATACCCTTCCTTAACAACCTCATCTCTCTCCCTCTCAATGTATTGATTTCCGACTTACGCTCTTTTTCAATGTAATTTTCTCATTTTGCTACACGTTCTTTACTGTCTACACTCTTTTTTTCATGAACCATGTCTGATTTCTCGAATACGCCTTCGGTCCGAATACAGCCTCCTCGCCGTTCTGCTACCCTTCCTCCCAAACTTAGCCTTCAAAAGCAACGCAGTTCTGACTCGCTAAGGCCCTCCGAAGACGACCTTTTCTTTCATCCATGCGCCAAGGTCATTCATTTCGCTCCTAGAGCTCTAGCCCCGATCCCATCCAGCACGGCTCCATCCGATTTCGATTACCCGGTTGATACTATCGAGACCCTGCCATGGCGATCGCCAACTGAGAGGACGGTTGCGTTTGCGCCCTTGAGACTGCAGAATGTGCACGGCTTGACTGTGTTTCTGAAGTGTGGCGGTGTGGTGCATGCAATCCTGAAGAACTCTCAGTGTTGGTGTGTCGATGGTGAATCTACGTTTGTTCTGCGTGTTCGACCGCTCACTTACTATCGCATTGAACTGCCTAATATCACGGAAAACAATGAGAACTACGTCGTACAATTGAAGGATGTCCTGCCTAGAATCCTGCGGTACGAGATCACTCCCTGTCCCTTCCAAAGGGGGTTTACCGTCGAGATACCGGAGGAGTTCAAGATGAAGAAGCGCAGAAGGGCTTGGCGACCAAAGGGACGACGGGAGAGTGCGCCTGCATCGTCAACCACTTCTCAAAGGTCAAGCCCAAAGGGCGACGAGGATGAGTGCAAGGGCATCAGCTTCAAGAAAAGGGGCAGTGCCTGTACCGTCCTAGAAACGATCCCGGACGAGAATCAGTTGCTTTCCCCTACAAGTCTCCCTGAAGGCTGGAATATACCCCGACGCTCAATTACCGACACACAAAGCTTCCAAACCTTGCTGGCGAGGTTCGACAATACCAAAGCAGAATCGCAGGCCGATCCTGACACATCATATTCTTCAAGCATCGATTCTTTTCACTCTATGGATGATTACATGCGCCTTGAGTCTAGTGCACGTTCGACTTCTACTTCTCCATCGTCCGTCGACCACAACGAATTGGACCAGGATCAGCACTATGAACCTGGAAAGTTCTTCAAGGAAGTGGATTATTCTGAGAACCGTCCTTCCACTAGCTACTCGGATGGAAGTTTGTCTCAAGCACCTCAGTCCCCTACTACTCGTCGAAAGCCGGAATTCAGGCCATTGGAGATTCCAACTTCGTCAACTGAGAAACCAAGCCTCTCGCCAATTGGGGCAAACAAAGACACCATGAGCAGGGAATTCCGACGTCGTGCCAAAGCATCAACAGAGAGAGAAATATCTCCGATCCCTTCACCGTCGGCCTTGCGCCGGTCAAATTCGTCTAGGAAGAACGATGCAAAGTCGATTGTTCAAAAGACCTGCACAGTCGTTTTGATGCCATCTGTTCAGTTGCTGATCATTCTTATTCACATTGCTGCGCAGATTGTGATTGGTCCTGCCTTGAACTCCATGAGTGAAGCCCATCGAAGGCTCGAATATCAAGCATCTGACTCAGAAGATACGGTGGATGATTTCGATCTCCCTCTCGAGCGTTCGGATTCCCACGATAAAAAGTATGATGTTTGGGCACTAGACTAATCGCATTCCCACTGCTCGCTTTCTTTCTCGTCCTTTTTTCAGTTTCTTTACAACCCTCTTACTCCGCCCATTCGCTCGTTCCTACATACTTTTTTATGCTTGCCGTCCCTCTTTTTCTGCTACATGGCTGACCGCTGACTTATCCAACTCTGTTCTCTACGAATTGGGGTCATGAATGGGTTAATGTTTCCTTACGTGTTATAATGATTGTACTCTAGCTTTTTAGTCTAGTCTAGGTAATATACCCTTCGGTTTCGATATATTGTACGATAATAGGATAGCTTTGACCTCAAGACAACATATTTTGGTATTTTATAAATAACATAACAGGAGACCCACCATAAACGCCGGTAAATGCAATCCACTCAATATTCCATCGAGGTATCTCAACATCCATCAAAAACCTCCATCCTCAAACAAAAACAGTAACCACACAAGGCTGCCGAAACGTACCGTATACCCTCAATCAAGCCTTGGCACCCTTCCCAGCACCCCCCTTCCCCTTCGCCTTCCCCCTCTTCCGATCCCTCTTCTTCAACCCCGTCATCCCCGCCTTACAAATCTCCGCATACCGTCCATAAAACCCCTCCAGCTCCTCCGGCGCCACAACAGTCGAGATCTTCACCTTGCTCGCCTTCGCCAGGGGCTTTTCAATCTTGTTCTTGGGGTTCTTGGGATTGGGCGCGTTGGTGTTGCCATCTGTTGCGCGGATTAGGATTGAGGGTTGCGACACGGGGGAGGGGTCGTCGCCGGTAGTGTTCAGTGGTTTTTGGGTGAGGTAGACGGAGCCGCGGGTTTTTTGGGAGGTGGATGTTAGGAGGGCCGTTAGGGAGGTGAAGAACTGTTGTGTTCTATAAGCATACTCGTCACCAAGAATTCCTTTGCTCACTTGTAGCTTACCTCCTCGTTACTGAGATGCGGCGCCATCTCCGTCGGTGACTGGTAGATTTGAGGGTCGTTGTGCGATTGGTTGTTTCGCAATTCAATAGATAGAGGGTCAATAGCTCGTAGTAGCTGTAATCGCAATTATGAGGGTAAAAATTTAACGGCAAAAGAACTGCTTCTCTTTGCTTTCAATATCACCGAACCACCTGTCCACAATCATAACTTCCACTTCCAGAAAGACAGACAGCGAGTCCTCCGCCGCCCAGCCCACCGCCTCCACTTCCGCTCCGCATCGGCGGCATTAAAAAAAGGAAAAAAAAAAAAAGGGAAAAAAAGCCATCACCGCTGCTACAGCATATTATTTATTATTTCACATAATTCATATTCGGTCGCCATGAAGCGTCCTATGAAACTTACAACCGCCCTTCCGCGGGAACTTCGCGCGGAACTTGGGATAAAAGATACATACGGGGAGAAGAAGAACAGGCGCAATGGACCTGCGTCGCGAAAGGAGCGGCGGAGGGAGGAGAGGAATGGCGGGAGGAAACCGCAGGTGCAACAGAGGCCAGCTTGGAAGAAGAATGCGAGGCGTTATGAGGAGGATGACGATGACGACGATGAGAATATGCTGGACGAAGGCCATGAATCCGACGAAGCGCTGCCTGCGAAGTCGAAGTCGAAAGCTACCCAGTCCGAGCAGAGGCCAAAGTCGATTTTGAAGAAAAGCCAACCGGTCAAGGAATCTGACGAGAGCGATGACGATGAAGATATCGATCTTGACGAAGACGAGGACGAAGCTGAGCCTGCACCCCGCAAAGTCTCCAAAGCCGTTCAGGACCAGTTAGACGAGGACGATGCCGAAATCGCCGCGTTGGAGAAGAGACTTGGGTTGAAGAAGGGGAAGAAACTGCCGCAGTCTTTCCAGGACGATGGGTTGGATGATTTGCTGGGTGATTTGGTTGGTGGGTCGGAGGATGAAGGCAAGAAACGGAAACGGGAAGCCGATGAGTGGCTGCAAAGCAAGAGGAGGAAGGCTCAGGGTTTGCAGCAAGCTCAGTCGGAGGGGGAAGATGACGAAGATGATAGTGATACTGGGAGCGATGAGGAGGCTGATTTGCTGGACGAGGACGACGATGAGGAATTGGATGACGAGGATGCGGCCGAAGATGGTGAAGATAGCGAATTCGACGGGTTCGATGAGGAAGAAGAGAAGCCGGCTCCGAAGAAAAAAGAGAATCCATATGTCGCCCCCGTCCAACAAGAGAGTCAACCAGCGAAATACATCCCCCCATCGCTTCGTGCTGCGTCCAATTCTGAGGATGAGTCTCTTACTCGTTTAAGGCGACAGGCCCAAGGACAGCTGAACAAGCTGTCTGAAGCAAACCTGATCTCCATCCTTGCTGAGTTTGAGAAGCTCTACCGCGAGTATCCCAGACAGAATGTCACTTCGACACTCATTTCGCTCTTGATGGGTCTGATTTGCGAGAGGTCGGCACTGCAGGATACATTTATGATTCTGCATGCCGGTTTCATCGCAGCCTTGTACAAGGTCATGGGTATGGACTTTGGCGCCGAGTTGGTTCAGAAGATCGTACAAACTCTTGACTCACAAGGCGACGAGCGAGGGAAGTTCGAAGGAAAGGAGCACCTGAACTTGATTTCGCTCATCTCGCAACTGTACAACTTCCATGTCATCGGACATGCTTTGGTCTTTGACTACATTCGCATCTACGTGCAGGATATCACAGAAGACAATACAGAGCTTCTCCTCAAGATCATCAGAAGTATGCCTACGCCCCTGCGAATTCTATGACCAGGAACTAACAAAAGTGCAGACTCTGGCCCCCAACTTCGACAAGACGACCCCTCCTCTCTAAAAGACATCGTCCTCCTAGTCCAACCCGCCATCGCCAAAGCCGGCGAACAATCTCTCTCCGTCCGCACAAAATTCATGATTGACACCATCACTGACCTCAAAAACAACAAAGTAAAAACCGTCGGCTCCAGCATCTCCACCGAACACATTACGAAAATGCGCAAAATCCTAGGCTCCCTAAACAATTCCCGCGTCATCCGCGCCTCAGAACCAATCAATATCTCCCGCGAGGACATCCACAACTCTGCAAAAAAGGGTAAATGGTGGCTCGTCGGCGCAAGCTGGCGCGAAGATCCCCTCGAAACAGCGCGCAAGGAGCTCTCGTCTCTCCCCGGCACCCAAACCACTCAAGCACAAACACAAGAGGACGAAGACGAAAGCGAAGCAGAACCAGACCTCGCGAGCATCGCCAAATCGCATCGCATGAACACCGACGTCCGCCGGTCAATCTTCGTCGCTATCATGTCAGCAACAGACTTCCAAGACGCGCACGTGCGTCTCTTAAAGCTCCGCCTCAAGCGCGCTCAGGAATACGAAATCCCCCGCGTTCTCACACACTGCATCATGGAAGAAGAAGCGTATAACCCCTACTACACTCTAATCGCGCGGCGCGTATGCGCCGATCTCGGTCGCAGACTGAAAATCTCATTCATGTACACGCTGTGGAATATTCTGCGACGAATGGGCGAAAAGGGTGATTTCGACGATGAGGACGGCATGTCTGATGATGAGGGAGACGAGAGCACACAACTTCCATTGAAATCTATCGTCAACATCGCAAAGATGTACGGCAGCCTCATCGCCGATAACACATTAACCCTCAGCATCCTCAAGACCCTCAACTTCGCATACCTTCAACCCAAAGCAAAAACCTTTGTCGAACTCCTCATCATCAGCATCATCCAAGATTCCCAAAAATCCAAAAAGACCAAGAAATCCAAGTCCAAGTCCAAGAAAGAAGACGACGACGAAGGACGAGACGAAAAAGCAATCATGGATATATTCATGCGCGTCCAGGAAACGCCGCACATCGTCAAGGGCCTTATTTATTTCATCCGCAAGGTCGTTGCAAAGACGGATATTGTGCCGTCGGAGAAGGAGTTGAAGGTTGTCAAGTGGGGGTGTAGGGTTGCGTTGGATGCGTTGAAGGTTGTTTCGAGTAAGGATGGGGTTGTTGGGTAGGGTATGTGTCTTATGTTTGTGTGATATGTATGCATTTATGGGCGTATGGTTATGGTAAAAAAGTGGTCAATGATATCCCTTTGTACATGTTGACTCTGTCAATGACAAATATACATTATGCTCGTGCATTACAGCAGATCCCACTCCATGACCACAAGCCATCGCTCACGGTCATTGACAGCTGAAGGCTGGTGGCTGTCTACATCAGCTACACCCAGGTCATACTTCACTAGATGATCTACACCATCCCTGTCCAGGTCAATTTCCCAAACTAGCCCTCGATAAACACCAACCACACTTCCCTGCCCGAGTTGGAAATCTCCAGATCGGGACCGTGGAAAGCCCATAAGAAGAAGATTTCGTCTTTCCGCATCTTCCAATATTGACCCTTTTGAAAGTAGTTCGGCTTCAACAAAAGCCACCGCCCCCGAGCTTCTCAAAACACTCCTCACAACCCTGACAACCCTCGCAGTCACAAAATACTTCCTCGAATCCACCACCCCCTGCGCATCAAACCTTCCCACAGAACTATCCAACTGCTCCCTTTTCGTCCCCATCTCCAACACCCAACCCCGAACCTCAGCCGCCATACCACCAGGTACATACCCCGGAACATCATTTCGGGCGCGACCCCTTCGACGAAGGGTACGCGACGGCGAAAACGGAGTCGATAGAGATGCGATATCTTCTTGAGTAGCCGAGGGCGAGGGTGAGCGAGGTAGTACAAAGGCCGGTTTGCGACGTGGAGTTGAGGACGGTGGTTGTGATGCGAATACCGGTGCTGAAGCGGGGCTCGTCTGAGTACTTGATGGTGGTTGTTGGGAGAGTAAGAAGCGGGGATGATGGCGGAAAGCTGGTTTTGTTGTGGCCGGTGTTGATGGTTTGGGTGTTCCTGCTGGTATACCTTCATCTTGGAACTGGAGCTGCTGCGTTGGCCTAGGACGGCGCGGAAAAGGCGTGACTGGCGGCTCCTCAATGCACGACTGCGAATCAGGGCCAGGAGAAGAAGTCAAGATAGTATCATTTTGTACCCCCCTATAATCACGCGACGGCGCGTTGTCCGCCTCTGGCGCTGGCGATATCCGCCTCCTCTTCGTGCGCTCGAGGGGTCCGAATAGATCTTCGAACTCGGAGTCAAGTTCCACAGAGGCAGTTGGCGTGTTATCGACCTCTTCATCTAGAATATCCCGCCGGCTGTCACCAATATCACGTTCATCCTCCGCATCCTGAATCACATCTCCCCGCGCAGCATCCCTATCAGTATATCGAACGGTCGAGGGCGACTCGTTCGAAATACCATCCACTAAATCCTTTTCATCACTCCTGCTCTGAGTCAAACTGCTCTGCGGCTGCGAGAAGATAAAACGAGGGGTCGAAGCGAATTGGGGACCAGCGTTGGAGCGCGATGCGGGAGGGCGGTACGGAGTCTGTGTCGTTAGCTAAGGGAATCAAAACAAGATGTCAAGGCATACTGACTAAGGGGGTCATCTAGGGTAGCGTGGCAGAATGCAATGCATCCTGCTCACTTCCATTCTTCCATCTGATGTTGACAAGAAAGTGCTGTCTCGAAAATGAATCGAAGCATTCGGCGAAGGACCGGCAGTACATTCACCGCCTGCACGTGCTATTACATCATATAGGGCTAGTCACTTGTTACCATCCAATTCAAGAACAAGAATAGCATCGATTATATATATTTATTAGGTATAGGCAATATCAGAAGGGTATATACATTCTTCTCAATTCCACCATTTCCCACTCTATCCTTGGCCGAAAAATGACCCGCCGAGTTGCGCCTAGTAGTTCCGGCAGCACGATCCGAAGCATTGGTCACCGGCTAGGCATTGTCAGTATTCCATACAAGAGACAAAGATAAGAATAAGGAAAGAGGATAACTTACGGTTGTAGTTGTAGACCCGGTTACCACCGCCCAGTGCCTTCTGCTGCGCCTTTTGCTTCCTGTTACGGTTAGCATACATACACAATCACCAGGAATAAAAACGGGGGCAGGGGGACGTACTCGGAAATGAGGGCAGCGTAGGATCCAGCATAAGAAGCGTTCTCCTCAGCCTCCATGGCGGCAGTGACAGTGCTACTCTTGTGCTCGTGAACCTTTTGCTGGAGAGTGCGGAAGAAGCCCATTGTGAAAAGAGTATTGATCAATCGAGATAAATAGACAGTAGATGATTAGAGCTTTTGGTATTGAAATAGTGATTGAACTCGTCTTGTCCTCCCTTTTCCTTCTGGCAGACACCCGTATATATAGATTCTCGACGTGGCGCGGCCGGCGAAAGACCATATACTTCGGCCATCCTTCGCCGACTGTCACCCAGTGTATACCACCAACAAACACATCCGCCGACGCCATCATTTGCCTTTCGGCGAATGTCAGGAAAAATTTTTTTTTTCCTTTTCGCATACCGGAAGCAACCGAAGAGCCAAGGTCATCCAAAATCATAAGGCAAGGTTACAGACTGCCCGAACCCAAAATGATATCCTGCACATGCTGCGGCAAAACAAATGTCTGGCCGAGGCCCACCCAGTGCATCGCATCCAATCGCGTTAGTCCCAGCTTCATCAGAGAGAAGCTCAGGCTTTGTGTTCGGAGCACTCGCAACCATGAATCCACTAGATGCTTGCCTTTGACGGCGCGCTCGGCATTCGGCGCTTGCACGAGGAGCAGCATGGTGAAGTTGGAGACGGTGGCGAAGCCGATTCGGGACCCTATCAATTTACAGTCAGATCTGCGTATCGTGAGTGGTAGTAGGAATAGTGTGAGACGTACAGGAATACCAAAACCCGGTAAAGTCACTTGACGTCAGCCGTCTCGTGAAACTGATCACAATCGACGCACATCTCTCGGCGGCATTCAGTGTCGTCTCGCCCGTTCCATGCACTTCTGAGAGATCGACATCGACCGCCGGGAAGGATTCAATCTCCGGCACGTCGGCGAAGTCTAGAATAGAAGTCTCCTCAATGGGCAAGGAGGTAGTGGAGGGCATTTCGTCGACGTCGAAGATCAGCGGCGGACTGGATGACCGAGCCATGGGTCGTAGCATCGCTCGGTAAACGTATACGACCAGGATCAAGTAGGCAAAATGGATCGACGCAGGATATGGGGCTAGCCCGCTGACGGACTTGCTCCAGTTGGGCAGGCGGAAAGTTTCTGGGAGCGAGGCGTACCAGATGTTTAGTTTTTCCAGGAGGGGGAGCCCGGTGTCGTGTGAGGCTGCAAAGTTTTCGGATAGGTATTGGGCTGCTCGTAGCGTGCTACGTCCAATTAGTATACCCCTCAACAAGAACAATCGGACGAATCAGGGACGTACTAGAATGATTCGTGGATCGTCTCAGCAATCTGGGCCAAGTCCACCAAATACCGAAACGGTACATCCACATCGCTGACACTCGTACACCCCTGCGCACCCTGCACCTGCAGGACAAAATCCCCTCCGTCCAATTCACTCACATCCCACTCCTCTCGCCGGATATACGGCGGCCGGCCCATCAGCAGACTGCGCCATTTATCCTCCGCATAGACGGCCCACCAAAGCCGTCGACGCAGTCTTTTCTCCCACGCCGGAATCCCCCACATGCGACACTCAATATGCAAGCCCAGCGAGCATGCCAGTCCAATCATGCTGCCCACCCATGACCATACGAAAGGGGTATCGGCCGTCGCGGACCGGCCCTCATCCAGCGGCTTGTGGAGGTACAGCAGACCAGCCTGCAAAACGGATAGATGAGGAGTGTGGATCTCCTCGGCGATGAGCTCGTATACTATGCGCCAGAGACGATCAACGGGGGCATTATTGTACGTGTGCAGCACGCACAGGTAGTCGTCCTGTCCGGCGAATGGCAAAGCGGCAGCGTAGATAGCGGCCAGTAAATGCGCGGGAATCTTATCCAAAGTCTCTGCAGTCGGCACGGTGCATGATGGAGTCAAGCCAAGCTGGTAGCGGGAGACTAGCGGTAATGCAGGCCAGATGTACTTGACGAACCTGAATCAGTTAATATACATCAATAAACATGAATTTGACTAGAACATACAAACCAACCAATCGCACCCCATACTCAGCCGGCACCAGCGAATTCAACTCGTCTCGTAGATTCATGCCAGGCGCAGCGACACGCGTCTCAGCCTTGGAATCGGCAGCCAGCTCATCCGCCGCAATCATGAAATGTACCGGGATCCGGAGCGGCACGGGGACACCGCCTGCATTGCGAAAATGCACCTTGTAGAAACATTTGACACCCGCATCATCAAACGAGCAATGTCTCAACAGCCACGGATCCGACTCGGCCGACGCCCCAAACAACTGCGCCGAGAAGCCCTCGAGCTGATCAAGACTTTGCACAAACTGTGTCGGCGCCCGACCAGACGAGATCAGCTGCTGAGGCCATGATGACGACAGAATCTGATTTGCCGGCGTCGTCGCAGCACTACTATGCGCCGCTACGGGCGGCTGCGAGGGAAGATGTTCCTGCGGTTGCGGATACGGATACTCTTCCTGCTGCTGCCGATGATGATGAGAAGGAGGATGTGAAGGCGTAGAACCCCCTTCGATACTGGGATGTACCTGGGACTGCGAGCGCGAATCAACCGAGTCCGCAAACCCAATCCCATCGCCCTCGCGGAGCTGCCGTCGAGGCCGTTTGGGCGGCGGTTTCGCAAATGTGCAACGCAAGTCGGCGGAGCGACAGCGAGCACATGGCAGGCCGGCATCAGTCTGGCAGCCGAGTTTACGCTCTCGGCATTGGTCGCAGGGGCGTTGACGTTTGGAGCGGTAGGGTCTGGATGACATATCGACTGCGTATTCTTAAAGCCAGTAACAGCGCATATACTAGCATTCCAAGCATTCATAGTAGTTTATGGTCGGCGGCGAGTCGGCGACGAAGTGAACGTTGAATGAAGTGATGACTCAGCAAACCCCCCCCCCCCCCCCCCCGGGGGGCCGGCCACCGGCCATCGGCGATGCTCGGCATGCCGATCGGGACGAAATACGGAATGCCGTAGATTGATATAGATGAACGTATATTGACTATGATTAAGTACTATGCCTCGGTTTACGAGTATATAAGAAGTAAGATAAACCATTCTGTAGACTCTCAAGTACGTACAAGCCGCTCATCAAGTACAATGGCACACCCTGAAGGTGGTCTCGTCGCTAACCTCGTCGTCCTAGGCAGCTTCTGCTCCATCACGGGCGGCCTAGGGCTAATGAACAGTATCGGCATCTACCAAGCCTATATCAGCACGCACCAACTCTCCTCCCTCTCGCACTCCCAAATCAGCTGGATCTTTGGCGTCTACAACTTCCTTATCTTCTTCGGCGGCTTGCAGATCGGGCCTATCTTCGATGCGAAGGGGCCTCGCGCCCTCATGTGGATAGGCTCGGGGTTGCTTGTGGTTATGTTTATAGCCCTGGGCTTCTGCGAAAAGTACTGGCACTTCTTCGTTGTACTGGGAGTCCTCGGTGGTATTGGCACATCATTCATCTTCATCGTCCCCGTGGCTAGCATCGGACATTTCTTCCTACGACGTCGTGGCGCAGCTACCGGTCTAGCCATGGCCGGAGGTAGTATCGGCGGAGTAATCTTCCCAATCATGCTGGAAAAACTAGCACCAAAGATAGGCTTCGCCTGGGCTACCCGAGCCATCGGGTTAGTAACACTCGTGCTTCTATTTATCGGCTGTCTCCTCGTCCGTGGCCGGCAACCCGAGCCCTCACCATCCCTGGAAACCCCTCCCGAGAAGCCTAAACCCAAACGCTCATCTATCAAATCTCTCCTTCCCGACCTGACCATCCTCGCGAACCCGCTCCTTGCCCTAACAACCGCCGGCGTCTTCCTAATCGAATGGGGCTTTTTCATCCCCCTCGAATACATAACCTCGTACGCCCTCTACTACTCTATATCCCCTGATCTCGCTTATCTAATGGTTGTCTTCTTCAACGCGGGCTCTTTTCCCGGTCGGTGGATCCCGGGAATCCTCGCTGATAAAGTCGGAAGGTACAATATGCTGATTTATACAAATATGCTGGCGCTAGTTGCGGTGTTGGGGGTTTGGATGCCAGCGCAGGGTAATGTGGCTGCGACGATTGTCTTTGCGGTGGTGTTTGGGTTTGCGAGTGGGAGTAATATTAGTCTGGTGCCGGTTTGCGTGGGCGAGTTGTGTCCTACGGAGGCGTATGGGCGGTATTATACGACTGTTTATACGATTGTCAGCTTGGGGTAAGTTTCCTCCCCTCTGCTTAGGTTGGGTTATGCTAATTTGTGCCTAGGGCGTTGACGGGCGTACCGATTGCCGGTGAGATTATTCAGAGGACTAACGGCGAATACTGGGGGTTGATCGCGTTTGCTGGATGCTCGTATGCGGCTGGACTACTGTGCTTTTTGGCTGTTAAACTACTCCAATGGAGGCGTGTGCAGTAAAGATTCAATCTGCTGATGGCATTTACGTATCTCGTCGCCTGTAAAAAAATAAAATGCAATGATTTACGACAACTTGACATCCCTTGGGCTCGGCCTATGCAAGTAACAATCAATAAATGCAATTCCAATTCTCATAACTAGAAAACCTACATCTCATTAAACAACCCCTCAAACTCTTCCTCCGCCACCTTCATGCAATCAAACCCATAAATCTCCCTTTGCACATCCGCATCCGCCCACTTATCCGGCACAGGCCCCTTACCCTGCCTCAACGCCGCAAACTGCTTATCTCTTTGTTCCTTCGCTGCACCCTCACCCAGATGCAGTGCCCGTCCAGATGCAGCTGCGAGATCTACGAGCGCGTACGCACGCTGCTTGCGCACCTTCTCGTACACGCGGAGTGCCTTGTTAATCGAGTCTGGTTGTGTGTTGGGAAGGCGCGAAAGGACAACGGCAAGCACGGCGCCGTCTTCGATGGCTTGTGCCGCACCTTGTGCGAGATGCGGGAGGGTGGGGTGACATGCGTCGCCGACGAGAGCGACAGACTCGTGAATCCATGTTGGGAGGGGGTCGTGGACGCGGAGTTTCCATTCGCAGACTTCGCCTTCGGGGACGTAGTTCAGCAAGCGCTGGACCATGGGACAGAAGTCTGAGAAGACGCCCAGCATAGCTGATTTCGAACCTTTGGTCGTGTAGGTTGCATTTGTGGCGGCTGCAAAGTTACTGTCTGGCTGCGTTGTGGAGAGGTTGTAGATGTTGTTGTTGGAGACTGGGTAGGCGATGATATGGCGCTTTTCGCCGATCCAGCGGGTCACGCGGGTGCTGTTGATGAGTTCTAGTAGTTCTGGATCATCTTTGATTTGGTCTTTGTGGATCATGATTCGGTAGGCAGCTTGGTTGGTGTCTTTGATGCCGACGTTGATGTTCAGGCGTTTTAGCATCTCCACGCGTGACTTGCTCTTGATGCCGTCTGCGGCAAGGATAATGTCTGCTTCGACGCGGTAGGACTCGCTGCCGTCACGGGGAGTTGCTGTTAAGGATGGATTAGGGCCAAATGAGTCGATGGTCTCTGCTTCAGTTGAGAAGTGGAAGTTGATGGCTGGGTGCTGCTTGCAGCCGCTGTAGAGGCCGTTGGCGAGGGAATGCCGGTGGCCAACCATGTGCGGGTAGCCGTATGTTCTCTCGATGTACTCCAGATCGACATAGGCAAGCTGATTGTCCGTTGCGCCGACTGTCCTCATTAGTACACAAATTTACACAAATCGGGGATAAATGCATACCTCTAACGCTGGTATCAAGAATGTTAACAGCCTCGGCCTCAATCCCCTTCCACACACCAAGTCTATCAAGCACACGTGCCATATTCGGCGCGAGCTGAATACCAGCCCCAACAAATCCCAAGTCTGATGCATATTCATAAACATCGATGTTCTTGAAGCCGCGTTGAGCCAGGGCCAGGGCACAGGTTAAGCCGCCCATTCCGGCGCCCAAGATGGCGATACGGAGATCTTGTGGTGATTGCGACATGGTGTGTATATTTTGCTTACTTGATTAGTTTGTGAAGAAAGAGCGAAAGCGATCTCTGGGAATCTCCATGCTTAAATGTGATGGTTCGCAACCGTTGCGGCAATTCGGGGTTGAGCGGTTATAAACTTTTCCGCCAGGTAAGGACACCTCCCACACCCCACACGGTCATATCATGAACGATTGACATGGAATGGGAATGGGGAGGGTGAATATCGAGAGAATATGAAAAATAGACAGTTTGAAACTGGAGATTAAGACTGGGAAACTAGTTGTAACTACTCGGCGCTATAAGATATATAACCTAGGACGGTGGCAATCTACACCAGCACCTATACTACTACATAGCTCTACGGATTAAAGTGCACAACTTCAGCTAGTTTAGAACCACAGCATCAATGGCATTTCAGAGCTACTTTGAGTGACAATGAATCGAATACTCCCCTGGGTTTCCCTTCCGCACCCCACAATCTCCACCCTACCATCCGGGTAATCGAAACCGATCTTCCAGAACTACTCCGTGATCATTGATTCTCGACAAAGGCCCGGAGAGAAGCAGTGACGCTCGCAGCTACAGTAGGTTACGAAAGCCTGTTGCGCCAGATCACCGGCCGAAACATACCATAACTGCTGCGAAACCGGCGCATAAGTGATATCGGCATCTTTGAACGTCACTGGTACAGAGATGTTCCGGCGCGATAGGGTCAGGAAGTGCACGATGAGCTTCCTCGGTTCCTCCTCAGTGGGCTCCCAGATGCCCAGGTCGTTTCCATTGATGTCTTTGAAGACCACGATTGTTCCCGTTCGGCCCGCGATATCTTTGGCGTACGAAGCTCGGTGTTACATAGATACTTGGCCCGAATTCGTTCTTGATGTGTTTGACACCACGGGAATGAGGAAATCCATGCTCGGCTCTAGAGCCACCGAGCCAAGACCACGGTGCCAGACACCATCCTGCTCCTGGAGGTCGCTGGGAAGTTGCTTTTTAGTCTCATTCACATACGTCTCTATTCTCTCTTCGTCCTGGTCATCTTTGGTTCCTACCATGGAGCACTTGAACATGGGGATACGTCTCCGAGATGCTCTGAGCCGGAATCTGCAACGTAACCCGGCGCCGTATAGGGCACTCCACTTGCGGCGAGGAGGGAAATATGCAAAACACTCGCCAACATTCCACTAAAAGCCGTAGCCTCAAGGCAGGAAGGTAGCGGTCTGTCCCCAAAGTATCCCCCATGGATACAAAAGAGTATCCAAACTTAAAAAGCTTTTTGATACCTGTAAGCCTTACCAGAGCTTTTGCCCTGGAAATGAACGTCCATATCGCCGGTGAAAACATGGCTTCCATAGGTCATACAAGACATGCATTTGGCGTTTTTCGAGAAGCTGAGCATATGAATTTTGTGGTGGCTTTATTAGATATCCACTGCATTGACGACTTAAGTTACCAGCCGGAGACTGACTACACCAGGCTATGCCATGTTACCTCACAAATAACATCTTTCGTGAGTGAGAGCATAGGGTGAAAAATTGCATCTTTTTACAAGCTGGTCCAACACTCACGCGAGCTTTTCTGGTGTGTAGTTTCAATGGTTCTTACTATAATAGCCCGAGTGCTTACGAGGCTTGTCAAAACGCCTATGGTGTACGCGGCCTCCTGAGTCCTGCCGTTCTCAAGTTTCATTTCTCCTCAAGATCGCAACTTGCTTCTTTGCAAATCGGTACATTTGGTTGACCGAGGCACAGAGCGCCCATTTCTAGACGGGAGACGCCTTTTCCCACTGAGTATCTTCAATCTTGTACACTGGGCAAGATAGGATATCTCGCGGTTGGACCGGTTTTGGTGGAAATCAGTCATATTCGCCATTCGCTATCGAGGACAGTCAACCTCTCGGCTGTCGGCAAGTCAGTCAGTTCCCATAGAACGCGGAAATATTCTCATCCACTTACCTTAATCTTCATTTCGCTTGTTCATCCCCACGCTTGGAGGACCCTTCGGAGGATGATTCTGCATTCAGGTATATTGTCCGAGTACATCGGCAATTGTCCATGGTAGTTTATAACTATAACATTATTCTGCGAGCCACTCTGAATTAGTGAGTATCAAGAGACTGGAGTCACTTATAGAGTGTCTCTTTGGAGAACTGTCTATGGTTCCTAATTATACTAATGTATACAAGGTGACAAGTACTCCGACATATCAGGGTTCCTTTACGATGCGAGACGGGTTGTTCTTAAAAATCGACATATAGCTGTTAGTGCTCCATTCAACTTTACTCTTCAGGGCTTCTTTTTGCTCCCCAGGGCTCAACAATTAGAGAACAGTTTCATAGTGAGTTGGCGCCTTTGGGCCAATTGCCACAGGTTGAGGAGAATGGAAGTGTGGAACTACAGACCCTTGAGGGTCATTCTGAATGAATTCGATCCGTGGCCTTCTCTCCCAATGATCAGCTGCTGGCATCCAGCTCCAGTGACAAGACTGCCAAACTTTGGGACCCCAGCACAGGCGATCTGTATCAGACCCTTGAGAGCCGTTCTAAACCGGCTTGGTATGAAAGCAATGCTGAGATATCTATTCTAGAGACCAATAGATTGTTTTCGGGGCAGAAGGATGTTATGGCTTCCTGCACACTGTCGTCCAACTTGCCTGGAACTTAAAGCAGATATACTAGGTCTTGGTCATTCGTCTGGAAGAGTTTTCTTCATATCTTTTGCTTGAGCGGTTTCTATAGAGTATGACTAGGCTGCGACAGCATACAATAGATCATATGATATCCGACTATCACATCCGCAGATTGCGGACTTGGATGTCCAACTTGATCTGTTTGATATCTGTTGAATAACTGTAACGGCTCAGCTCAGCGGCCTTATCGGCAAACACCATCAACATGGCAAACGATGCCATGAGAGCAATCTCAAGATAAACAGCTGCTTAGCGAGGCTGAGGAAATCGTCCAGACACGCGGGCCACACACAACCATATGACGACTTCGTGTAATTAGACTTTTCTTTTCTTTTCTTCTTCAGATTCGATATTCTCGTCTATGGCTACACTAGTTTAGATATAAATATCATTTCGTTAGTATCTACTAGTCTGAGCCCGTGAACAACTACTCTTTGCCATATACCGACACTACGGTCTGAGATACTGGGATAAACGAGTAATGGTGTGGAAATTGATTTGATAATAACTGATCCTGAAATTCTGCCTAGATTACTGATCTGTTATTCGCCAATCCGCTACTTATGCTTATTATCCTGTATTGGGCTGAAAAGGAAAGTCATGGTTATACGTTCGGTACCTGGCTTGGGCCGACCGCCCGGGTTTTATTGGGACATCCAATAAGCAGAGCATATTAGCCAGCCTGTCTGGACAGAATGCTATTGACGGCGGGTTGGCTTTTGCGGATATACACTTCTGATCTATTCACATCAAGCGTTATTTTGTGTCCATAGCCCCGGAGACAAATAGTCAAACACCACTTCCAGGTCAATCCCGGCCTCTGTACACATCTCTTTCAATTCTGCGCGCTCCTTGGCAAAGGTCTCCCTGTCAATGGGGTGCAGCATGCGTTGCCGGATGGTGAGTCGTTTAAGGTGCGGCGAATGAATCCGTAGATCGTCCAGCAGATACCGGACGCAATCGTGTAATTGTGATTCGAATTCCCAAAACCCATTAATCTCCGAATTATCCCACTGCAGACATAATTCCTCGAGGGTATCCGGTAGACGGTCGCCAATTTCATCCGATTCATCTGGATTCAATCCCACAAGTAAAGTGATGGGTACTTCTGCAGATCGCAGCCGGGGGAATTGCTTCAGAAATCCGTCAAATTCTATCCTTGCCTGTTCATCCTCGTGGGTTCCAAAATCATAGTACCCTCTGCAAAATGGGTAGTATTCCATCCCCAGGGAGAGCTTTTCTAGAGTGTCACTGATGGACTCCAAGCCCTCCAGGATGTTCGAGCATGATGCCAAGGCAAATTCACTGTGCCATCGATACGCCATGCCCAAGTGCAGAGACTTCAAGGTAGTCATCTGGGACAGCAAAGATGGCACATCTTCTTCTTTGATAGTAGCTCGAGAGATGACTAGCGTATGCAGCTTGCTCAGGTTCCCCTGGTCCTCACCAGTAACAACGTCTTGAAAGCTCCGTAGCCAAATGGATATGGATTGAATGGAAGGGAGATGGAACCAGGCCATGAATTGATTGGGATCACAAGGAGGGTAGCCATTCAATTTATCGAAATTAGTAAAGATGGGGTCATGCTCCTCAGATAGGGGTACATTACTACCATAGTCAATAACCGTAAGAGAGTTGAAAGATGATAGTACGGCTTTTGGCGTGGAAAATAACGTGTGCTTCATCATCAATCCAGGAAACCCTGATTTCCAGACAAAGGAGTAGTCTAGCCGAAGAGATTTAAGGTTGTGTAATTGGGAGAGGAGAATGGTCACGTAGGCATAGGAATTGCCTTTCTGGAGCGCTTCATTCCATTTCAAGGCCTCTGGGAACTGGGCTTTGTCAACAATTGATTGGGACTGTTCCATGACGTCGTTGAAGCTCCCAAGATCTTGATTCCAAAGTGGCCCATCCTGGTCATCTCGTGGGTCGTTTTTCCATTCTTCAGTGAGCACATATTGTGAAGATGACAAGATCGAGACGTGCTGGATATTTGAGGCCAACTCAGGACACTGTAGAACAGCCCGCAGTAAGCACAGAATGCGTGCTTGGGCCACAGTGTTCCACTCCCATGCGATAGTGCTATACATCGTAGGCCGAACAAATGCGGTGAGATCCCGAGATGCAGACAACATAGTTACGATTTCGTCTGCTTCCATATGGTCAAAGACTCCCATCCAGCAATCCATGGGCATCCGCTGGCATAAGCTGCATAAGGTGTTAGGAAGATGCTTATATGCCTGGCTGGTTGGCATGTACTCACTCGGGCTGCTTTGAATGCATGCTTGATTTCACTATCGTCATCATCATTTGCAAACGAGGTAATGCTCTTGTTCTTGCCCAGTTCATCGTCCTCTGATCAGTATTTGTAGTTTCTTTTCACTCCATGGCCGACGATGGCTTTCAAGTAAGCGGGATGGGCGGTGCTTCACAAGGCGTATTTCTGCGGAAGACGGACTGCTAACGATAACGACATCTAGTTACGACACTGTGCCGTTGAAGGAAAGACACACATTGGGCCTTGAACATACGACGGTTAGCCTAGGAAATAACTCTTGACCACATTCGAGCCCTCGATCACTATAGAAGCCAAACAATTGCGAAAAGACGGCACTCCGATCAAGGGCCACTGTATAGCATAATCCACTCGCAGCGGCGATGGCGGATACAGGTCGCTCACAATCCTCCACACTCATAATTAACTGTAGCTGTCCCACACTCACCATTTCGCCCTGCATAACCGGTAGTTTCCATATCTGGGTCCATACAAAATCATTCTGCTACTCACCACTCTTTCCCTACCAATTCTTGCAACAGACCTCTGAAACCTTTCAGCCCATATCACCTGGGGGTTTCCCGTCTGCTCTCCAACATGTCATCAAAGAGTAGATTATTATTATTTTTATTATTATTATTATTTAATCAGGTTTATTGTCCATACCGAGTCTTAGGGCTATGACATGATTCATGGACTCGAAGCCAGCAGCTATTCTACGGTCTCTTGTCCCTAGAGGTTCCTGAGGCAGTAGCCCCCTTCTGTAATCTCTCTGGTCGTTTCCCTCGCCCCAAACCACCTGTATGCGCAGGACTATCAAGCACATGCTCTCCATGTGTTTCGGAGCAAGATGAGTGCGGCCTAGGCTGACTCTCAGCTTAGGCTACCCTCCCTGCTACCCTTCTTCAGTTCTGATTGCCTTCAATGCTTTCAGTGCCCATTCGTCGTCTCTTCGGGCCTTTTCCGCCGTTCGCTGTAGGGGTGCTCGGGTAGAGCTACACTGGTACTGGTTAGGAATTGTAGTGGCGCCCTTGTAGCTCTGGGCTCTCCTAAAAGTCATCCTTGCGGGTGCTCCTCTGCAGCAGTGGGTCTCATAACCCCATCTACCTCCAGGTCCTTGTAGAGCTTGTTCCCTTGGTGTCGCCATTTCCGGCATTCAAAGAGAAGATGGTGTATTGTCTCCCTTGATAAACCACAACCTTTACAGGTTGCACCTTCTTGGGCCTGGATACGATGTAGATATGTTCCAATGAGTGCATGCTCCCGAGTGCAGGGCCCCTGTAGTCTCACAATGGTGGGCGATTTTATCTGTTGCTATCTTCTCAATTACCCTCCCCGACAAATCTATTTAGGGTCTCTGACAAAACGGTAGCCAATTATTCCTAAACCTGGCCCTCACCCACTCACTCGCTGGAATATCAGAATCAGTGCTCCCCTCGTTCTTCCCATATCCCACTCGTCTCAGATACGGACTGTCCATCGCCTTCATCTTGAGCCGATCACTCGGCAGGACGAAATACAGCAATCCCAGCCGATCATTGTAGGCTTGATCTTCAGGCGGGGCAATGACCCGATGGATTCCAGCCTTGAGATAGCCATTTGTGAGCATCTGTACCATGCGTGCTAGGTTCACAGCTACCACACCTGCCTGGATGCGGACATGTTCCCAGTCGGACTCATCAGTTGCTTTGACCTGGAGTGCTGAAACAGGCTGTTGGAAGACAAACGTCAAAGTGCCCTTGTCAGTATGGCCACGGATATACGTATCCTTGTATTTGGTATTCTCCTCTTCCGTTCTCGCTCGGTACATCATATACCGCAGTGAGCTGTCACAGTTGGCTTCATAGAGATGCCCCTTAACCAACTCATCCTCATCATCCAATTCCAAAATTATAGCCAGCAGTTTAAGAATCTTATATGAGATATTCTCATGCATATGGCGGTGGAATTTCTCAATATCGCCCCAGTACCGCTTGATCACCTCGGGTTGACTGCGTTGTGTCTCGGGGATGAATTTGAAGATGTTGTAGGATTTCAGGTTATCATACAGCCCAGGGAGAACTTCAATCGATCCAAGAGGTCGGTAACCGTTGTAGATTCCTTCCTCGAGTGGAGCACGGAACTTGCGGCGTTCTTCTTCGGGCAAAGCGAAGAATTCTTTTGCGATGGCAAATTGCTGGTCGACTTGTTCTTGGGTTAAGCCAATGTTGGTGATGTAGAAGAAGCCTACTCATTAGTAAATATAGATATAATCAAGGTAGGGGAGGTACCAATTTTATGGGCCGTCTCTTTGAGTTGAGCGGCAAGTCTCTCCTTTCCTCCTGGTCGATCGAATTCGGCCATGTCGAGGGTAATTAGGTCGGCATAGTCGACTATCTTTAGTTAGTTCATATTATATCTACTATATTTGGATATGGGTACTCACGCTTGTGCTTCGTCTCTGGAGGATGAACATATTTCTCCAGAGGTTTCTGGATGGTTTCTGTTGGAGTTGCCATATTGATATCAATATAGACCTATAGTCCGATAAAGATGAAATTGTTCAACATGTTTTGTAGCTGAATCTACTAAATAAATAGGCAGAGCTATGAATAGGATTACATTAATGCCCCTCTTTGCATGTGTAGACCTTCCCAATTATGGCGTTACACGTTGTCCGGCTTACATCAGCTACGTATTAGCAGGAAGTTCAGCTGGAGTGAGTGTGTATTCAGCCGAATGCTTTGTTTACTATCGGAGGAGGTGGATCTCATCTGTATCGTACTATGTGTTTAGAGCAATGATCGTTGTGGCGGTATTATGGTTGACCAGTCTCATGGTGTTCCGGGGATGCGTAAAATCTTGGACAAAACCATCTTATCGATAAAAAAGCACAACATCAGATTTCTCTATATCCACCAACCCGGCTACGGAAATTGCCTGGACAGATAGAAAAAGCCAGTCCTTAGGCCAATACTCTGCTCTGCCTCCAATTGAATCAGCTCAGCTGAGCGTAAAGTTTCCGACTGATTGGCCGAATTCCCACTTGTGGAGGGCTCTAGTACAGAATTACCAAGCCGGCCGTTGGCTGGCTGAGGACTCTCTCGAATGACGACCTGCACAGATATGAAAATACCAGACCAGTCTTCGGAATATACGTGGACATCGTGATTTCGTTTCAATTTCAGCAATAATGCAAGTATGGATACTCTTTTACACATTCTACCAGCCAGCTGGCTTGCACCTGCAGCGCAGTGCAGTGCATCCTCCTGACAGAATGGGGGAGGGGTTTCCCCCACGTTGGTGTGTGAAGATCCCGTCCGCGGCAAATTGGAACTTTAGTACGTCCCAGAGATGTATTGGCATACCACCTGCCGTGCGAGTATTGTGTATGCACCTACCTGCACTGCGTCAAAGTGAAGCTACGGTGCACTTCCCCCTATACCCCCTCGTATAATTGTCGATAAAATGCAGATTACCTTTCTCTCGCCGCGTCTAGCGCGAGGTGGGATGGGAAAGGCTGTCGACATCGTACTCCCGACAAGCGTATATTTCTTCTTCGGCGGGTGTAGCGGTTTGTACGAAGGACTCCACACAATCTAGATTCGGATATGGGCCGTAGAGAGACATGCTCGCAGGAGTACACCGTACCAAGGAAAGGGATTAACGCCGACCCCGACCGAAGACGAATAATATAACATGCAGTAGTCAGCTACAGCCGTGCATCTGTGTATCCCTCACAGGGCGGGGACAGAGAGAACAAGGCGACTTTGCTTTGGGACATGTCACCAAGTGCCGACGTGATTATCTGACCGACCTTCTTTTTTGGTAGCTTTTGGAAATGGACAGTACACCGGCACCCGCCGATCGAGAGATCAAATGGATTCCACCTCAGGTGGTGGTGGCTGGGGCTGGCTGCAGGTCTACTGAGCTGTGGATCAGCCATCGAATCGGAGACTCTTTTGGAGCAGGTGGGTAGACGTTTGGAAAGTGTATTCTGGAAGCAGAGTAAAATATTATAGATCAGATGAGCTATAAAAGGGCTCGACGGCCCGTCTTGGTTGATGGCAAGATACAGTTTCACAACTACAAGACAAAATGACTATCCCAACAACCATACATTCTCTTATGTCGCTACTGAGATCGATTCTACTTGGCTCAGATAGTGGCGAAATCAAGATATCTAAGCACAGCCAAGCACTTTTCGAAACTACCAAGCGACTCCTCGCCGAAATCATCAACGAAGGTCTGGTGGATGCTACCATTGGGGGGTCGAAAAACGACCAATGTCTGTATCTGCACAGTCGTTTTCCCGCTGCAAAAAAGGATAGCAAATGGGTTAAAGTCGGTCTTCAGCCGGGTACTGTGTTAGAGACTAGAGATGGAAAGGTTGCAGCTGTTGTGCGACCAGATAGCTTGCAACCGCCTGTGGTGATTGGTAATGGTGATGGACAAGAAGAAGTGCTCAATCCAGACATATTGTTCCGGTTCCTAAGTCCGTGGCTAGTCGAGGATGCCGATGAGGATATCTTGAACGAGATCGCCCTCGAATTGGGTAACTCAGCACGGAATCAGGGTAAGCCATAGACCCCTGTGGGTGAATGAGCGGATAAGTGCTAATGGAAAGCAGAAACATGGCTTGACATCGGCGAATCCCAGAAAATCCTCAGCTTGGATGACAGCTCCGCCGCCTGGGAACGAGCCCTGATATACGGCCATCCAAGCCACCCATACCATCGCCTGTGCTACGCCCAACCACCTCTCCAGCAAATCCAACCCTCCGACATCCCCGAAATGCTTACCCCAACTCTCGCTTTTCTCTCCGTCCCACGGAGAGATCTCCGCGTAACGGGTGACTTTGAGGCAACCATCCAGCCCCTACTTAAGACTCTGGAGATCCCAAGTCCAACCCTCGACAGAGTCGTAGTCCCTTGTCTGTCACGCCAACTCCCCTCCGTGCACCAACGCTTCCCGAACGCCATCGTGCTAAAAGTCGTTGACAATGTTGCAGACGCACAGGCGTCAATGCGAACACTAACCCTCCGTCCAGAATGCAACTTCGGCTACCACCTAAAACTTTCCTTAGCCTGCCAGATCACCTCCGCCCTGCGCACAATAACCCCCTGGACAACGTGCGGCGGTCCAGTACAAACAGCCTTGCTTGAGAAATTCCTCCCAACAGACCTCTGGGTCTTCCGCGAAGTCGCTGCGGTCTCAGGTGCACAGGACAACTTCGCCGACGCGAAACATCTCTCCTGCATCTTACGCGATGATCTCGAGGCCCGTGCAGACGCCAAAAATGAACGTCTCGTGATCGCAGCAGCACTCGCCCAACAACCATACAACAACACCCGCAGCTACGCAGAGATCCTATACAACCTGAACACAACAACCGACAAACAATCCTGGCTACGCACATACGTAACCAGGCTCTTCACCCTGGTCCTCCCGCCTCTAGCGCGGTATGGTATCGGTCTTGAAGCGCATGGGCAGAACCTTGTTGCTCGCATTTGCCGGAAAACCGGCGAGGTGAAAGGTTTTGCGGTGCGGGATTTCGGTGGTGTGCGGATGCATGTCCCCACGTTGAAGAAGTTCGGCGTCAACTTTGACAGTTTGCCTCCTGGGGGTGTGACGCTGACGGAGGATTTGCATAATGTGTGGAGTAAAGTGCATCATGCGCTTGTGCAGAATCATTTGGGGTTGATTGTTAGTGCGCTGGGTTTGGAGAGGGATGGGGGGTGGGGGATCGTGAGGGAGGTGCTTGGGGGTGTTTTGAAGCAGGAGGAGGGGATGGGGAGAGAGGTGGCAGAGTATTTTCTGCAGGATACGATGCCATTTAAGTGCTTTTTGAGAATGAGGATGGAGGGGAAGTATCGTGATGTAAGTACCCATTTACTTCTGAAATCAGGGGTATACTGACGATCTATGACAGTATGTCGAGAGAGAGGTGCCGAATGTGCTTCTTATGGGCTCGCCAAGGTGGGAAGAGGTGCTGCGGACTTACGAACCAACGATGCATTATACATAGGCGACTGATAGCAGTTATTCCATAGCTATCTCGTCAGTTTGTAAACATGCATGGTATCAGAATAAACATAGCATTCACTAATCACCAAGCTCCATTGGCCCCGGGATGAAATCCCATCCCCAATACTCCACCCCATCACCCTGAGGATTCCTGATATCGCGACATGTCGGGTTTTCCCAGTCTTCCAGAATGCCCATCGGCCAAATAGGTATCACGCAGACTTCATTGTCCGCACAGCCCTGGCATTCTTTCCAGGTTGTCCAGGCAAGGTAGTCAATCAAGTCTTGAATCTTGGACACGGCTGTGTGATAGTCCGGTTCATCAAAAGCTTCCAATAGTGTGAAGCAGACACTGTCTGCAATGGAATGCACAGCATTAGCTGCTACGCCTTGGGTCGGGGCTGTGAAGGGAATAAACTGGGTTGCGCAACGCTCAGCCTCAGCAGTGATGTTTCGTGCTCCAAAGTCGAAGAATGGATCCAACATCTTCTTGAGGTCGTCGTGCAATTGCTCCGTATTTGCTGTGACATCCGCAGAAACAAGACTCTTCAGCGTATGAGCGTATCTTTGAACCACCATGTCCGTGACGGATTGCCAATCAAACGAGGGCTCTTTCGTGCCATGACCCATGATTAAATCCTTAAGATCCTGCCGGATAGGTTCTAATTTCGAGGAATCAATATGGTTCAAACGTGGTCGAAACGCCTTGCTCTCCCCACCGAATATATCCAGGTCGTAGGCGTAGGCCGTGACAAAGTGATCGTAGTTAATCTTCACCCGATTACCCCCAATACCATGATACCGTGCCGTAATGGCCTTCATCCACGGCCCAGCATCAGGAATTATTTCATGCATTGTCTTGTTATGATCCTTACCGGGCCGCGGAAGATGACGTGGAATCCCGCCCTTGTTTGCCTTAACCTCAATCTCACGTAACAGGTGTAGATCGCGTTCGAACGAGCAGAGGATGATCTCAAAACCGGCCTCCATGCGGAGCACCCCGTCCAATCGATCATCCCATACTTCGCGCGACAGACGGCAAATCTCCTTCGCGCGCTCGAATTCGTTCATAATCTGTTCCTCGTGGACTGTATCATTAACCAGAATCCGGTTCTGCGAGTCAAGAGTCCCGTTGCTTGTTTTTCCAGCGGACATGCCATCAATGTACAGCAGTCGTAGATCCCTAACAGGCACGTAGGTCTGCAACCAGCCACTCTTCTTCGGCTCTTCATCCTCCAGTGGCTCGAGCGACAATGGATTCTGCCATTCAAGTCCTCCGGGACCTCCAGGACTTGCAGGACCTCCAGTCCCATCACGGCCCGGTCGTCCTCCCTTAGGTCCACCTCGCCGAGGGGGAATACCAGGCTGAGAGCCCATCGGAGGCATCCGCGCAAACAGCATCGCATGTTCCGGTTCAAACGCCAGCCACTCCGTCCCGATCACATGGTCAGGATTCATACCGCCATGGTACAACTGCGTTCCGGCCGGGACGGACGCTAGGAAGAAGGACATGCCATTATGGTACAGCGACGAGCCCCATTGGCGCATGGACGAGTGAATAGCATTGAAAATGTGATTTGCATTCTTGATAGATTCTCCATCCGCGAGAGTCGAAGTGGAAAATATAACCAGCAGGGCTAGAGAGAGAAATCGAGACCGCATCGTGGATTCGTGAAGCCGGTGCTTCAAAGGCAGCAAAAACTCTGGTGAAACGGTGAATATATACACGTACCCTCGCACAGAGTCAGGTGACGCATCATCCTGTCAGTAGCCGTTGGAAAGAACGATCCTGGTCGTATTTGCGCATAGCGCCTTCTCGTTCGGTCGATTTTGGTGCTACTTTTTCTGGTGGTCGTTCTAGATATGCGCCGACCCACCGCCGATATCGCCGATCGGACGTACGACAGCTGCACGACCATCAACGACAACTTATATATCAAATATGCCACCACGCTCACTCCTCCTGACTATCGACGCCTTCGGTACAATTTTTTACCCCCGTCTCCCCGTCCCAGAACAATACGCCTCGACCGCGCATGCTTTCGGTCTTTCGCCGTCGCTGGTTACGCCCGAGTCGCTGCAGCCTGCGTTCAAAGAGGTGTTCAAAGCACATGCTAAACGGTATCCAAATTACGGGAGGGAACTGGCGCTAAAGGGACAATATGGAGGGCCGAGACAATGGTGGGAGGAGGTTATACGGGGGAGTTTTGGGAAGGTGTTGAATGGCAATAATGCTGAATTGTCGGAGGGATTGGTACAACGACTACTCGATCGATTTGCTAGTAAAGAGGGATATGCTTTATATGCGGACGCAGGGGAATTCATGACGGGGATGAGAGAGGTCAAAAGAGGTCTTTTGCAGAAGCAGAGGTTCGGGCCGTTTGAGAGGGTGCTTGTTGGGGTGATTTCGAACTCGGATGACCGCGTGCCAGGTGTTTTGAAGTCTCTGGGATTAACTGTGGGCGATATTCGTGCGGATCAGGGCGTTTCAAGTATGCGACTGGCAGGGTTCGAGGAGAGATGCTCGTCTTCAACGCAAGGGGACAATGAGATCAACGATCTCGATCTCATCATCACAAGCTACGAGGCCGGGAAAGAGAAACCCAGTCCGGCTATCTTTGATGTTGCGAAACAGCAGGCCATGACCAATGCTGGTGGTAATTCTGAGGATGCTTCGCAGTGGCTTTGTGTCCATGTGGGGGATGATTATTCCAAGGATTATCAGGCTGCTATTGATGCTGGTTGGGATGGGTATTATCTGCCACGAGACGGTGATGTGCAAGGTCATCAGGGTGCGAAAACAATTCGTTCCCTGACTGAATTGTTCATTTTGTTGGCGGACAACAAATGAGGGTCTCATGAAAGCCATTCGGCCGCATGCCGTTATGGACATCATTATGATATGGGTATATAGGTCCCCAACATTTATACCTGTCTAGTGATTGAGAGCAGCACAGAAACAAAATTAAGCGACCTGATAGACTAGAAGCTGCCTCTCAGGAGAGGTTTGTCACCAACCAAGACAGAGAACGCTCCTTCTAGAGCAATGTACGATGACCAGAAGTCATCAATTTATCATGCAAATACTGCACATACAGGCTTGAAGCAAAGAAACTTCGCGTATCAACATTCCATAGATTATCCTAAAACCAACCAATCCAAATCACAAACCAACGCCCGCTAATCCCACAATATATCAAACAAATACAGTCAAAATACTATTACTCCCATTGCCCCTTCCCCAACGCCCCCAACCCACGCCGATTCGAAGCATGCTTATTGAGCAACGCCGCAACATTCGACCCGCTAGACCGTTCCTTAGCACGAATCGCACGCTCACGCTCCTTCTCCCTTGCAGCTGTGTAATAATTAACAGCACCCTTCTTCGCCGTCGATGCACTCGCAGGCGCCTTCATAGTCTTCCGCGAGTCAGATCCAGAAGACACGTTGCCTGATGATGAAGAATTCGCCGTGCCCTTACGAAGCAACGGAGGAGGTCTGAAGCCGATGTTCGCAGCTGCGTCGTTGCCGGCGCCAGAGTGGAAGGCGAAACGGGTGTTTGCAGAGGAAGACTGGGCGGAGTTGGAAGAGGCTTGTCGGAGGAGGGCGAGGCGGTCGACGACGGGGCCTCGTGTGCGGCGAGGGTGACTGTGGGTATTTGTGCGAGGGACGAAGTCTTCTTTGGGGTCCTCTGCTGCCGGTATCTCGGCTTCCCGCATTTGTTCGCCGTGGTCATCTTCGTCGATGGCAGCGTCTTCGTGGAAGGAGTCGTATTCGTGGGTTTCTGTCAGGAAGGAGACTGTTTCACGGATCTCTGCGAGGGTGGCAGGTTTCTTTGACATGTGACCAGCGGGCTTGCGACGGAGGTGAGGTGGAGGACGGTTGGCGATGTCTTCAGCGGTGGGCTCAAGGGGTCTTTTTCTTTTGTTGTCGTTGCTTTCGGTTTCCGGTGCGGCAGGGTACTTCTGCGCTTCTGGTGCCACGTCTTGCGACGATTGTTCCTGAGAAACACCCTCGTCCTCGTATTCCAGGAATTCCAGGTCAACATCATCTTCCTCATCCCGGTCCTCAATGGCCTTGAAGAAGGCTGCCTTCTTGGGATTCTCGGCGATTTCGTTGACCTTCTCATCGGCAAGGAGAGCTCTTCGCATCCGGGCGAATTCTCTCTGCTTCTCGCGACGACGGGCGAGAAGCTCATCCTCAGGGTCATCGAGATCAAGGTCATCATCAGCTCCCCTGCGCCGTCTCAGAGCACCAGTGGTAATGTCCCTCATGAGCTGTTCCACTTGTTTTGCATCGTCATCTCGCTGACGAGCACTGTATAGTGTTAGCATTGCATATTCTCAGACCGAGAGAGGGATACATACGCATTTAGTCTAGCCAACAATTTCTCATCCACAACCTCTCCGCTGTTATCGTTGATCATCGACTGATCATATGCGTCTTCTTCACCGTCGCTGTCATCACTGGCACCACCGAGACCGGCATATTCATCCTCGGATTCCTCGGCTGCATCCTCGACAACGTCCTTGGCTTTGCTCTTTTGCTTGTCAAATGGGACAATGTTCTTTTTCTTTGTTGCCTTCCTCATAACGTCAAATGCACTGGAGTCGATTTCGAAGTCGCCTTTACTTTGCTCTTCTGTTCTTTGACTATCCTCTACACGGCCGCGACGGAGATGCTTGTTCTTCTTGCTGACAACCGGAGAATCTGGGGTTTCGTTCCGCTCAACGACTACCGTTTCAATTGTCGACGGGGGAGGTCGGAATCGTTTTGAAGGGTCAAATGGTGAATAAACGAAGCCAGCATCTTGCGTCGGTTCAGGGACCTGCGAAAATTCGGACATGGCTCTGGGAGCTGGGGATTCAGATACACCGCCCTCAGACGGTGCATACCCATCGAAAATGTCGGCAGTCTGTTCTCGTTGTCCTTGGCTGTCCCTAACGAGGATCTCAGAATCAGACTGTTCGCCTCCGTTGGTCACATTTGCAGGGTCTGGGAGTGATGGGATAACGCTGGGAGTATTGGGCTGAGTGTCCTGTCTACTTCCGGCCAATGTGCCCGCAAAAGCTTGGGTTAGACCCATGGTCAAGCCGCCAGAGTCGTCCAAGCCAGGGAACTCGGGTCGTGCTGCAGAGCCCTTATTTGGTGTGATTGGGTTGATTGGAGTTGCTGGCGCTTGAGGTTCATGTTGCTGTTCGTCTTCGTCATCTTCATCTTGAATCACTCTAGTAGGCCGCTTTCTTCGCGTGGGCAGTACATCGGCTTCATTGGCAGACATGACTTCACTTTGCTCGTCTGCCGATTCCTCATCCTCATCGGCTTCAGCGTCGATCATATTCTCATCATTCTGGGCTCCTGTTTCTTCTTCATCTTCTTCCTCTTCATCTACCTCATCATCATCACCCTGATCTTCATCCTCGGAACCAGAAGGTTCGTAGTCTGCCTCATCACTCTCATCGTTATCGTCTCCCTGGCCTTGCTTTTTTTCCCTCCGCTCTTGCTTAGCAATGTCATCAGCTTCTTGCCGGGCCTTTTCCACGAGGTTATCGATTTCATCCTCCATGGCTTGTCGTTCCTCGGCAGTCTCAATAAAAACACCCTGAGCTCTGAGCTCGTCAATTCTCTGCTTCCTTTCGTCGGCAGCTTGCTTTCTCGCTTGAGCTAGTAGATCGGCTGACAGCTGTGCAAAGTTGGTCGATGTCGCTTGACGGTCAGGTGAAGTCAGGTGAGCCAAAGCCTTCAACTTCAACATGGAAGCGGATTCCTCCGATCTTTTGGTCTTGATATTCTCAAACGCTGCGACACGACGGCATTTTGCAGGAGAGGTAACGACCTCAAGGTCGCTGTCGGAATCTTCCTGCTGGTGTTCGGCTACCGCCTGTCGAGAGAGCTGGACGCGAACAGGAGGGTTTTTGAGTGTCTTACGTTGAGCTTTTGGTTCTGATGTGTTTTGCTGTGGTTT
This sequence comes from Aspergillus sp. S3505, assembly GCA_023627475.1. Taxonomy (NCBI): domain Eukaryota; kingdom Fungi; phylum Ascomycota; class Eurotiomycetes; order Eurotiales; family Aspergillaceae; genus Aspergillus; species Aspergillus sp. S3505. Next base: position 144,918 of record JAMAHJ010000018.1, on the reverse strand, counting down.
TTCCGTCTGGATTTCAGCTTGTGCAATTTCTGGTTCTTCGTGTTGTAGGTGCGTCCCGGCAAGCACTTCCTCGAGAGGAGGCATGGTAATATCTATGGTCTTGGTTTCCGTCTCTTTCCCCTTGCCATCTGCAGTTTGATAGCCAGCTGGCTTATCAACAGGGCCCATAACAGGAGAGGTACGAGGAGTCTCCCGATCCTTCTGTGCCTCCCCATCCGACGAGTTTTGTGAAGCTGTTGTCGATGAATTGCCCGCTGAGGGGCCTGTAGCATTGTCCGTCTTGGGCTGTCCAAAGTTGAATCTAGCAAAGAAACTCTCCTTCGTGATCTTCTTCTTTGTTTGTGCCTGGTGCGCCAATTGCATATTCCGGCTCATCCGCTGAGTCTCGCGATTCATCTCTTCCAGAGCCTTCTTGCTAGCTTTCCGTGACGGACGAGCTTGTTGAGATAATCTCTTCGCAGATTCACGGTCATTATCATCGCCACTGTCCTCACCAGAGATAACATCGGAGCTGAATTGTTCGTTCTGCTTTGCGCGGGCTGCTTTCTTCTCGGCTTCGATTCGTTCACGGTCCTCGCGTTCCTTGCGTTTCTGCGCGATGAGCGCTTGCAGTCGGGCATTTTTCTTCGGCTGTGGTTCCTCGTTATCCGATCCATCAGATCCATTTCCCTCCCGCTGAGCATGTCGTTGTGTTGCTGGCGAGGACATGAATAACGGGGAAAACGAGCGGGCAGGAGATGGCGATCGATCCGATTCATCATCTTCAGAGTTTGTTTGTCTGTTTGCCTGTCGCCTCCTTGGTCCAGCCATAGGAAGGTCATCCTCATCATCCAGAGTCCCCTTATCATTTTCCCCTAGAGTCCTCTTCACCCGATCGTAAGCCGTCTCAGGCTCGCTCGCGCCAGATTCCTCCTGCCCCTGCCCCTGTAATCTGGCAGCTATCCGCCCCCTAGGCATGATAATATCATCTTCCTCTTCGTCGCCTTCCAGATCCGCATTCTCTGCCATTTGTTGCTGAGCCGGTTCGGTGGTCGATATGTTGTTCGTAAAGTTCGGTCTCGCAATCTGCCGTGATGCTCTTGAGGTCTTCTCATTCTCTGATTCCGAATCACTATCGAACTGAGCCATCATGGCCTTAATTTTTTGCCCGGGCGTGAGCATCGCCGGGGAATCGCCTGGCGGTGACGCGGTGCGCATCGAGCGGGGTGTAGATGGGGCAGACATGGTGGATTATTTGATAATTAAAAGAAATGTGAGTTGACATAGGTATTAACAAAAGGATACCATTTAGAAGGTGTCTTCAATTGCTTGCTGTGAACAGGTTGAAAAGCATTGTTGCTAGTGTAGGGCGGAGATTCCAACTACGACGCGCCGCGTCCAGCGCGTTACCGCGGAGCCCTAGCGCATTGCCTATTTAATCATATTACACGTGACTCTGAACGCGGAAATGTAGTTAAATTGAGCTTTACGATTGAATTGAAGATTCTCGTTCATTATGCAATTCATTTTCTATGCAAAAAGTGGATTATCATTGGCGTAGTGCTCCGTATACGAAATTCCCATGCAAAAGGCCGCCATTTACACCCGTGAAACTCCATTAGAATTATACAATTCACGTAATCCGCTGCCATTCCGGCCGGCGTATAGAGAAGAACCCTCTGGGTATCATATATCTAACCAACACCCGGGAAGTGATGATTCATGGCAGGTTTTCTGCGTATTCAAGTCGCTGGTTGATAAATATCGGCACATCCGGCTCAGCCGCCTCGTGCCGAAGAACATCATATTTCGATGTCCAAATCAAGATCCAGAGCTGCAATGTTCTCGTCATCCATGTTCCGGTGACGAATCCCTGCAATACCCCCCTTGACGGGTTTCTTCTGGATAGGCGTGTCACTCTGTTTCGGTGTAGCCTTGCCGGGGGTGTCGGGGCCGGTTGTTGGGGTACCATCGCGGCTGTCAACAAGCACCTCTGGCTTGGGCGGTGTCGCACTGCTTGCACCGTTCGCATCGTGGTGTGTCTTGGCCAAAGTCCTCACACGCATGAACGGATCCTGCGCAGCCTCTCCACGAGCAATCGCAGCAGCAGCCTTCTTGCTGGCTTTCCGCTCTTCCAGTTGAGCACGGCGGACATTTTCGTAATTGAGTCGTTGGTTTCGTAGGTTGAGTTCAGCGAGACGCTCGTGCTCAGACTGCTTCTTAGGCTGCGGTTTGTTGAGTGACGAGCCGAATGCCAACTTCGGTCCGGTTAATTCGGCCAGTTGGGCTTGCAGCTTGTCGACTTCGGAATCATCACCAGAAGCTCTAGCAAATGCAAGTTGCTTTTCAGTCTCCATACGCTTGAAGGCTAATGTCTTAGAATCCAGCGATCCTTGTTTCCGGAGCTTCTCATTCAGCTCTTCGTTGGTGAATTTGTGGTTTAGCAGGCGGTTGATGTCAGCCACTTTATCTGCTAGCATGGACTTTGTGGCCATTTTGCAGTCTTCGACTGCCATGGTTTGGCGGTAACGGTTGAATTCCTGATCGGTAATGGGAGAATCGGAGCAGGCAACGAATGGGAACTCGCGTTCTGACTTGCCATGAGCAAGAATCGCATATTGGTTAGTGGCAAAAGGCCGCCCATTAGAACCTTCCATAGCATATGCCTTTCCCTCGGAGAATCCTAGGGCTGTATTAGTGGACCTGTGTGTTCAAAGCAGGAAGTTATGATTTCACTCACTCTTTATCAAGCAAAGACGATACTCATTAATGCCAGTATCCCTGTTCGGCCCGATGTTGACTCGAACGTAGCAACCAGAAATGGCATCGTCGAATCCAGGGTAGAAGCAAACTTGTGCAAAGTTGCTTCGTCCCACACGAGCACGTTGGATATCGCGTAACTCGGCAGGAGGATCATCTTTCGGTGGCGAAGGCGAGCGATCTCGGTCGTCCCATTCCACCTCGCTCTCTCCCTCAGCATCGTCTTCACTAGCACTCTCATCCTTGGCCCGACCGACTTCCCTACCAGGATCGCGGCGCCGGAGTTCATCTCGCTTGCCCTTTTGCTCTCGCTGTCGCTTGTAAGCCTCGATAGCACCTGAAGCTTCTCCAACCTTGCGACCACCGAGCGTTGTCTTTTGCCTAGAGCTCTTGCGCTGACCATCGTCGATACCTGCCGAGCTAGCCTTTCGCTTATTCTTCTTCGCCTGTCGAGCCTCCTCACGTTCCCGGGATGCTAAAAGACGACGCAGCGCAATATCCTGGTTATGGCGATCGACTTGTTGGGCACGTTCGGAAAGGATTTCTTCTCGTTGAATTTCCGGCATGGCCATAATATCCTGCTTATCCTTCGCGGAATAGTATAGTTTATCATATGGGAACATAGGACCCTCGCCATCGACATCCTGCGACGACTCAGCCTCAGAATCTGATTCTGACATGCTGGCAGATTCTGCATCAGACCTGTATGGAGAAACTCATCAGTTCGTTGTCCCTACAATGCGAGCATGACGTTTGTAGCAGCATAAAGCCGTCGAGGACAACCAAAGATAACCACATACACTTCTCCATCTTCCTCATCCCTCCGAGACTTTCGACCTCTCCGTGCGGGTTTGGCGGTCCCTTTGCGACTCGTTGGCTCCGGGGAGTGAGATTGTGATGGTGCAGGCGACGCTGCACTTTGCTTCACTTGGGGCGAAGTCTCCTCATCCGAGTCGTCACCCGCCAACGCGAGCAACTCGGCATCAAAATCATCGGCCATGGTGGATACTTCGAATCGATGTCGTCCGTAATCTCAAGAGGACTGTGGTATGCGTAGAAAGAAACACAAGGTTCGAGCAAACGATCGCAAGACGCTCAGCAAAGGGATCTCCTGGTATCAAGGTATTGTCGAGCCCCTGAACAACTGACTAGCCAGGGAAAGGAAAAGGAGAATCTGTCCTCCTCAGTCAAAACTTGGGCAAAAGACACAAGACGGCGCGTATACTCGTCTCAGAGCGCGTTGACAAGTTTGTCGGTTGGGATATGGCGCAAAGCCCAGCTTTTGCGATGAGAGTATTCGTGATAGAAAGGCTGGGTGGCGGGCGAGGCAGTTGGAAGTTGGGAAGTGACTGAATTCGACGCTGATTCGGCGTACCATGACATTCCAGCCGAGTTAGGCGCCGAGTCTAGTTGCCGCGCGTTTGTGGCGGGGCGCCGGCATCGGCGAGCACCGAAGATGCTCCGAAATCAGTCGGTTCTTGGGCTTGTTTCTGGACATTCTTGGATACTTTGAACTCCAGGGATCACGATGTATACGAATAGAGCGCTTCGGAGCTGTGCGCTGGCTCGCACCACATCGCCATTATCCCTCGAATTCCTAGGCCCCTCGACATTGCGTCTAAGCCATGTGCGATACAGTTCCACCACGACTCGGAAACCAATTTATCAATTAAGCCAACAACAGCGTGAATATCTCGATAGCGCTCTCCGTGTCAATCAAGCAGGTGAACTTGCCGCGACCCTAATCTACAATGCACAAAAACCACCCGTCGTCCGCTCACATCCTCACCTGCGGCCATTAATGAAACACATGTACGACCAAGAAGCGGGACATTTCTCAACGTTCAATAAATATATTGCGAAGCATCAAGTTCGCCCGACGGCTATGTATCCTGTCTGGGAGGTTGCTGCGACGATGTTGGGTTGGTCAACCGCGATTATGGGCCGTGAAGCTGCTATGGCATGCACGGAGGCGGTGGAGACGGAGATCGGGTCACACTATAATGAGCAGGTGCGGGAGATCTTGTCGTGGGCGGCTGAGGCTGACCGACGGGGGGAGGAGCTGGATGATGAATTGAAGGAGATGGTGGCTACATTTCGGAGGATCCGTGATGAGGAACTGGAACATTTGGACCATGCGGTCGAGAACGACTCGAAGGAGGCAAAGCCCTACGATCCATTGGTCAACTTTATTCGTGCGGGATGCCGGGCTGCGATCAATGTCAGTGAGAGGTTATGATTGGTGTGCCTCAGCCATGAAAGCGGCCAATTGATCGGCAAGTTTTGGATATGTTATTGAGCGGTGCGTGTACTACTATCTTGTTCTTCTACTGTAAATTATGAATGGATATAATAATGAAATGAATGGGGCTTTGCAATGAATCCCCCGTGGTTAATACCGATGACTGAGACTAAGCAGCGCCAACCCGTGTCATCCATCCGGACTATGAATGTCAGTTACGTGAATTCTATTACAAGAAGATGGAAGAAACTCACCCGCTCAGAGGTCAATAAGGCATAGATAGTCAGACCATCCGAATATGACCCCAGAACGCCAGACCAAGAACCTGCCACAGAGACTGTGGACAGCCATAGATATGCCAGAGACTACTACCCTTAAAATCAAAATAGACAAATATACTTGTCGAAGTACTGGGTATGACAGTGGTTATCGATGATGAAGTACCAGCTGGCCGAGCCACATGGACGAACAGGACTGTTAAGAAATCCGGAATGAGAAGATAGTCCTCCGTCATGACCGGGAAAAGAATCGATCTGAAACTGAGCACGGATTTCGCCATAGATTGCTGGCGCAAATGATAATTCCCATATCGCGAAGAATCCGTCGAATGCGATTCCTCGCTCAACGAAGGACTTGTCCTAGATACATCCTGGCATTTCCTGCTACTTGTCGGGAAATAATGGCACATTCATCTTGGGATACAAAACCCGTCCTCTATCCGTTCCGGTACAACCAATAAATAATTGTCACATCATCCCCTGAGATGACCGGGTGCTTGTTCATCCGGAAATCACGTTTAAAGTGCTTGGAGAAACTTGGGATCTTGCAGAATCTCTGTGCCATAAGCAGATGTTCTTCCCACTACAGACAATGACCTGTCCGTTAGCAAAGTATGCCATGGCCGCATTGGCCACACTTCTGCGGTCGAGGCGAGTGGCAGCAATAGCCCCAAGAGCAGTTGTTTGTGGTTTTCTTGTTGTTTTTGATAGGCGTTACACCTGCGACATCGCAACTTTCCGAAAGAGCATCAAGAAGGCTATGCGGGGTATTTGGAGACCAGATGATATGGTCATCGACAAGAGCCAGAATGGGCGTTCTTGCTTGTTCGATCCCCTTGACAAGGGCCGGATGCTTCCCCCTTCCTTCGATTATATGTCCTGTGATACGGCCGTCGTTGACTTCTCGAACGAGTTAATTCATTTGGCCAAGATTTGGTTGAAGGTCGGACTTTTGCTTTGCCCCAAATGAGATATATGCAATGGTTTCCGCAGCTAATATAAGGGCTCTCTATTGCATATCTTCTGTGACTCCATTCCTGGAGTATGTGTATCTGGGGGAGAACATCGAGGAATAGAGATTTTACATGAATCCAGGTTGGTGTTAATGCAACGGCGGACTACGGATGACGAATAAAAGCACTGCGGCTTATCAGGGGAAAAATGTGGGATATGCGAATCCTGACTGTAAGGCTATGGGTGGCGGTGGCAGCGATGATGCTGGTGCTGATGGTGTGCCTAGCGTAAGTATTCTTGATACGGTTCTCTCAAGACCTAAGTCGGCAGATCTTCGCAGCCTCCAAGGCCTCAGGGATGGCGATCAACGCCACGGTACAAGATTCAATGGCGATAACTTTAATCCCGTAGATGCTCGCGACCACTGCCAGAGCCATGGAGCGCAGCCGCCGGCGCTGCGGGGACATATCACACTGGGAGGCATACAGTATTGATCTCCGATCATTACAAACGAATAAGGACAACAATTCGACAGATTTGCTGACCTCCTTTCCTCCCACTACAGGCAGTGTTCGAGTACATGGTGCCTTAATTACAAAAGTTGGAACAAGTATTCACGGTCCCCTATGAGGTTGGGCTACACGCCCCGGGTACGTCGCATCCCGACCTTAGCTCCCTCGGGATTTTTGAGAAATAATTGAACTCGCGGTATGAATGGACCAAACGCGACATTTGAGGTTCAGGATCAGTGGCTCGGAATGCAGGTGATGGGTCGTCCCATACACACTTATCTTTGGACGCAGGATGATATGTTGCATATTGGGTGCAGTTACAACGAGACTTTCTATGAGAGGATGTTCGTGGAGGGGTTTTTGGAGGCCTGAAGAAAGCGCTGGTGGATGAGTTGTTGCTTTTGACTTAGTCTGTCACTTCCAATGTGGTTGATTGCCATGTTATTTCACGAGAACAAGTAAAGCAATTATTCTCGACTTGCACCTCAATTGGCTACGCATAGGAGTAGATATTTCTTTTACTAACACGACACCTCATACTACATACCACTCCACCGCCAATCACGGATCTTGCAAGAACTCCTTGGCTATTGGCCTGTCTTCTGGCTTCCAGGCCTGAGCTCTTAAAGAAATTGAAAGGCTTCTTCGTCACCTGTCTTTCTCACGAAATTCCAATTCCTGGTTTTCCGAATGGGCTCAGATGGTATCCATTTGTCTGTAATAATGAGGATAAGCGGATATGCTAGAAGTAATTCGGTTTTCATGCGAAATTTACCTTGCCTGCCCCAAAGCTCATCGCGCAGCTCCGGGTTCCTAGTTAAAAATTCAGGCGAAGGTGGTCCCAATGTGGCAATAAGGTCCGCGAGATATGTATAGCTATTAGGATTACCATTTTGATCCCGTGCCTCAAGCAGATGATTTCTTTCAAGCAAGTACCATGTCTATTGAAGCTGTTAGTTTGATAATATATATAAAGCCACGGAGCCGAAAAACCCAGTCAGACCAACAGTCCAGATATCAAGCGGATAACTCCGCTCCATGTCAAGCAATATCTCAGGGGCCCTATACTCATAGGGCTCGGCCATACCGGAATGTGGTCCCGGTCCAAGCTTGGCAATATTGAAGTCAGAAAGTAGCATAGGGCCATCTCGTGGCATCATCATACGCGAGAAATAGATGATCCGATCAGCAGAGACAGGATTGAGCTCAACGGGACCCGAATACTGGCTTGAATGGCTGTCAGACAGTTCATCCTAGATAGCATCCTGATATAGGAACTACATGAAGGCAAACATGATACTCTATAGACAGTATCAAGTCTGTCCGTCAATAAAACTGCCTATTATGCTTTACAGACTGAAACTCAGAAAGTGCAAGGCATTCTCTTGATCTAACTTTTACCTTAACAACACAAGTCCTCCATCAAGCCCTAAACCCGATACACCAACTTAACACCACTAACCCTATTCTGCTTCAGGTCTTCTGCACCCTCCAAAATCTTCTCCAAACCGCCCTCCCGCATCTCAGGCGGATGCACCTTAACCTTGCCCTGAGCCAACAAATCCCTCGACAACTCCCAGAACTTAATCTGGAAGTCTAAGTGCGACTGGTCCGCTGCAAACTCCGTACCACCCTTGTGGAAGGTCTCACCAATACCCGTGTAAGCAAGGGTACGTTTGTTATCAACGTCCGAGCGTGGAAACTCTTTAACAAGCAGTAAGCTACTGTAAGCACCACCGGTGCTGCTAATGGCCTCCGCGGAGATAGCGACGGAGCTTTCGGACGCGATACAGTCAAAGACATGGGCAAGGCGGTCGTTAGTGGCAGCACGAATCTCAGTGCCAACGGTTGGGGAGTGGTAGTCGAAAACCTCATCCGCACCGAGGGAGCGGAGGAGGTCGAAGTTATGTGGGGAGGAAGTCGCTAGGACCTTGAAGCCGGAGAGCTTGGCGAATTGGATGGCGAGGGTACCGGTTGCGGTGCTACCGCCATAAATGAGGATGGAAGGGGAGTTCTCAGTTGTGGAAGAAGAGGTGGAGGGCCATGGCAGCTCGAGGGACTGGTATAAACCTTGGCCGACGGTGGTGATACCCACGCCGAGAGTGGAAGCTTCCTCAAAGGAGATGTTCTCGGGGATCTTAATTTGGATGGCGGCCTTGGCCACGATATGTTCAGCGAAAGCGCCGTCCTCAATGTTATCGCCGTTGCCTGCATGAAATTAACTGATTATCCTCAACATATCCTTGGGAGACACTTACTGCCGTGAACAAAACCGGCAACTTTATCGCCAACCTTCAAGTTGGTAACTGTAGAGCCAACTTCCTCGACGACACCACTGTAATCACATCCGACAATGGCACCCTCAGTAGCAAGGAAGTCAATGTGCTTCCAGTCCGTGGGATTAAGGGCAACAGCGACAGTCTTAACTTTAACATAGTCGTCACGGATCTTGGGAATTGGAGCGTCGGTAACTAGTTTGGCCGTCCTAGCACCTTGTATTTGGATTGCGCGTTGAGTAGGCATGCTAAATGATGCAGATTTAACGAAGATGTGGTATGGTGTGAATAGACGAATCGCGGATGAGATGGATGAGTATTCCAGGTGCGATATGGCACGTCTTTTTATACTCCAAGGACGGACTTAGATATAACTTCTAAGTCCGGGCTTAGCAATCAATGAAAATAATCGTAAAACAAAAAAAAAAAAAAAAAGGCAAAAGAGAGCCCTATACGAGGTGAGCTGCGGGGGTCATCTAGCGCTTATTTTATCCGGCTGTATGGCTCTCCGATTGCGATATATTACCAGGAAATAAGCAACACAATAAGCAAAATGCACTGCTTATTCCTAATCCTGGAGGCTTAATGATGATCTTTTCAGGTTTGATTTCTAAGCCATGTCTTGAATACGGGAAAATGTGCAGGAATGTCGATTGGTAAGCTATGTTGAGTCCTTTCTCTGTTCTATTCTTACTCAACGGCTATTAGACGGAGTTAATGCATCTGTCAGGTTGAGGATTAAAATCGTAACTGAGGGTCCTTAAAGTACTTTGCTGTATAGACCGCCAAGGTACCGAGAGGTTGTTTCTGTGATTTTGTGTCATTTTGACCTGACGGGCCGGACAAAACTCCAATCTTCTCTTCCAAAGGAAATCAAATCCGGATAAGGTTGAGCATCTCCCAATAAAATAACACGTCTCGTTAATATAGACAAGGCTTATGGAGTACATCATTCACGCTTACTTAGGCAGGACCAAGATCGTGTCGAAACCATTCTGTTCTATGCAATGCAACGCTTTTCCAATAATACTAGAAACCACGACAACAAACATTCCACCGTATATACTAAACAGACCAGTCTATGCAGAATACACATCAAGACCGCCCCTTCGTCCACCGCGCCACAGACAAAAGTACGAACCCAAGGATAACTGACGTCCCTCCAAACAGCTGCGCCCACAAATAATCACCACCCTTCTTACTGATTAACGCCCCCGCAATCGGCGGCCCAGTAAGACAAGCAAAGCTGCCAACTGTGAACACCATTCCCACCCGAGAAGCCACTTTACTCAGATCCGTGGTAAGTTGCGACAGCGCGGAGGGGAAAAGTGTCTGCACGGCATTCGCGCATATACCGTATATCACGACAAATCCGTAAAAGCCGCCTGTGGAGTGAACGCCAATCCAGCCGTATAGAAGGGCGGAGACAGCGCAGATGAATGGGAGTAGGGTGTTGAAGGTGCCGAAATAGTTGTCTGCTAAGAGGGAGGGGACAACTCGGCCCGGAACGCCGACGGCATTAAGGATCATGAGAAGAGTTAGGGAGTTATTCTCGGAGATGCCGATTATTTCTTTCCCGAAGGTGGTGGTCTGGCTGGTCAGCGTGAGTCGATTACGAGAGGGGAAAGAGGAAAGACATACGTAGAAATAAGCAATATAGACACCCCAAAGAGTGAAAAAAATTCCAATAGCAAAGAACAGGTACGTGGGTTCCTTGAACGCCTTGGGGTCAACCAATGGCCCCTTGGTACGCTTGAACTGCCGTGGCCGAGCCAGCAGAACGATCAGCACCGAGTCAAAAACGATAATAAAACCCATCACCCGGATTGCCCATGGATACCCGATCTTCGGCGACAGCTGTTGCGCGATCTGCATTTATCAGTTGATTATCTCGGCCATGATGACAGGTGCATAGACTCACAATAGGGAACACGACACCTCCAACTGGTGCCCCGCAAGCAGCGAGACTGAGTGCGAAAGCGCGTCGTTTCGTAAAGTATGTTGAAACAAGTGCAATACACGGCGTGAATAGGAGACCATTACCAATTCCCTGTACAATACCCTGCGAAAGCAGAAGTTGCCAGTACTGCGAAACTGCCGAAGTGGTAAACACCCCTAGAATCTGAAATCCGCAGCCAGCTACCAGCAGGTGACGCAAGTATCCCCGATCCATAATCGGACCCGAAAGGGTACCCAGGAAGAACAATAAGAAAAGGGAGAGTGATCCAACCCATGAGATGTCTGAATTAGAGCGGCTGAGTGTATCGATCCAATGGGACTGGAATATGCCAAAGGAAGAGAAGTAACCGAAGCCATTGACCACGATGAGGTGGCTGACAAGGACTTGCGAGCAGGCGAGGAGGGATCCTTCTGGGACTGTGGTTTGGGTGTTTTCGGTGGGGGTCTCTTCGGATTCGGAGCTCACAAATGGTTCCTTTGCTGCTAGACTACTGCTGGAAGTAGATGTAGATGCCATTTTTGAAGGTCCGAAGGGGAATTGTGGGTGGAAAGAAAGAAAGAAAAAAAAAAAGTGAGTCCCAGAAGATCAGAGGTGGGAAAGGGAGTTCTATAACATGGGATCTGCTTTAACAGGCTCTTCTCCTCGATTTCCTAGTCAGGATTGTAAGCTTAATCTCACTGGTCATGCTGACTGTCGCACGCCATTCTACTGCAGGGTTGATGACAACTGCAGTATGACTCTACCTGGGAAGTATGCCCGGCAAGATGACTGATGACAGATCCCGACACATCGATTAGGGCTACCACATTTGTATACTGTATTTTGTATGGTGGAATTGGAATACGGATCCAAGAATAGTCCAGAATCAGGATGAAACCCAAGGCGGCTGAACGGAGAGCAGTGTCAGAAATGACAGGCGGAATGGGTGACAGAGGTAATGAAGGTGATGGAAGTGACGGGAGGATAGATATTTAAACGGCCGGGGGGAGTGGACCATTTCGTTGAAGTATCAAGCACAATCGTTCTGTTCTCTTCTACAGGGATCTAAGAAAGCAATCTTCGAAGAAACTACAAAATCTGGATACAATGGCATCTCTTTCTCTTCCAGTTGAGCGAAAGCTGTTCAATCCACTACGGTGGAGAGAGGTGCTATTCTGGTGGCAGAGCCAAACTCTCAAGACCTCCACCATCTCCGATGTCGATGCCGGCTTTCCTGGGTCCAAGTTCGTTGAAGTTCACCAAGTCAAAGCACCATCAAAGGCTTCCTCGGCCGGTGACTATGCCAAGGTTCCTAAGGATGGGGTCACTATCACCGTTACTGGTATGTATCCTTTAGTAACATTTTCTCTTTTTTCGTTCTGTCTACTAAAACTCATACTCCTCTAGAACTTGAATCCGAAGATGACCTCGAAGCTGAAGAAGACAAAGTGGTCACTATCATCCGCGAGCCAGAGCCAACCGACTCAGACAAACTCGCCAACACCATCCTCGATATTATTGGAGGCTATGGTCTTCACACCCAACCGAAAGATGCGGACGGACCGGTTATCGGTTGGACTGGCAAGTCGTTTTTCATGGACAGAGTGAGAACGCAGGTGACCAAAGGACATGCTATTGAGATGATCCTCCCTGCCTTTCCTTGGAAAAGTGTAAGTAATACCTAGACATCCACGAACAAAACATGGCTAACTGATACTGTGCAGATCAACCAAGTGGACAAAGTTACCGGTGTTCTCCCTGACTTGGGTGAGGAGCTGGCACTATCTCGTCTCCACCAGCTGTGCGAGGACATCAAAAGGGTTTACCCACCTGGAGGCGAGGTTCATATTGCTACAGATGGGTTGTTGTTCGATGGTATGTTCTCTCTCCGTTCGTGAGCGATAGCCTTGACTAACTAGCTGCAGATGTGGTCGGGATCTCCGACGAAAACACCTGGGCCTACGGTGACGGCCTCGTCCAAATGGCCAAGTCCAATGGTTACGACAAATCGATCAAACTCTTCCGAGTCATGGACATCCTCGGATACACAGCCGATACACCCCTCAACAAAGAATCCTACCTCTCGCTTGCCCAAAAATGCCGCAACGAGATCCTCGAGAAATACGGCCGTACCGAAGAGGAAGTCCGCGAAATGATGCGCGATGACCCAGATACCCTCCTCACATATTGCGGCTTTATCCGCTTCCTGGAGACAGATCTTCGCCACAGCCCAGTAGCAGCGAATGCCACCAGTGGCCAAAAGTACCGCAAGATTGTCAAGAAAGTCGCCATCAACATGATGATTCGGGCAGAGTCGTTCACAAAGTTCTTGCAGGCTATGAAGCCCGAGCATGTACGGTTGTCCATTCACCCGTCTAGTGGTAACGTCAAACTCTCTATTCCCCTGATTGTTCAAGGCTCTGGTGACTTCCCCAAGTCGCCCTGGCATAGTTCCATTGCTGTGGCTCTTGACGGAACTTACACTACTGTCCACTCGAAAGCCGTGCGTGATACACACCGATTGATGTACAAGGACGGACGGCCGTACTTCTACCGGGAGAAGTCCGAACTGTGGGATTGGGAGGACCAGGACATTGTCTTCGAGGCGCGGTATCCAAATACCACGCTCATTTACCCTAAGGCAGGTATCGAGAAATCACTTACCGAGGAGCAGTTGGATAAGGTGAAACAGTTGAGAGGTGTGCACAAGGGTCCTGTCAAGGTGATCGGATTTCAGAATGCAGCAGCAGCAGCATAAAGAGTGCTTGTCGGCTTTTATTTGTTTTGGCTTTTCTATTGTATTTTGCTTGTTTATATTTCGTTTTTTTAGGGATATCAATGTCAAGTGTTTTAAATTCGTTCATTTGAACAGTTTTTTTATACTTTAAATCTCCCCTCCGTCAATGTGCGAGAATTTACTCTATTGACATAGCCTATGGGACCAGCATCACTTACAGTTCAACCGGATTGCAATACTTTGGGGCATAAAAGGACCCATTGTCATTATCGCAATGGTGATCTGTTTTTATGTGCAAATGCACTTTCTGGCGTTGAAATAGGCCATGATGTTCAACCTATATTGGGAGCTGGCCCATTCGCTTGTGGATTAGTGGTGTATGATACTACAGTACTTGTCTCTCCTTTCCTGCCCTTCCTTCCTTTTACTTTCGGCCCAACTCACTTCTTTTGTCACAAGCCTACCTTACTGGGAAGTGTGTATCACCATGAAGCCAAATAACTCTGATGCCCTCGTTAATGATCCTCTTTTCAACGAGATCGTAACTTAAACGGATAGTCCCCATTTCCTTTATCTATTTCGGTTATTTTCTCTTCTGAGAGGTTGGTCTTCGTTCCTTTTTTTTTTATTCTTGTCATCCGATGGATGTCATGGAGAGGTTCGAAGAAAATGAAAGTCGAATTATAATGGCACTTGTAGTAGTGACCTTATTCCTGTTTCTATAACCTCAATATCTCAACCACAAATTACATGTATAACCATGTCAGCAGACCGTGGATATTGCTTATAAGTGTTAATGGTAACTAAATATATTTGACTCTTTTGGCTATTCCTGTGAATATATATACACAAAGGACTTCACATGCAGCATCAGCCCTGACTGCCCCCGACATGACCAATGATATAAAGCATGCTGAAGTGATTCTCATTTCGTGCAACGGATATTGAAATCATCGACTACTGAAAGCGCATAGAATAGATGCCATTTCCTCATAAACTGAAAACACAATGCCACCACTTAGCAGCAGCCTCCCCAATCGCATAGTGCTGCCTTTCCAGAACCCTCGCAATCCGTAATCACGGACCACGCTCCAGACTGCCTCTGCGAAACTTGCGCCCTGGGCAGACTGTGCCCGAGTCTTAATCGAATCAAGCGGCTGTGTCGCATATACGGTAACGACACCCGCTATGGCCCCCATTCCAAAGGTAGTCAAGACACTCGGTTTGATTTCCCGAGCTCTGACCACTTCTTTGAGGATATTGTAGGTACCCATTCGCACTGCGGAAGTGGCTGATTGCTTGAGTGTGGTGGAAACAAGGCCGCGGTACAGTTCGCTAACTCCATGCGTTCGGACTAACACCTGTCCAGCATGCATGCTGGACCTGAACTGTCTGGCGTGTTTTGCGTCGTCGATTCTTCATACCATCTCCCTCCAAGATTAGTAAATTGCTGACGTTTGTGGGTGCAAGACCGGGCCGGGATAGTACAAACAATGCCGTTTTGATCCTTTCCGTCGGAGTCACTGCCAACACGCTTTCCGTGCCACCAGCGACGACACCTGCTAGAATCCCGCGTCCCGGAGACAGCGCCCCAGACTCATCCGCTAAAGAGTTCTTAATGGTATCGTAAGAGACGAACCGAACTGCCGCTTTGGCGGTGGTACCCTGTAGAACCGTTAGGCGTAGTGTAAGGGTAAGATAGAACCATAGACAGACGAGGATAAGCGTGGAACATCCGGTATATAGACAACCGATTCCCTCCTTTTTAGCGACATGCAATATCAGCCGGAGAGGGTTTGATGGAGTCGCAGCTGTGCTGGTCTGTAGCAGTTGAACGCGGGTTTTGGCATATTCGAATGGATACTATACCGGTTAGTACTTTGAATATACTAGAGCGAATGGATAGATGTGATAACTAGTAATATATCCTTTACTTACAGTCACTGCTGCTTCTACGCCGCCAGCAACCCCTCCGGCAACCAAAGAGACCCACTGTGGGGTATAATGCTAGCTATGCCTTAGTTATGCATTGACCTTCAATGATGAGTGACTAACCATGGATTGCTTTTCTTTAGCCGGGACAATTGTGGTTCCCATTGTAGTGATTCTCCGGAGAATGGCTGGCAATGGGGGATAGAGTTCCCTTCCCTTGGCGCCATTCCTACTTATACATACTGGCTCTACGTGGGTCTCAAGCGGAGTGAAAGTTACCGCGGAACAAAATGGGCCGTTTTGGTCCCTTCTCTTCTTTCGGAAGATCACAGATTGATTCTGTGTCCTACTAGTTCTACACTCTGCCCCTTACGCAAGCCATGGAAGAGAGAGATCTGTCCCGACCACGAAGAGCCGCCAAGGCCTGTACCTTTTGCCGGCGGAGAAAAGTGAGTGGATAATAGGACATACCTCGGTAAATCACTCACGATTTTGTTAGTTGCGTTGCGACGAGAAGCCAATATGCTCCAACTGCCAGGGATACGGAAAAGAATGCGTGTACATGGCAGATTTTCCACGGCCAAGGTATGCCGTCACTTGTTTCCTATCCTATGCATATTGTACAGATAACCTGACTGAGCAAGACCGTCCAAAGCCCGGGTCGCTCGTCTGATGGCAGAAAATGATCAACTTCGAGAACGACTCCGGGATAACCTTCTTGAGCCTGGACATAATGTACCGCGGCAAGAGACACCAGGACGACCAGTTGCCGGGCTTCACGAACCGTCCGGCAGCGGGAAACGCGGCAATCCCCAATCGGTTGTGTCTGGCATCTTCATATCCGCCAATGGAGATTCCAGCTACCATGGGCTCACGAGTACTCTGTTTGACGATTCGCGGATATGTAGACAGAACCAGGCACAGGTGGCTGATGCCTCGGTGCCCGTGGAGCCTATTCGGAAACAGCTCATGGGTGAAGCTGTCTATCAACGTAAGTTTGGCGCATCGCCATTCACCCAATAATTGTAAATGTAACAATCTAACAATACCATAGGGCAGATGGAGATGTTAAACTTCCAGCAGGGCAAGTTGGACTTTGACGGAGTGGATCCGGAGCTGGGAATGCACCTGCTGTCGCTGCATTGGAACCGGCAGCACCATTCTTTCCTGATCACCTATCGTCCAGCCTTCATGCGGGACATGGCCACTGGAGGACCGTACTTTTCCAAGTTACTTCTGAACGCGATCTACTTTGGAGCATCAAAATTCAGTAATCGTCCCGAGGTGCGCCAGGATCCGACGGATGCTCGGACTGCTGGCTGGACCTTTCGGAGGAGAGTCAAAGAGCTGCTGGGCAGTGCTCTGGATCGCAGTGAGATCACGACGATACAAGCGCTTCTCGTCATGACCAGCTCGCTGTTTGCCTTGGGCGATGAACGGAGTGCTGCATGGTTATATGCCGGTACCGCCTTCCGAATGATAATCGATTTGGGCATGCATGTCGATGCTACGATGCTTCCCAACATGCGCCGGCTGTCTCCAGAGGATCTGGAGATTCGTCGGCGTGTCTTCTGGGGCGCCTTCGTAGTTGATAAGATCCAGGTCTCTGTACCAGGGTCGCCCCGTCAGCCTGCAGCACTGCGATACGCGAGTTTCACTGTCTTTCCTGGACCATTACGAGGAACTGGAGCCGTGGCAGCCTTTCGCGTATTCAGACACGCAGTCATATTCCGGCTCGCCAGCATACAGCGTGTCGACATTCGTCCAGCTTTGCAAGCTGTCGCTGATGCTTAATGAGATCCTCAACAAGGTGTATTCGGAGAGAAGCTCTAACCGGTCCCCCCATGATCTCATTGCCAGTCTCAACACACTTGATAGGCAGTTGAAGGATTGGCATGATGCGCTCCCTGACCATTTGCGATTCAACACCCACTCGACGAGGGTGGTGCCACCCCCCCATGTCCTCTCACTCCTGGCCCTGTATAATCTGCAGGTGATTCTCCTCCATCGACCATTTGTCTCCGAAGGACATCTCCACACGGCCGATCCGTCGGTTGCATTGAGCTCCTTCACCACCTGCACTTCAGCAGCGTTTAGCATTACCCAGCTACTACAAGCCTACGATAATACGTTTTCAATCCAACGGGCGCCATATCTCATTTCCTACGCCACTTATGTGGCGGCAACGATCTTTGTCCGAGTGGCAGCCCAGCGAGAAGGTGCCAGTCGTGCTCACGTCAGTCTCCAGAATTGTCTTGACGTCTTCGAAAAGAACCAAGAAACGAACTGGGCTGTCCGACGGGCTCATAATGTGATTCTGCATTTGATGGACCGTATGGGCGTCCGTTTAGAGAACCAGCCCGTAACCCCCGCCGATCGTATTGGTAGCCTTTTAGAGCAGCCTTCTGGGAGTTTGGCCACTCCCCGGGATTCAAATCTACAGGGCCCAGCGCCTGTCACGAGCCACGAAAATCCTCAAGAAATAGAGGCGTCCGCATTAGACATTGATATGATTATTCAGAGCTTCATCCGACCGCAGTCAAAGAACGCCGAGGCCCAGGCCGCTAGCGAACAAGGCGAAAGCTCCTTCATGAGTTCTGCTGTCATTCACCCCGGTTGGCAGGGTACCCTAGCCCCGACTTTGCCATTAGCCGAAGATCTTCATGATTATATGCCTTTCGATGATATGTTGTTTGGATTCAACGGATCCCCCCAAGATGGTTTGTTTGGTAGTTGATTTATCCGTACCTGTTCATCAAGAACAGCTACACAGGTTGTAGAATGAATGCCTAGACCACGCGTGTTAGGTATTTCTGTATTCAGTGTCTTATGAAGAAGTCTCGAAGACAAAGCCACTATAATTTTAACAATAGTCCGGTCGATACTAAGGGTAGACCAGCAACTTTACATATAAGCCTCAGTCTCCTCAACGCGATACAGCACACTGCCCTCAAACAATCTCCGTGCCGTCCGAAAGACTGCAACTCGATCAACATGAACGCCACCTTTTCTGTCCATTCTCAAAGAGGTCTCTGCATGAATCACCCCAGCTGGATGTCGAATGCCCACCGGCACTGGCGCCGCAATCTGGTGACTCCCTACCACCATGCCGTGCTTTGGCGGTCTGTCGATTTCTCTCGCATGCACCAGTTCCCAAGCAATAGTTCCGTGGATGACTGCCGCTGCCCCAAGGCACACAGCACCGGTCAATTGGAGACTCCCGTGGGGTTTTCCCATGCTAAATGAGAGAACCTGGATATCCACATCTATATCATCATCCCCCGCTGCTCGAGACAATATTGCGATTTTAGGAGTGCCACGCACTTGCCCTGCAGCTTGTGTATTCGCCGCTAAGCCAAAACGAACAGCGCCTTCACGGCGGACATCCTCCACGAGTGAGAGAAACTTGGCATCATTCAAATCAGGCCACGATGGATGCTCCTTCAGGGGCATGGAGGCTGCATCGACGAGCACGAATGGGTTGGCGGCATCAACAAGGCTGACTCGTACGTGAATCGTTCCGATTGTGCGTGAAGAAACAGTCAGGATCTCTTGCTGTACTCCGCTAGGAAAAATGCACCCCGTCATGCTGCCTCCGGGCGTCAGGAATGCGACCCTGACCGGGCTGGATGTGCCTTCGACCCCGGCGATACTATAGTTGCCCTCCTCCCGAAACGTCCCGTCGGCGGCTACTTGGACGGTCTCGACGATAGTCTGACCAGTGTTGGTGTTGAAAACCCGGATATCAATCTATGCATATTAGATCACTGACTCTCAAGGGCATGAATCTACTAACCTCGCTCTGTCCTGGAGCAGCCCTCACAATCCCCTCGTCGAGAGCAAAGGGTCCCACGCCAGAAGCAATGTTGCCGCAATTCCCCGTCATATCAATGCGCGGCTGGTCCGGGGCCACTTGAACAAAGGTATACTCTACATCAACATCGGGACGGTTCGATCGTTCCACCACGGCCACCTTGGACGTCGTCGAGGACGCACCTCCCACGCCGTCAATCTGATTGGCAGATTTAGATTTTCGGGAGGATCCCATGGCGGAGAGTAAAATCGGCGCCCAAAGACGGGTGGATGCTGGTAGGTCGCGGCGGTGGAGGAATAGACCCTTTGAAGTGCCTGATCTCATCCAGACTGCCGGCAGTCTTTCTCTTGTGGGAGGGTTGTTGCATTCTATAGATGGGAGTCGGTGCGCTTTGGTAGGGATGTAGTCTGCAGCATATACAGAAGATGCTTTGGTCATGATGGTGCACATGTTTCGGATGAATCGCATCCACAGGATGTCCTCTCTATGCTTTATCCTCTGATGACATACGAATTCCCAACATTAATCCATCCATGTACGTATATATGTGTTCCCTTGTGCAATCAACATATTCGCACTTTCCGTGCCCTCTTTGCAGGCTGACCTGAATCCGTCCTTCCGCGGGACTTTACTTCCCACCGGCATCGATGCGGGCCCGTTTCCACGGATGTGCGAGCGGTTGCTGATGATCCGTGGAAGCTCTGCATGGGAGGCTAAGGACGGGATATTTCCTCATCGTCGCTCACTGGGCCTCACCCCCATGAGGTCTGTATTCTGTTCTTTAAGTGCCATCTTCATGATGTACTATGCATTTGACTAGAATATTGTCGAATCGTGCTACCTATCTTCCTTGCCGGATAGTTCTGATAGCTCTTATACTGCTGAAAGTGAAAACAGTATAAAGCATATCAGGTCGTGATTCTATCATGCCTTTCAGTAAATGACTATATTTGGAGATAATCACTACTTCCGACATGGATCTCAATTAGTATATGGAGTACTCTGTCATATTGTCACAGGCTGCGCCTGTCGCATGAACGGTATGCTTAACTAAGGACGATGGGTGAGTTACTGATAGAGTATCCCCGCACGGCGCACATATGCATGTGGAGTTTTCCGATCGGACATTCGTTCTTTTCTTCAACGAAACCTCTTGTTTTATAGCTAGCTATTAACGTTACAGGCTTAGCCCCCAACACAAGTACATAGACCAACATGAGTTAAGCATGCTCCCTCTGTTCCACACTCGCCTTCTCTTCTCTCCGTCCCTCCCCATCTACGACATCTCCCTCGGGAAGCTTCCTGGCCATAGCCACGACATGCCACGCGGACGGGGCATCGCGGAACACATGATTCAAGGCTTCCAGATTGCGGTTCATAGTCTCGGGGTAGAAAATGTACACTGAGACGGGGATGCACGCACAAATAACCGCATAGACAATGTAGTATTGATATCCCAGTTTATCAAGAGCGATTGGGGATACCATTACCACGATGAAGTTCCACAACCATTTGTTCCCAGTCGATACAGCTGACATGGCAACCCGCAGGCGCATGGGGGCCACCTCTGTGCAGTATAGGAAGTTTGCACCCGAAAAGCCGATAGGATAGAACAGATTGAAGAGCCAGATGAAGACCACAGACGTGATGGATACAGCCTGGCGTTCTGTGTCCAGACTCGTTGTGATGGCTAATACCGTCATGCAGATGCACATGCCAATCCCACTGACGATGAAGACCTTGCGACGCCCAAAACGGTCAATCGCGAAGAATGGAATGAAATTACACGCGCACTTCCACGTCAACGCGCTGGCTGCCAGGATACGTGAGAGGTCACTACCCAGCTTGAGGTTCTCTTCGAAGATGGTCGATATGTAGGTCGATATCAGGTTGCCACCGCACATCTGCTGGAAGAACTGGGTCAGGATGCACAAGGCGAATCGGTACAGAAGGCGTTCCTCATCGTTCCCAACTAACAACTCCAGGATCATGACGCCGCTTGATTGCGTAGAGAGCTCCAGAGATGATTCTATACTAGCAATTTCCGCCTGCACGGTCTCATCATCCACCGGAAGGCCTTTGTAAGCTGCCAGACTACGCGTGGCTTTTTCAGGTCGCCCTACCATGATGAGCCATCGCGGGGACTCTGGAAGCAGAAAGACAGATCCGATTACAGCAAGCGGGAAGCAGAATGAGATTGCGAGTGGAACGCGCCACTGGGTTGACCCTGATGCCTTGCTGAGCCCAAAATCGATCCAGTTACACAGCGTGAATCCCATGGTCATACAGATGCCGTCGACAACCACATGCTGCCCGCGGTGCTTCGCTGAGCTACACTCAGCCTGCCACACGGGGACAGTGGCACTCAGCTGCCCAACCCCGATGCCGAGAATGGCCCGGCCAAGGCTGAATTGGATGACACCATACGAAGCGGTCTGCAACAGCTGCCCGACGACGGCGATGATGGCTGCCATGAAAATGGTCTTGCGCCGGCCAAGCCAGTCACCAAAATAAGTGCATGAGAGCGACCCTACCAGCGCCCCGAGTTGGAGAGCCGCGATGACGGCACCTTTCCTCGTCGCGTTTCGTGACTTGATTGCCCCTTCTGTGTTGATCGTATCGATCTCCGGGAATGTATGAACCCTGCAAATGGTCAACTACCGGTCTTATTCCACTTGGTTTCTTAAGCATGAGGTACCATGACTGCAATGAAGCGAGCGGCGCAACTCCTGCTTGATTGTATCCGTAGGTGATAAATGCCGGTGCCACTGTGAGAAGCACCTGCGCCAGGTGAAGGGACCTTCCGCGTAGCATTGTGATTGTATGAAAGTGCACTTTTTGCAAACCAGATATCTTATTTCAAAATGCCGTTCCGATAGGGATTTATATCTTTCCCGAATTCGAATTGACATTGCGGGGCCCCGCATAATACGACTTGGCTAAAACAAGATCCGTAGACTAATTCGCTAGGAGGCCCATTGGCCAAAACGCCTGAACTGAAACAAAGAGAATGACGAGCTGGAGTTTTCCACGGCATATAAGTTCCCACGGATCTGATATCAACTCGCGTTCCCGTGTCGTCAAATTTCCATTCTTGGATTCCGACCCCCGGCAAAACCCCAGGTTTCCAAACGTACTAATCCAATAGATACAGCAAAACCTAATATTACCACAGAGGATCTTATTTTCAGACCCTAGTATTGGCTCCATGGCTTGTAACCTTCCGAGGAGTGTGCACAGGCTGCGCCTGTTGCTGACGGCAATTCATTTTAGTAATACACCCGCTATTCCCAGGCTGGATAGATTTGGCACGACTATCACTAATCTCTTCTTCAAGTTCTGATAATTTCCGGCCATTGACAGTGGATTCTTTGCTGGAGCGGGCTCCATTCAGGCGTTTCATCAGGATTCTTGTTGGCACATTAAATGCTTCAGCACAGGCAGTTTTAGATCGAAATTGGTTCTTATTAGAGCATCGATAGCTAATCCCATCCGTTCTCTAGAAAGCTCATTCATGATGGTTACTTTGATGGAAAGTAGGATTGAAAATATGGATGTAGTATTTAGAGGAAGCCACTGCCAACCGCGACTCTCGGTGATAGTTTTCGTTACCCATCGTACTCTGCTCTTTGCATTTATGCAACAAGAGCTGCTGGAAGTGCTCTAGCTTTGACAAACGAGTATGGTGGTCATTTGCAGAATGAACGAATCGCCTTTTTTGTGGTGGGAATCTAGAGATCATACTTTTAATTGAAAACCTTTGACCTCTCGATAACGGAAAGCACTCCCGCTCCCTAGCCACACGCTCGGAACTCTGGAATAGCTTTGGAGATCATTAACATGGTGCTTATACAGCTCTATATACGGTCACTGTCTAACTTTTGAACGTCAATCGGCGAGCCATGCAAGTAGTAGACTCGAATCCAACGGTTTCGAGACAGCAAAAGTCAACCAGAGATGCTGTGTTTTTATACTGCCTTGGGTCAACGTTGACTGCAAATAAAATCGCTTCAGTCGAAAAAGAGGGCCCCGAAGGACTCTTCAGCAATACATCACAAGGCCCACTACTGTTAGTGCGCGGTATTTTAGCTTGGGGGGAGGGGAGGGTTTTGAACTTCTGCTTTGGGCAGAAATGTTGGAGGGTTAACTACGGGCCTCACTCTACCAGGGTCCCACTTACCAAGTTCGCAGTGCCCTATCGCGCAAGGGACTGTCCTGCTCAGTGTCCCGAATTCAGTCACCCGGACGACATTGTTGTGCTCTCATGCCTCAGCTACTACTATGCTGGGCTATGTGACGACTTTCTCCTGGCGCTTAAGCACCTGGTAAAATCCGACCAAGCCGACATTGAATACCGATCATGGATACGAGACGCACCGGATCTCTCCCCCACATATCGGCGCCTCAGTATCGGCGCCTCGGTGGCATAAATTTGGAAGACCGTCCCCACTGCGTTAAACATAATTTCCCAGACCTCCATTCTCAAAAAGTGCTATAAACTACTTCCTCTTGCACATTGTCTACTCCAAGGAATTGAAGGGGTTTGCAGATAAATTCTCCGCATCTGGCTGGGATATCAGCGAAATCAAGGCATATCCCACCTATTGGTTTCAGTGGAACAAACAATTCCCGAAACACTCTTCCTCTAAACGTGAAGCAGTTGGATCTGCCAGAGCAGAATTACACAAACGCGCTTGCTCTAAAATATCTCCTCAAAGACGAGAATACTGTCACATGTGTTCCACCCCATGACAACCCCTCAATTTGAGGGGTTCAACTTCTACTCAATATGGTCACAAGCTTGGAGCGGGCGACACAGGTCATTCTTGAAGTATGTGCGCAAATGATACCCAACAATGGGCGCATTCATGCCGTCGTGTTTGTCAATGAGAGTGATGAAATTTGCGTGCTTGACCGGAATGGATGTGTCAAACCGCTACGAACCTCATCTTTTGCGAAGCAGCTGGAAGCATGTTACGTTTTCCTCAACGAGGCACACACGAGAGATATTAATTTGAAGCTGCCCATGAACTATCGCTCTGCCGTCACCTTGGGTCCTGGCATCACTAGAGTTGGTGCAAGGTAAGTTTCTGAAACAGCAGCCATGATCTTCCAAAATGCACGCTGATGAGTATCAAGTGTGTATGAGAATGAAAAAGCTGGGCAAGGGAAAATCTGTCAATTTCTGTATTCCGAAAGAAGTCAAATCCAGCATTCTTGAGCTGTCAGGGAAGTATGACCAGTCAGACATTGACGTATCAGATATTCTTCGATAGCCGCAGGAGCAGAAACCTGGATGGATACACGGCGCAGTATGTCCCTGTGGGCGACCTAGGGTCAGTGTTTCAGAAGGCGATGCACACTATGGAATGAAGCCCGCCAGAGAGATCAACTTCATATGTCTGCAAGCCAAGCTGAAAAGTTTCTGGAACCTGAATCCCAGACCCTTGAGCACCGTTACCGACCTCGTCATAATGACGCTTCTATCGTTGGTAGTCATCAGTACCAGAATTAAAATATCCAACGGATGTTACAACGATGCTGTGATGTTGGCAACTGCAATTTCACATCCAACCAGCTTCAGGAGGAGCAGGAGTGAGAACTCTCACAAGAAATTGAACAAGAGCGACAGGTCCGGAAGCCGGCTGAAGTCAAGCCAGAAAGATATACAATTTGCCCGGACTTACAGGAATGTTGAAAAAAAAAAAAAGATTCTGATGCTTACAAGCCGGCTTTTACAACATGGAGAGCACGCCTGCAGCCTCATACCTCAACGTGTCTCAATTTCCATCTGAACTCTGCGTGACACATGATTTTGCTATCACAGTAAAAAGCTCGAAAGTATCATCCTTCATCTCAGATGCCTATCAACGACCGGTGCAGTGGATTCTCGTGAGCTGCTGTGACTGCAACCGATCTTCCAGCGGACATGTCGCGGAAAATGTGGTCATTATCAGTCCATATGAGGCCAACCATCTGTTACTGAGGATCTGAAAGTCAGAGGCAGTCACACTGCGTATCCATGCACTGCATCAGAACCTGGCCTACCCATCTTCTGGATAGGTTCACACTGTACAATGTCTGCGGCCACTGCTTCTCTCGAAATCCCTGATAGTATCAAAATACAGCTGGACCTTTTTGCTGGTCAGCTTTACATCGGATCCTACATTGAGTATCAGCAGCTATGCGACTTTCTGGGGATGGCTTACATTAAAACAACCGAGGGACTGACTGTGGCGGACGATGGTTTTATGCTGGGAGAGAATGAAAAGACAACATTTACTAAGGGAATACCGAGACTGTGAGCCGGCAACAAGTCACTCAAGATATTTTGTTTATCTAGGACGGCATTGAGTTTTCTTTTGGCAACTCTTGGCTGCACTATGGTCTTATATGTGAGAGTATTGGATATTTCAGTCTGAAACACATTTTTGATACATAGATTGATTCTCAACTGTGTTCAACACTATTATCATTATTATCATTATTCATACACACATTTGTCAGCCCTGTAGGCCGAGTGGCGGCAGGTCCTGCGGGCGGCCGGGTAAGCCGCCATAATGGCGACCGCTATGTACATCGTGGCTTTTCTACACATATCCTGATTTGTTATTCTGCATTTTGTATGCCTCGTACTGTTGGTTTCGTACTGCCGTTCCTGTGACTACGAGGATCCATGGACTTGTTGGATACTGTCTCATTTCCGTCCCTGCTTCTGCAAACGCCTAACCCTGGCTGCGCTATGCTGCCGGTTGCTTCTTGTCCGTTGCTGTGACTCGGTATGTGGTTGGTAGAGTCTGAAACTGGCTTATAAGGCCCGTCTTGAGCATGAATCGCACTGCCTTCGGTATCAAGTCTGGCCGTGTTAGGTAGACCTGGTAATCCAGCCCCCGCCTTGACCCTGTATAAGACGGCGCATCGGGGGTCCTGCCTGGTTTTTACAGTGGAGAACTGGTTGTGTTCAGCACTTGTGAGACGTCAGCTCCATCATCACCCGTGCAATGTGAGCTGAATCGTTCGCTTGAACCACCTCTGACTTTGACAACAGAACACATTGATGTTTCATGAATGCTGTGGCCTAATCCATGCCTCTGAGCGCCTTGAGATTGCTGCTGCGTCCCTATCACCCCTGGAATCCAGCTTCAATGCATCCCAGAACGTTTGCCAGTCAATGGTAGGATTAACCAGAAATTGCCCGTATTGCTCAAAGTGAGGTATGAGATCAGCGTAATGATCATGAGAGCATAAGAGCATAGTGCCATTTGCCAAGAAATTCTGCATCGGCGAATGATCATTCTCGTAGCATTTTCCTTTCTGCAGTGGCGTGTCACGGGATGCAGCAGACCGGAAATTTGACAACGGAGCTCCAACCATTCATCACATGGCAGTGAGGTTTGGTTCCAGACCTTACAGAACCGCCTCCACAAAAATGTGACTGATGTCTGTGGCAAGAATAATTAACAAAACGACAGGTGAAGCATTTATGCCATTAGATTTGCTTCTCCCGGACGCTAAGACTTTGTCATCTGGGCGTTGCAACGGCATACGCGGCACGTGGGATCGGCGTCCTTAGGGCAAAAGTGCGACGCAGGATGGGCGCCGGCAGAAAGGGGCAATGAATGGGGTCAATTGTAAGCTGTAATCAGCCTTGGGAGTCTGTCAAGCCTGGATTCAATATTTTCCTTTGATAAGGGAGTCGAAAGGGCGGATACCATTAATGAAGAGCGGCCGGAAAAGCAAGACCTCATGTAAATTCATTTTTTAGCAAAAAAAGATAGGGGAGCGGAGAATATGAACAAATTCATTGTATAAAAAAAATAGAGGGAGACAGAATCAGCTCGAAACGCCGGTCAATGTAAACGAGGAAACCAGAAGTAGAGCGAGAGGGACATAGTACCGTTCAATGTTGCAGGGTATGTCTATTTAGAACCCAAGTTGGAGATGCAATCCTCACAAATAAACAATCGCTATGCATTGACGCTCATAACTTATAATCTAAGATCGCAAGCCAAACGCAGATCCACACACTATTTACAAGCCTCACACGACCGTCCAACTCCAATCTTATTTTGTATGCATCTCCCAGATTAGCCTAAATGCCCGAATCAATCTGTTCAACCAAGTTATGTTTTGACCACCGATCCCAATCCTTACATGTCTGCTCCATATAAGCCGGGATCTCCACATCCTCGATGTCCCTCGGCTGCTCCAGAATCATGATGTTGTAACCCATACTCGCGTGCCATGCGATGTGGCAATGGTATGACCACACGCCTGGGTTATCAGCTTCGAACTGAATTACCAGGTGTCCGTAGCGGCGTTGCATGTGCGTATCGCGGCGGGTGGGATTATGTGGGTTGACAATTGTGCCATCCCAAGGGCCATCACCTTCGGCTAGGACTTGAAATGAGTGCCCGTGAAGATGCATAGGGTGCGCGGACTGATAGACGGTATTCAGCACAATCCGAACGGTCTTACTAGTTCCAAAATCATAGACATTCCAATCCGGGTCTGGAATGGAGAAATTGCCTTCGTTTGCGAGTAGAAGAAGTGGGTTGTTATAGTCTGTTCGCTGTGTCCGGTTGTTCATGATCCACAAGTGATGGCCTGTTTCGTTGGTGTACAGATCGACTTGAATCGTGGTTGTGATATCGGGTTCCTTTAGGGCCTGTGGGAAAAATGGCACTGTTTTGTTGAGATCGTCCTATAGATAGTCAATAACCGATATCTTTGCAGAGGGGGCGGGGGGGCTTCAAACGTACATTCTTGCACAGGAAGTCTTTGCGGTCTGCCTCTTTCACAGCGTCCGTGCCATCAGTTGTAGGTTCCTGGATATTATCATTGCCCTCATAAGATAGAACTGCCCAAGCCATGGAAGTGTGTGTATTGGAGCAATTTGTCGAAATGTTAGATCGGATCCAATAAGTTTGGTCTGGGTCAGCATCTCCCGTCACCAGAATATCAGTCCGCTGCGCAGCACCCAAAGTGACAACATCCGCTTCATACGGTACCACGGGCACAAAGTCCTGCGCAATGACTTGCATTTTATGTCCGTCAATGCTAAAATGAAGTAGCGCTGCGGCACCGATATTCATCAACCGCAGACGATGGACCTTGCCCGCTTGGAACCGGAACTGCGCCAGTCCCGCATCATCAACGCAAGTTGCGTTTGTCTCGGACATAGAACAGTTATAATTATTCTTGCCATTGATCAGGTTGTTATCAGACCAGGGTGCGTAGATGTTCAGGTCGGTACTGTTGCTAGCAGCGTCTTTTACAACTTCAAAGTAATCACGGTGATAGTAGTCGCCGAGCATAACCGGACCAACGTCAACATCATACGAAATATGCTTTGGACCGTAAACAATAAGTGGACCGAAGACTCCGGCTGTCCATTGGGCGGAATAGTGTGAGTGCCACCAAGAGGTTCCGTACTCGCTCGCGCGGAATCGGTACGTAAAGGATGAACCTGGTGCGATTGGGCACTGAGATACACCAGGGACTCCGCTTGTAGTTGTTAGTAACGCTATATGGTTTTTGCAGGAAAAGCTACTTACTCGGCCCATTGCGTTCCCTTTTGGGAAATACCGTGCCAATGCATTGCGGTGCCCTCTTCGGGCCCCGTGATGTTGTTATGCACCCTTACTTCCACCCAATCTCCCCAATTCGCTTCGATTGCGGGGCCTGGAAACTGTCCATTGACAAAGATTCCTTTTTTTTCTGCGAAATGTCAATTTGATTCAATGACTGGATCGTCTTTGTGACCTACCATAGCCATCGGGTGAGAGGACATCTCGAGCAACTTCAAAATCATAGTACCTTGTTACTCCCGTGTGAGGTACCTCAGGATATGGGTCACTCTCTCGACGCTGGTTGCTAAGATTCTCCCATGGGTTGTCTGCCGAACCATCGTGCGATGGGAGGAAGTCAGGGAATTGTGGATTGTCTAGTGTGCCCCATGTCGAGAGTCTAGCGAATATTAGTACTCTTAAGAAAATCATAGAATGAACGGTAAGGGAATATTATTTTACCCATTGGTTTGTGCTTGGGTCAGCCCCTGAGAGAGTCTGTCTACATGTTAGTCATGGAAGTAGAGGACGTTGTTGTTAGAACTTACTTAGCCGCACACGCAGCCATCGTGAACAGCAGACCTGAAAATAATTGCTTCATGTTGAGGAGATTAGATTTTGATACAAGTTTGTCTATTCCTCGCTTCACAACAGAAACCTTGGACGATCGCCGTCCTTCCTATATATATTACGTGCAACCTTTCCTCTAAACTGCCAAATAATTCATCCATTAGCATTTTGAAATGAAGCTATTCTAATTTCTTAGATTAAACAGCCGTATAGCGACCACAGCCTTAGGGCTGAGTCGGTTCCTGCCAGATCAGCTTACGCGCTGAGCCCTAATGTTGATGAATGCTGACACTACATCCGTATGCTTATAGGGCGAAACGCAGGGCTTTCGCCCTTATGATTTACCATTCTCGGCCCTTATGTGAAAAATATCCTAATTTTATCGCAGGATCAGAGACGTTGAGTCACTGTTTCGGTTATTTTGAGGGAATCGGACCATTTTGACGCTACAGCGGCGAGTGTCATCACGAACGGTGACTCCGGTTGAATCCTAAACTCAGATTCCGATGTACCCTAGCATACTACATTAATCGAACTGCATCAGAGCTGAGATTCGACCACGTGGGGCTTCCTGTCAACGCTGCAAGAGTCGTAAATAATAAGATATTGAGTCACAATGGAGAATGGCCCCGCAGAGAAGCCGCCAAAGGTTATAGGAAGATGTGCTAGGTATCTCACTAGGCCAAGGAGCGTGATCTAACTGGATATAGCACTCGGATAGTAATCCTGCAGGTTTAGTGAGGCGGCTCATGCCGTCCATATTGAAGAAGTACCTAGATCTAGCAGGAACCTTCTCTATGGCCTTCTCTTCCAACATACGCCATTCGGCAGTCTTGTTTCTATATTCGTAGTAACACAATTGACAAAAGACTCTATTGTGATGATTTAGGAACCTTCAATGGAAGCGTTTTCTTTCATGAGTTGAGATTAGAGATTGCAGCACGCACGCTAATAAAATAAATTCTTGAAGACTACTGTATCCTCCAGTCATGCCACTTTCATGGCTTTACAAAACCCCTTTTTCAGACTCTCCAACTGAGTGAACATATCGTTATCCTGGGGTAACAGCTCCAGTTCAATACCAATGTCGTACAGTAGAGATAGTTCGTCCAGCGTCTTCTTAATGCGCTTCGCTAAGCGGTCTGCATTTGTATCCTTTGAACACAGAGGAGAAGGTGATGGCTGTTTAAAAATGTTAAGCTGATGCTAATTGGTTTTATCACGGATTCTCATACCTGGCAATTACGTTCGTTTAACCCGACGGCAAGGAACGGGTCGTCAATAGGCAGTGCCCCGTGAAAACCCCGCCCTGTCTGATCCAAATAGCCCGCGTCCTGAGAACATGCATTTGCACTTAGACAAGGTGATGCCGATGACGGACGGGAGAGGTCACCCGAAGGAGGGAAAAGTAAATCTTCCTGTGCTTGATATTGCCATTGCTCATCTGGAATCCCATTGAGAAATGCACTTGTCTCCGAATTCCATGATAGCGCCGGAGTGTGCTCTCCCGTTGCTGTCGAATTCGGCCCTTGTGCAGAATGGGGATACCAAGGCAGATCGGACGGCAGCTCCATCGCTAAAGGAATGGGACTCCTGTGCCCCGCTGTGGATGCCGCCTGTTGCTCTCTCATTTTGCGGCCTGATTGGTACTTTTGTCAAACATGCAATGGAAAACTGGGAACTGGGGAGAGGGGAACACACGATATCTTCGTTGAGCGGCCTTATTTTGAATTCGCCTTCGTAGGGCCATGTCCTCGACGTGAGACCAGTTCTCATCGGAGGTGAATATGAATTCCACATTGGGCTGTAGAGGGTACTGGTCCGGGTAGGAGGTGGGCGATGTTTGAGAGCCTGCCATGGTGATTGTTCGAACGACAATGTCTTGAAGATATGAACCGGAACAGCATTCATCCCATCTATATAATTTATCAACTGTCAGCCGTTAAGTGAAAAAGTTCCGAAGATTCACATTACCTGACCTGCAAAATTTGTCTCTCGATCCGCCTTCGTATTGCACCGCCCCTAGTTTCAGGCTTCATGCAGGAGAAAAAGCAAGCATATGTAATTAGCTGAGCCTCAGCATACGAACTCGATGCTTAATTGGTGAATAAGACCTCGCCAGATCCTGCAGCATGAGGAAATTGGAGCAAACTCGCCATGATTCGCCAGCCATGGATGAGGCTCTGCCCAAATATCTTACCTTGCAGACCCTTGGCAATCAGATAGCTGCTGAAAAGCCATCGCCGGAGATCCAGGGGACTGATTCTGGACTCATAAGGCTGGTCAGACGGGGTTTTTACTTGGGATCCTTGACATGCTTAGTTGGATCGCTGTCATGCCCGGTTGGTTGCGAGCGTTGAGGTAATAACTTGGCACCATGGCGCAAATACGATATTTTCCATTAGCTTCTATTCAAAGTGTGAGGAATAGGCTGCGACCTGCCGTGTATGCAAATCATTCCATTTTGATCCTCGAAAGCGCGAATCTAGGCTCTACAGCCAGGTAGTTCCGCAGCCATTGAAGTCGGACTAATTGTTCGATACTTGTATAATACAAAATACTACTTTCAGGTTTCATTGGTACTTTCCATTAATTCCACATGCCCTCTGTAGCCTACCACGGAATTTCACCACCATTGTACTGGTTGATGCCCTCGGACTTCTCCCACCCGGGCACGTGGATGTTCATGAATTTTCCGTTGTTTGCCTGAGTTGAGTTGAATACAACGTCCAGGATTGCATTCACACTTTGTTCTACTGTCAAGTCGGCGAATTCGCCCCCAAGATCCGTCTTCACCCACTACAGAAATACTTGTCAGCATCAACAAACCCCAAGCCCTGGTGACAAACCTACCCCTGGGCAGATGGCGAAGAATGTGAAGCCTTGATCCGCAAAATCCATAGCATATTGCACCGTGAGCATGTTAAGGGCTGCCTTGGAGATCTTGTAGGCCGGTGTAGGCATGTGCGTGTGGTACTTCGGCGCCCGCGTAATCGAGCCAAGTGACGTGGAGCTAACCATGATCAATGCTTGATCCAGTACTATAGATCTAAATACTTACATGTTTACAATCTTCTTCAAATTTCCCTTTCTTAAGAGCGGCAAAACATTTCTGGTCACCAAGTGGGTGCTCAATACATTGCTGTTCAAGATCGAGTCGAGATTATCCCTATTCAAATCAGACTGCTATTCCAATTGAGATACAACAAAGCTGTATACACACACTGTGTGAACACCCTCCGGTGCGAAAGGCATGATTCCCACTCCATTGATCAAGACATCCAAACCCTTGCCGCCGAGAGACTTCTCGACCTGTTCCACGGCTTTCTGGACGCTCTCTTCGGATATCACGTCCATTAATACAAACTCGACGCGCTGGGGATACCGTGAGACCAAGTCTTTTAAGGCATCGCTTTGTCTGCGCGCAGTTGCAAAAAGTTTTGAAACCTCGGAAGCAGGTTTGGAAGCAAGAATATTGCAAAAGCCCAGGTTGAGGCCTTTGGAGCTTCCGGTGACGAGGTACGAAGCCATCGTTTTTGATTCCTTTTTTTTCTAAATATGATAGATAAATGGGATGTTTATACAGGTTAGGCAAGGAGATGGGAAGAAATGACAGTGGTATGGCATCACTGGTCTGCGTCAGGGTTTCTTGTTGTCGGAATTCGAAGCCGAAGGAATGATCTTTTCAATGCTTAACCAGATAGTCTCTTGAGAAGGACTAATTACATTAAATCATGGGTATCTCCTCCACTCTCGTTCCCCTGTGTAGGCTCTTCAGGTAATTCACAGCTTCGGTATTCTGATAGAGTTTAGCAACATACAATGCTGTTTGGTTATGTTGACCAGGCTCTCTCGGATCCAAGCCATTTCCCACCAAAGACGAAGTAGATCTTCCGCTCCTTTAATGATCACCAGAATCAGCATCGTGTCCACGTTGAACCTTCGCTTGGGATCAAATTCGCCCATCTTCATTAGAATCCTCACCACGTCTGCATAACCACCTTTTGCTGCATTCAAAAAGGTTCCCTCATCGCATAATCGTGGCAGCGTCACTTTGGTGCCCTTGTCTAACAGCATTCGAACTATCGTTAAGTTCCCGTTTTCTGCTGTGGCGCATAGACATGGTTGGTGGGTTAGGTTTTCTAGACTTAGATCAACGCCTCTATTCAATTTCATCTGCACTATCTCCACATGCTGGTGCTTGACCGCAAGGTACAAGGGAGAACAAACCTGTCGACGACCAATACGGTGCTGTCTCGAGCGCGGATCCGGATCAATTGGCGGGTGCGCGAATAAGATCTTTGCCACATCAAAGAGCCTATAAGAAGTGGCCAGTGCCAAAGCACAACCCGGGGATAAGTCACACGCGTTTGGTCACGCGTCCATGTCTAGTAATAGTGCGATCGCCTCTACACGCTCAAAGACCACGGCATCGTTCAAGGGCGGTCTATTGTGGTAGCTTCGGGCTCGCGACTGGCACCATGCGCGAGGAGGGTTTTCAAGACACCTATATGGCCCGCCTGCACAGCCGCGCAGATTGGAGGATCTCGGGGGGATTGCCGGTACGGAGGAATGGGGTGCTCGTTGCTTTCTGAGGACGACATGTCTGTATCCGACTCGTGGTCACAAGAATTGCTGTTTCCAGGTTCCTTGCCGATGCTCCCTTGGTGCCTGTCATTACAGTTATTTCATACTGTCGAGCCACGTCGGCAATCTCCTCTGTGCCAGGCTCGTATTTCTCGTCTGCACACGCCTCATGTGGGATATAACGGTTATAGTAAGGAGATCTGCCCATCCGCTCCATAGCGCACGGATTGGCACCTTGCTCGATGAGTTTTAGCAGTGCGGGGTCGCTTCCTAGGTCTATGGCCCTCCGCATTCCCCAGGAATTATAGTGGTGAGTGTTGTGTCGATACAGGAAGATATTCAATCGCCCATAGAGATTGCTGCATGTGCGGCTGAGGACGCTGGCTTCAGGGATATTCCAGTTCATCGGCGATATTGAGGAGAACCTTAATTGGTAGATGCAAGGGAACATGTTCAGTTGTGCTCACCAAACGCGACGTTACTGTATTGTCTTGTTGGTAATAGTATCGGTTCTTACGAGAGAAGGAAGCGACAATAGTAGAAGAGTGTCATATACTAAAGAGAGGTCAACGCTCACTGCCAGGCACGACAGCAAACAATAAACAGAATTGCTGCCTATCGGATCGGACTCGAAGACTATTTACGCCACATCTGCTAGGCTCTGACATAACCATTTTCACACCGACCCAGCATTTGCCGACATATTGAGTGTAGTGAAGGAGCACATGGTCTATGAGTCGACTCATCCACATCATTCCGCTAGCAGGGCTACGCGGACGCGTATGTCCGCGATATGGAGATCACGATGCATCTGCTCGGTGTCAATGTCAACATGGTGAATTCCGAAAGGCGTTGACATGAGCCAACCTAAGGAACTGAGTTTGCGCCCAGTTAAGCAGGCTTGCGTTTGGATCCCGTCTTCAATACTGAAAAGCTACCCTGAAGGCAATTCTGGACTCCCTGTATCAGTATATACCGGGCTATATCATCACTTTTCTATGCAAACGTCAATATAAATTGACTTCCTTGCAGAAAAGACTGAACGAAAGATATTTCCATATAAGGAGAACACAGTACAACAAGTAGGTCCAGCTGCCTTCTTAAGAACAAAAGCACTAAGGATGATGGACGGGACCAATGAAATCACGCTAAATTGCCTGGGAGTCTTAGCCATAGGAAGGACAAAGAGTGAAAGTAGAGACCGACGGCTGCGCAATGAAAAGGAATATAATCCCCTTGCGAAAGCTTTGTTCAATTTCAACGCCAGGGATAAATCTCTTCATCGGGACCTCAGACAACTCATTGACAAGACATCGGATATTGGTCTAATTATTGACCTTCTCCATGTCACCTACGGTATCACTTAAAAGAGTAAGCCTGGAGGGGACCTCCGCTTCGAGAATGGGCCATTGTGCCGTCAGCAAAGCCTAGAAATGTTTAAGTACGCTATCTTTCGTGATTTATAGGAGAATCTTTCAGTGACATCGGAACAGATATTATGATGAACTTAACAATGTGATAGGTATCATGGGAGTTTCCAGACAATTGACTGTTGATTCTTTCGCCATTTAATCTTAGTTGTTCTTGTCCAGAATAATTTACATAAAAACGACCGTCCATGTGAATGTCAAATGAGACAACTGAGTACTTGTACTTGATGCAATTATCAACTTTAGCCGTCTTATCCCGTATCTCTCCCGGTGAGAGCCCATCAGAAGCTAATCTTCTTTCAAGGTATTCGTGCCAAGTAGGCATGTCATCCTCCGCCAAGTGTTCACAGTACTTCCACCCCGCCTTATTTGATGTGCCTTTGACTTTATTGGAGCATCAAAAGCAAGCCCTTTGGAATTTACACGGCTTGTTTCTTCCAAGGTCCTTGCCCAGCCCTTGGCGCTCTCCGCTCTCGCTCGTATATCGCGCGGGTGTGCACCGATAACCATCGCCACGAGACACTGTAGACGCATTGCTGGGCGACTGTATGCATACTATTAGCGCTTGGAGATACTCAATATAACCCTTGATGTTCCTGGCAGGTATTCTTATGAAATGGTCAGCGTTCGTTCCGTTAAATCTGCATGCCCGAGATCTGAGATCTCTAGGGTTAGGCGGATTTTCTCCGATGCAACACTGACCTGATCTGCAAGGTACCTCTTGGCCTTATATACGAAGATGGGTATATGCCCTAAGATGGCTCTATTCACGAACTCACTTACTTGGCAGCTGTCGCGCCAAGGCGAACCATCCCGCAAAAAAAACAATATAAAAACCCTACGTAGTCCACAAGAGCCAGTTCCCAAGTATTCCCAAGACATCTCGATAAAAGATGGCGTCCCTCATTCCCTTTCTTTTTCTTCTTTCCTCCGTTGTCTCAGCAATTCCCACCCCCGTGCAGCATCAAAGCACCCCATCCCTATCCCCCTGGGACTCAGGCGCGACAACCCAATACCCCGTCCACTCAAGCTGCAATGCAACCCAGCGTCTGCAGATCGAAACAGGCCTCAATGAGACCATCGCTCTTGCTGTGCATGCAAAAGAGCATATTCTCCGCTGGGGAAATGAAAGCTCAATTTACCGGAAGTACTTCGGAAACCGGCCTTCGTTTGAACCGATTGGTATCTATGAGCTTCTGAGCAGCGGAGATACGGGCAGTGTGCTTTTCCGGTGCGATAATCCGGACGGAAAATGCGACAATGATGGTTTGTCCTCATCCCCTGTATAGGTTAACAGTTATACTGACATCAACAGGCTGGGCCGGCCACTGGCGCGACACAGCAGCCCCCAATGAGACCGTCATCTGCGACCTAAGCTACTCAACCCGACGATCTCTAACCACCATGTGCTCTCTTGGGTACACAATCTCCAACTCGGAGACGAACACCTTCTGGGCCGCAGACCTCATGCATAGACTTTTCCATATGCCCCCGATTGGCCAGAACTGGGTTGACCATTTCGCAGATGGTTATGATGAAGTTGTTGAATTGGCCGCTGGTAATAAGAGCGTTTCGACGAGGGACTCGGAGACGTTGCAGTATTTTGCGCTGGAGGCTTATGCGTTTGATATTGTTGTTCCGGGCGTTGGGTGTCCTGGAGAGCACGAGCATAAACATGAACATGAACATGAGGATAAGGCAGATGGCGGTGACTTGCCTGAGGTGAGTGAAATTTTCGTAAAATATGCTTGCAGTCGACTGATATGATATAGAATTGCCATACCCATGAGGGAGGGGAGGTTCATTGCACTTAGCCGGTTTCAAGCTGATGATAAAACGAGTTCCGTGGGTATGCTTAACCTATGACCAAGGGAACATCTCGTCAGATTTTCTATTTTTTTTTTATTTCTGTAACTATTTTTCAAGGGTAATATTTCCCAATATGGAAATTTATGAGGGTTCTTCTGTAAAAGTAACTGCGTCTACCCTCTTCCCTCTGAAATTCATCAAAGTCCGACGAGAATATGTCCAAGATGCCTGACTACCAAAAGCCTGCGCTCCGTACTGCATGGCTCTTTACTTGATCTAACTGTACCTACAATAATCCCATCGTCGCTATTTACCTCGTCAACGAGAACAGAACCCCAATGGCAATTCGTGGGGACATCATTGAACACATAATAGGGACTGTTAAAGCTATGGCTCTAGTCCTGAAACAACATCACCTCAACTCACTCTTTCCTGTAAACCGCTCCTCCAATCGCATCAGTAGTTGAAAGGAGAGATGAGTATTTCTGTCAGCGACAAAGTGCCTGATAGACATAAACGCGTATATCAATGCTTGGATCTCCGAATTGGTGTACACAGTTTGCTGTCTATTCTATATCGAGGGTATCTGTACAATCATAAATCATCCCAATTACAAAAGCCTACTCTCTCTTCTCCAAATGCTCCAAAAAGCCCTCCGAAAACCTCACCACCTGCTGATAAACCTCCTCAAACCCATTCGTCCCCCCATAATACGGATCCTGCACAACCTCACCACCCCCCACACGCTCATGCACAGCACCCCCCTTCCCAAAATCCCCGAACAGCCTCACCTCCGCAACCTTGACATCCTCCCCACTCGCCGCTGCCGCTGCTGCAGCAGCAGCCTTACTCCCCTTCTTCCCGCTGCCTTTACCAAGTGATGCAAGGACCGCAGCGCGCTCATCCAGCAGGTCACGCAGGTTGTACTTGTCCATGGCGAGCAGGTAGTCAAAGGTCAGGAAGTCCTCGCGCGTGACTTTGCGGGCGGCGTGGTTGTAGTTTTTGATGCCGTGGGAGCGCAGGGTCGACATTGTGCGCGGGTCCGGCGGCTCCATAATGTGGTAGGCGCCCGTGCCGGCGGAGTCAATTTCATTGATTTGAGGGTGGGAGGAGGCGACGTTGCGGAAGACGCCTTCAGCCATGGGGGAGCGGCCTGTTTTCTGTATCAGTGGGGTGCGGTATGGCGGGGTGATGGGAGTGAGGGCGTACAGATGTTGCCGAGGCAGACGAAGAGGACATTGACGGGGTTGGAGTTGGACATTGTGACGTCTCCTTGAACTGGTGTGATGTTGTATGGTATGAGCAGTCAAGGTTAGTGTATCTATTAACGTCGGGGGTTGGTTCTTCACGGATCTATTCCCGGAAAAACCCAGGTCCCGGAGCGGGACATACGACGGGCAGATTGCGGCATGTACTTCTGGCCTGCCCCTTCTTCAAGGATCTACGAGAGCAGTTCTTGGGGAGACGGCGTGTGCACACATATTGTAGATTAAGCACTCAATTAGCCGTGTATGCATGCATATGTTCGTTAGGCAATATACCTTTTCCGTTCAGCTAGTCTTCTCCATATAGACCCCGTTTAGTCCGCAATAATCGACTCCCGATCTCCCCTCTGAGCTACGATCCGAGAGGCCCCGCTTCAGATTCCTTTGTTGATTCCTTGTTCTGTTTTAGAACCAGATCCCCACACACATTAAATAGTTCAACGCTGGCAGGCCCAACGTTCTTTACTTTTCCTTATGCTAGTATTTCGTCAGATAGTCTACTAATAGATTCAAATGGCTCGAGGCCATCACATGGACCAAGTTGTCACCAGCGGCCCAGCGCTTTCCAGTTTGCCTGGAAGTTGTGGTGCATAAAGATGCATAAAACCAAACATAATTACATACACCCCAGAGTAGAATTATCCGAGTGATTTCTGACGGTCGGAAAAACTGTTGCTGACTTAAATAATTTACTCTAGTTAACTTACTGATCAAGATCACCAAACCGTATCATTCATCTGTTTTATCACGGATCCCCAAACTGTATTGATCGCCCCCCTCCCCCAACCTCTGTTTTACCCCCTTTTCTTCTGTTTGCCCTTTCTAACTGGTCTAGATCCTTTATAATCATCTTCAATACTTTACATGCAATCTTATATTTCCATTTTATTTATTATATATCTGTACACACTCATCATCAGGCATGGCTCCAGACAGCACTCCATTGCATGATACCAACCGCTGTCCTCATGAACGTCGTCTAGTACCAGTGGATACCTACTATGTCATGCCATACTTTGGTCACTTCGTCTGTGTATTCTCTTTGACTGGTTCATTTTCCTGCGCGCAGATCAGTGACTATGTGTCCACAGCAACATCAGCCATTCTTTGGACCATTTTTGGCATCTCAATTCTGGTTATGATGTTATTGGGGCACCCTATTTTTTCGTCTTGAACGCAAAAAGATTGATGAGGAAGGCAAAGAAGTGACATTGCGGTGTCCAATAATAGGTTTCAAAGCATGCGAGGTGGATTTGGACTTGGAGGGAATCAATAAAGGCTTGTATGACCCTGAGGATGGGAGAGTTGATCCAAGGCTTCACGATGGATGCAGGTATGGGCCTGCTCTATTTCGTATTTAATGTTTTACAGAAGCAAAGCTGTCATAGGCTATGCCTGGGTCAGCACTCAAAGCAGGACCTTGCAAGCACATGACAATCTGGTTTGATGCCCGACTCATGCATCAGATATACTTTTTGCGCTAACCTTTATATGTTAATTTACGCTTGGGTTTTCAAAGTTTCTAAGAGCAAACCGAGCATCTTCGGGTTTTCTTGATACGAAAACTGAGAAAGGGGAATGTGAAAGAAAAGAGGGGGAGGGGAAAGGGGAAAGACTAGGATGTCCCTGGATGGTGGTCTGAAAGGAACTAGTTCCGCTTTCAGGTGTGGGTGTTTCTGAATGTATGTGAGGACTCAGGGTCTAGCTGACCAATCTTCAATTAGGGTGAGTTGGTGAAAGGATGGGTGGTGTTTAGATATTCGACAGGAGCAGTCTGTGAAGATCTAGGGTTCCTGAATTAGCACTGCATGACAGTTGTTTTCAAAAGCCAGTTGAAGCACAGTTCCATGCACTTCCCAGTTTCGGCCAACATTTAGTTGGAGGATCCGTAGATGAGATAGCCTATCTAACATGAATGAGGCTGTTCTTTTGTAGGTGAGGAGCCCCAAGTTTCTGGGGGCTCATTTGTAGCTGTCTGGTCTTGGAGCATATGTTGACGTGCACCCGCTTTTCTGACTGCTGTCACGGGCTCGGAATAGTAGATAATGACGAATTGAATTCCTATCTAAACTATTGTAGCCATCGACGAGAATATCGAATCTCGGGAAGGAGAAGAAAGAGAAAAACCATCTCGTCGACAGAGGGAGCTATATACAGCATATGTGCTTGGGCAAGGGGTTAG
Organism: Aspergillus sp. S3505; assembly: GCA_023627475.1. Classification (NCBI taxonomy): domain Eukaryota; kingdom Fungi; phylum Ascomycota; class Eurotiomycetes; order Eurotiales; family Aspergillaceae; genus Aspergillus; species Aspergillus sp. S3505. The sequence goes on along the minus strand of JAMAHJ010000018.1, from coordinate 104,083 downwards.
TCCTGTGTTTGTTGCGGCTGACTATCTGTCAGCGTTCGTACGCTTAAGCTGCAAGGCTAGGACTTTCTTTATCTGTTTGCATGGTGGCGTTGTTAGCTCCATTGATACTGTTTGCTCGTCTTGGCGTCGATACAGCGTCAAGCCGTCACAACTGCAATGACTTGTGATCTGGATAGCTGCTGTATGACTTCCTGTTGTATGGTAGGTCTGGTGGGGCAGTTGGAGTGGTCTGCTGGGAAAGGTCCACAGCAGTTGGTACAGCACAGGTCTGAGGTCTTGCCTTCATCATTGGAAGAAGAATGGGTCTCTTCAGTGTGATCTCTTTTGCTGCAAATGCGGCATCTGGGAGTGCAGGTGTGGGTCTGGGGGTTATGGTAGTCCCAGCATTGCATGCATTGTTCTATGCAGGTTTGGAAGAGCTTCCGCTTAATCTGTACATTCTTGCCATAGAGGTGGACCCACTTAGGGACTTCCGGGCCTGGTTCTCTGGGACGGCCATGATAGGGGTTCCAGAGGGCGGGTTCTTGTTTGATCAGTAGAACTTCAGAGAGGAGAGGCCTGTCTGGAGCTTGAATTCCTCTAGGGCCATGTGTTCAGTTATGGGCACTTGGGTCCTGTCATAGCTGGTATACTCTTGTGGGGCATTTAGGAGGGTGAATATGGCCCAATTCTGTTCAACCTCCGCCTTGGCTCCCTGGATACAGTTCTCTAGAGCCTCTTTACATTCAGTGAGCAAGTGGAGGCCCAGGCCATCTCTGGGCCAGATTGCTAGGCCGGAGGGTACCTGTTTGATTTCTTTCACAGCTGTATAGCAGGTCTTGTCCAGGTGTTTCCTCAGTATATTCATAATGGCGTGCAGGCTGGCTCAGCGGGCAGGGTGGTCCTCCAGCAGGCGTAGGAAGATGCAGGGGGGCTTCTCAGGTAATGGTGATTTGTAAGGGGACTTAGGTGCCTTGGGTGGTGCTTTGGAGGCACTGGGTGAAGCTCCAGCAGCTTCAGCATAGCCGTTGTGCTTAGAGGGTGGGGGTCGGTGGTTCTCTGCTTTGGCAGGGACGCAGGGTGTCCCATCGCTAGGTTTGAGCTGAAATTGAGGACCAGGGTTCTAAAATCCTTGCCCAAGGAGGCAGCTCCTTGAAGGCTCCTCTCCTCCCACTTGGCGATTTTCTGGTTAACCATTGAGATGAGCTCCATGACTTCCTCTTCTGTAGTCTTTATCTGTGCCGTGCGAGAAGCCACTGCTGCTGTAATGTGGCTTTGGAGCTCCAAGTCTAGTTGGCTTTGGGGGAATCCGTGGGGAGGGTATATAAGATGGTATACGATCGGAGGATATGCTCCCCTGGAGCTCCCTCCCCCACCTGCCTCATTAGCAGCCGCCAACCGGGCAGCCCAGAGGGTACATTGGCAACGTTTTGCACAATCCTGGGCAGAAAAGGTCTCCAAACGCTACAAGGACCTTGGCATAGCCCTAGAGAAATGCCCCAGAGCTCCTCCTGCCACGAGCAGCTCTGGGGCGCCTCCTTGCTGCCAGGAGCGGTCATGGTGACTTTGCAGAGTACAATGAGCGCTTTAAACATGATGATGTTCTGCTACATTAGTGTAGAGTCAGATATCACTTGGTTGTTTAATACGGTCACTGGCAGAACATCATCTTGGAAGCCGTATTCCAAAAAATCCTGGACAACATAAAGTCAAGGTTGTCATTTCTCTTTGTGTAAGTAAAATTGGACATTAGACCTCGTTAATTCTGATTCTCAAACAGTATAACCTGGTTGAGACTTACACACAACCCTTGTTTCTTTTTCCCTTGTTAAGCCTATGCTTCGACCTGATAAGGAGCACTTTGCAGTTAGGATAGTCGGGAACTTTGACCATAAATATCTCTCTGTCGCCCATTTCAGAGTATCATTGGATCTGAACTTTCAAGCATTGTTCCAGGACGAGCTGATGTGGATGTCATCATCTTTCTCAATGTATTGTGTTCCTGCCTCTGCCTTGGAGTGGGGAAATGTTCCTCAGAGATGGCCATGAGATGGTGTGCAAGGTCATCAACATTGACGGATGGCTGGAATTTACTGGTTTTGATAAGACCATATTCCTCAGTGAGTCGCTGGTACACAAGCTGCAATAAGGTTAACCAATGCTTAACTATATCTCATAATGGCGAGTCACCGACTTCATATCCTTTCTAAATGGTAAGGGAAATCTCTCTGTATTTCCTCACAGTAATAGATTCTCCAGTTCTGCACTTGAATGAGGAATCCTGACTAATGCTCAATATCATGGAATTCAAGATACCAACGCAAAAAGAAAATTCAATTATATTTATACTGAGGTTTTCAAGCCAGTAATGTTTGTCTTTGGGCTCGAGAAGTACACAGAATCTGGTAAAGTGGGTGAGCATCAAGTAATGCCACCATAATGTGAAATACACTTCTCAAAATTCAACGCATGAGGTTCAAGCCAATTCTTGTGCATTCTGCAAAGGGATTCTCAAACAAGCTGGTTCCAGAATTCAGGCAACCTATTGGTCTGACGTTTGGACTTGATATTGTGACGGCCTGGTCACGTTGGCTAGTTATCACGCGAGGTGTGGTTGTTTGCTTTGTAACCTTTGTTGCTTTGTTGATAAATAGGGCATTACCTCCTTTCTTCCTTCCTCATGTCAATTATTCTCGTCGATTGCTACCTAGGTGGAGCACATGAGTTGATGTTCCATTAACCTGGCTGAGCTCCGTGACAGATATCGCATTCGATACAGTTTCTAGGTTTTGTGATGGCTGTTTCGATTGAGCCGAAGAAAGCTGTGTTTGAAAGGAAGAATGAAATGTACGTTGAAATTTATCTTTTGGGAGTTTAAATAGCTATTTGTCTGCTATTCAAAGCCATGGTGGAAGTGCTTTCCCTTATGTTAGGTGTATATGTTGCTGGTGAGTATAGTCGCGCTTTACCAGTTTAGGAAATTTACCAGTGGCCGCTTTAAAGCGGCCACGCCAGGACGAAAACGCCATGAAAATGTACCTTAAAAGGTCACGACGTTTGTGGCCTTTTTCGGCGTCACCCCGAGTTAATCCGTACTCGTATAGTTCCAAACTATTCATATCGCGTCAAACTCTGCAGCCTGTCTATAAAAAGAAGAGTGGCTAGTGAGTGGCACTGTGGCGGTGCGCTGTTGTCCCAGTGACGCTACCATTGGATACCGCTTGGCAAGCTCCCATGGACACTGTTGATTGTTCCATTTCGGTTCCTTTTCAGATCCATTTTTTCACCTGAACGGTCTGGGGATCCTTCTCTAATTGGACACTGACCCCAAAGTGGACTGTGTTCTCTCCCGTCCTCGTGGACGCACCGCCATCTGCATCGTCATCGGCATTCCGAACAAACACTTCTTTCGGCTCTTTTCAACCTTCATTCTCCCTGTCTCACTATCCTACCACCCTATCTACGTGTACTTGATATTCTCCGAGTTGATACATCCCTTCCATCCCCATAATACTGTATCAGGTGCTATCCTGAAACACCGAACAACGGTCCTGTCAATCCTCTCCGGCAGCGCTGCTCTTTATTTCGTCGCCCTCCTGCCAATTTCTCGGCTCCCCTGGTCGAAACTTCGGATGAGACTGTGATTGGAACAGGCTAATAAGTGCGACCATGTCCTACAATCGCTTAGATCCAGGTCAGTTGTTTCTGTTATTTCGTGGTGCTACTCGTCGCATTGTTGCGCCTGTTCGGTGCATTCTTCGGGGTTTATCTTAACTAGTTATTTTATTTATTCTTTTTGTTTTTTTCTTTCTTTTCTTCTTTACCCGGACAAAAACTCCTCAATTGATATTTTTGTTATTTTTTTTTTTACCTGGAAAATGCAAAAACTAACCCCCGCAGACCCCTACGGGGAAGATGACCAGGCTCACATGATGCATCCTTACGCCCAGCGCACACCCTCGCCGGGACACCCTTTGAATGGCTACCAGCTATCAGATAATCCTTATGCGCCTCATGGACACCTGGAGATGCCCTCTAGCGACCGTTTGGCCGAGCAACCGACAGTGAGTTTACTCCGCGACGATCACCACAACAATGCTAATGACCACAGTACTCGGTGACCAGGCTGCCCAATTCCTACGGACATAATGAAGCGTACGAGGACCACGGCCCCAACGTCGGTTATCCAGGTTATGACTACACCCTCGACCCCGAGGCCCACCACGATGCCTACTACACCGAACCGTACCGACCTACGGCCACGCCAGAGGAGGACTATGATCTGGGTCACCAGCAAAACTTCCAGGACGATCATACTCCCATTTTGCAGCACCAGGAAAACCCGTTTGGCCCGGATAACTACAATGAAGAGTACCACGACGAGCCGGGGCTTGCGCACACACCCAGTCCGGCCCCGCTCCGGCGATGGAAGACGGTCAAGGAAGTGCAGTTGTTCAACGGAAACCTCGTGCTCGACTGTCCTATCGCACCGCGACTGCTCTCGCAAGTTCCCCATGCTGAACCTCCGGGGCGCGACGAGTTCACGCATATGCGTTATTCTGCTGCGACATGCGATCCGAACGATTTCTTCGAGGAGCGCTTCACGCTGCGTCAGAAGCTGTTCGCCAAGCCGCGACACACAGAATTGTTCATTGCCGTCACCATGTATAACGAAGATGACTTTCTGTTCGCGCGCACGATGGGCGGTGTTTTCAAGAACATCGAGCACATGTGCTCGCGCACGAGCAGCAAAACCTGGGGCAAAGATGCGTGGAAAAAGATCGTCGTTTGTGTGATCAGTGATGGTCGTGCTAAGATCAACCCGCGGACTCGCGCTGTCCTGGCTGGTCTGGGTGTCTATCAGGATGGGATTGCCAAGCAGCAGGTCAACGGCAAGGACGTGACAGCCCACATTTACGAGTACACCACTCAAATGGCCGTGGAGCTGAAAGGCCACCACGTCTCGCTGAAGCGCGGCGCAGTCCCGGTGCAGATGATCTTTTGCTTGAAGGAAAAGAATCAGAAGAAGATTAACTCCCACCGTTGGTTCTTCCAGGGCTTCGGACGCGTGTTAGACCCCAACATCTGCGTTCTTCTGGACGCAGGGACAAAACCTGGAAAAGATTCTATCTACCACCTGTGGAAGGCTTTTGACGTGGAGCCCATGTGCGGTGGTGCCTGTGGTGAAATCAAGGTTATGTTGTCGCACGGCAAGAAGCTACTCAACCCGCTTATCGCAGGCCAAAACTTCGAATACAAGCTGAGCAACATTCTCGACAAACCGCTCGAATCATCGTTTGGTTTCATCACTGTGTTACCAGGTGCCTTCTCAGCCTACCGGTACGTCGCTCTGCAAAACGACAAGAACGGCCAGGGTCCCTTGGAACGGTATTTTCTTGGTGAAAAGATGCATGGTTCGAATGCGGGTATTTTCACGGCCAACATGTACCTAGCCGAGGACCGTATTCTGTGTTTCGAAATCGTGTCCAAGCGGAACTGTCGCTGGTTGCTGCAGTATGTCAAGTCGTCGACCGGTGAGACTGATGTGCCGGATCGTATGGCGGAATTCATCATGCAGCGTCGTCGTTGGCTGAACGGTAGTTTCTTCGCTGCTGTGTATGCCATTGCGCATTTCTACCAGATCTGGCGGAGTGACCATAGCTTTATCCGGAAGACTATGTTGATGGTTGAGTTTATTTATCAAACCATTGCGATGCTCTTCGCTTGGTTTGGTATTGGCAACTTCTTCCTGGTCTTCCATATCCTCACAACGTATCTCGGCGACAAACAACTCCTGGGCACGGCTGGTAAAGTTCTCGGTGTTGTGTTCGAATGGCTCTATCTCGCGACTCTGGTAACATGTTTCGTCCTTGCTCTGGGTAACAGACCTGGCGGTTCGAACAAGTTTTACATGACCATGGTGTACTTTTGGATTGGAATCATGATCTACTTGGCTTTTGCTGCCGTATTCGTGACGGTTCGATCTATCCAGCAGGAAGTCCAGCAACATAGTTTCACGTTCTCGGAATTGTTCACAAACCAGCAGTTCTTCAGTATCATTGTGTCTCTGGGCGCGACGTATGTCATGTGGTTTATCGCGTCATTTATCTTCCTGGACCCATGGCACATGTTCACTTGCGTGAGTCTCTCCTCATCATTACCCTTTGATGCAACCAATTAACAACCCAGTTCATCCAATACATCCTCCTCACCCCCACCTACATCAACGTCCTCAACATCTACGCATTCTGCAACACCCACGACATAACCTGGGGCACAAAAGGCGACGACAAAGCCGAAAAGCTTCCCTCTGCAAACCTCAAACCCGGCGGCAAAGTCGATGTCAACATCCCTCAAGACGATGGCGACCTCAACGCGCAGTACGAAGCGGAACTCGCCAAATTCGCCGTCAAACCACCAAAGGAGGAAAAAACAGTCCCTGAAGAAGAGCGCCAGGCAGACTACTACAAGGGTTTCCGGAGTGCCGTCGTACTGGTGTGGGTGTTTTGCAACTTTGCGCTTGCTGCAGTTGTGCTTAATGCGGCGGGCATGGAGGAGTTTAGTGCGGATAATGAGAGTACGGAGAATACGAGGGCGGAGATTTATATGGCTGTGATTTTGTGGAGTGTGGCGGGGATTTCGATTTTCAAGTTTATGGGGGCTATGTGGTATCTGGTTGTGAGGATGGTGAGTCTGCCCCTTCATTTTGATTGCGTTCGTTACCTTGAAAACTGTGCTAACCTGGACAGTTCCGCGGCGTTTAATGGATACCCTTTCCTTTTGTCTACGACTTTTCTTACCTAAACATACCACTTATGACCCTATACCACTGCGGGTTCAGTGATGGTGATACGCTACGGCTGATGATTGATGATTAGTTTGGTTCCTTTGGTTTCTAGTTTGACTTTGGGTCGGATTGATTGCGGATAGAGGTGTACTCTATGTAGATAGATCACTTATCACTCATGACAGATGAAAATAATGATATTGGACATTTTTCTGCACTCAATTCTTCAATCCTATCAGCGTTGGCTATAGTAATGGTCAATATGAGAACACCGTCTTCGCATATCACCTACAACAGCACTCTACAATACCAAACCAAACCACTACATTATAGAAAATGACCTGTACAACCTCCCTAATAACCTCTTACCCAACTCACTTCCTCCGCGCCGTCTCCACCATCCTAACAACCTTCTTCCACACAATCCTCCCCTTCACCACAGCAGCCATCATCATCCTCGCGCTTCTAGTACGTTTCGCGAGCATCTGTTTCGCGGGTGCGGAGATGCTGGGATATAATCTGGGATATGAATCTGAGTCTCGGTCTGGGGTAAAAGGGGAGGATGCTAGTCATGTTCTGAAGGGGCTGGATGAGAGGACGAGGTTGAGGTTTGAGGTGCAAGTTGAACAGCATAGGTCCAGCGCATTTAGATGGGATAATGGATGAAACTGGAGGACAGCTGAGACTCATCCGTGTCTATCGGGCACTCAATGTTTCTATTTCCCTTCCTCAATCGCAATTGTGAACCCCAGCTCTATGCCCTCTGCACTACAAGCCCAGAGACTATACCTGGATGAGGCTAACAGGGAGACCTGAGGACCCACATGCCAGGTGACCAAAAACATGATCTTCCATGGGAGATTGACCTCTCTGCTCAGTAGTATGGACTTGTCAGCACAGCACAACGCTGGGGTTCCTTCAGCGACATATCGTTAAATCTGGGCTCTCAGAGAGAAGTTCTGTCTCTATACGGCAACCACTGTAGTCAATTGCGGCGTCAAATTCCTATTTGCAGCATTTTGTAGATGATAAAGAGAAAGAATTCCATGTTCCTAAACATTGGGCTCATCTTGATACAACAAGTATCGTCCATTGAGCATGTTGGAAAGATTTTAAGCTTGTATATTTAAATGCTGGAAACAATATCAGCAACAAATCAGATAGTCGAGTGGTTTGTTTCTGCAGCATCGTTGGTCTAGTGGTAGAATTCGTCGTTGCCATCGACGAGGCCCGTGTTCGATTCACGGACGATGCATTCTTTTTTGTTCTTATTTTTTTTTCCTCATCTCTTAATTGTGACTTTCCTCGTAACAATAACTGTCTTTCTACTGGATATTACTGCTTCGACTGCACGCACAGCGCAATTCCTCCCAGTACCAACCCCATCCCTAACCACGTCTCCTTGGCTATCATCTTCCGCTCCACGTACCATTCCCCGAGGACTGTAAACAAAAATGCGCTCGAATTCGCCAATGGGACTGTCAGAGAGAGTTCTATAGCCCGGTCAGCACCTTCTTTTTCGCACAGACAGACGGGGGGAGGTACCATGCTTCCCAACAAGGAGAAAGAACCAAACACTCCCCGTTAGGTTGATGACGAGTGGAATGGAATAAGCGGGGGTACGGAGAAGATTGAAGACAGTCCAGAGAAGGGTGGCGAGTTTCTGTTTGATCCAAGACGGTTTGGCCGGTGTGGTATTATTCCATGCTGGTTCTTTTGTCGGTGGTGACGGGAGTACCTTGCGAAGGCGTAGACCATTCGACTGCTCACTATCCTCCTCGTGATCAGCTAGGGTATCGTTCTTTCTATCCTTATTTTCTTCCTCGCGAATCTCCAATGGCACCTCCTTCTCTTGTAGTCCCGGTTGTGTATCCGGCTGCACCTCCTGTCGCGCATTAAAGTCCGCCGCCGCGCGCCGAATAAACGGTGTTGTAAAGCCCCATGCTACGCCGACAAGGAGAAAGGAGAGGACGTAGTTGTAGGTGGAGGGAGGTGGTTCGAGAATACTGGCGTCGGGATCCATATCGTGTGTTTATGGCTGTCAGTTGTGGTTGTTTGGGGATGGTACTCTACGGAGTTTATGCGGAGGACGGACGGAGATAGCGGGATTGTTGGCGGTCAACTGCATACACCAAATAATGTCACCAAAGAAACATTCAAGAGTAAATAAAGCAGTAAAGGCCCCGAGATCATGCACAAGATAACCGACGACAGGGATTGCCTCTCCGGAGGCGATGCCCAGAGCAGAAAGCCATGCGTGCCAAATGTCAAAAACGCCGCTGCGGTCCATTCCCCTGTCTGTTTGTCAGCATTGCACATGTTCTGCTTATTATCTTAGAATTCTGGGATAACTGACAGACTTGGAGTTGGGAATTATACGTTCTAAGGGTCAATAGGATCAAAAGCACGCTTAAAGTACCGGATGATGTAGCTAGCTCTTTCTGTTTGTCAGCAGGGAGAGATATATATCTTCGAGAAAGGGTACCTGGTGTCTTCATTAATATTCAAATCCAATGAGTGACCATAGAAAAGAAAAAGTCTAGAAAGATTCATCTGAAGCCAGACCCGTAGAAATGCAGGAACATGAATCTCTCGTAAGCAATAAGAAGCTCACCTCCGGAGGAGATACAAAACCCTAGACTACAGTCCCACAAACTCGCAGCTATCAGATTGATTGTCACTGATATTCTATTCCTGCTTCTCAGACTGAGACATTTGCGTACCCATCTGAAAAAAAGCTGAAGTTCACTTTCCAGAGAAGATGGAGAGAAGATGGAAAGGTGCGCACGAGTATATATAAAAGTTCTAGTACTCCGGAGATGCAAAAACTAAACAACACTAGATCACATCCTTCAAATTCGCTCCCACAGCAAGACAGCACCATGAAATCCAACACATATACAATGCTCCTCCTCTGGGCCAGCTCAGTATCCGCCGACTTCTTCACGGCCAAAACCCGCGATGTCGGCAATAACATCGACCTAGGCCGCCTCCTCTGTCACAGACTTCCACGCCGCAATTGACCACAGCGGGCAGCTGGGAAGACGTGACCGAGTACGAGAGTTCGAAGAGTCAGATGCTAGCCAACAGGAACAAATCTTGAATCCATTTGCACTCGTGACTACAGGCCTCGTCCACCGCGAGGGGTACTGTAGCGATCGGACGGAAATTACGAAGATGATATACGACATGTGCCTAGTCGGAACTGGTTCTAGGGTGCGGGGTGCATTGGCGATTTGGTATACGCCGAAGGCTATTACGACTTGGCTTAATGTAAGCCAGTTGCCTTTTCCTTGCTTATGTGGGACTGCTGATGATGCCGACAGAACGTCGCGGCTATGATCCAAGCTGGGCTGAATCTCAAGCAGATCTACTATAACAATGGTGGCCATGATGAGCTCAAGAGTTTGGATATTAATGAGACCAACGTTATTGACTATCACTTTTTTCCTGCCCTATCTTCTGGACCATGAGGGAAAACAGTATGCCAATGGTCGAAGTGGTACATAAGCAAATTTTGATCTCAAGCATGACTATGTGTATAGTCAGCTTGATCGAACGCTCTATGAGTACTCCAGACTCCCGTGATTGGAAACGAATCGCTGGCTTATACTTCAAGACTACAAAGCTACGTCAGTTGCGTTCTCCCTAATGCGGAACCAGAACCAGCAACCCCAAGTCAGAACGACAACAGCACTGGCACCCGCAGTTTCCAGCCGCGCGCAAGAACTACCGACTACACTACAACATGGTCATATCGAAACACAGCAAAGCAAGCACTCAGGCTTAGTCGCCATGCCTCGCAAAGGTGCTCAAGTATCACCTTGATACGAGTTCCGAGAGGGGCCGTTCCTCTTGCCGTCCTATTGATAATAAAGGTAGCTGGCATGCTACGATGCATTTGATGATAAACCATGGAATGAATAATAAGGGGACGCATGGGAAGTGCTGTGATTAGGTTTTTGGGAGTAGATGGTGCGATGAAGTTGCTGAATTGTTGTATGGAAATGACAGATGTGGTGAAGTGCTTGCTATGCGAATTCGGATGCTATATTGACCATTTTCGTTCTAATCGTAGTTTATATAAGATCCTTTCACACCCCAACGGCACTCAGACAATCATTATTTGCTCCACTTCCTCCCTCCATCATAGGTTCCCGGATAGTGTATGGAGTGCTTGATGTTGGTTGCATACACTTCATCCAGACTCCACTAACAGTTTCTTTTCTTTTCTTTTTTTCTTTTGCACCCTTTGGGGTATCTCGATCGGTTTTGATGCTCTGGTGTCACTACATACGGAAGCACTGACTTGTAAATTGCATACTTTGGTTCAGGAGAGCGTGATTTGTACTCATGCGGGCTGATCGTCGATGTAGTTTCCCTCGAAGGGTCTGTTCCGAGACCCGAGCCGTCCACCAAAAGTCTCATATATTAGATCTGGACCTCATCTCCTTCCATTTTTGAGACTGGGAGATTCTGAGCATCGTACTAGAATGGATACTCGACTCGGTGTCTTTAGGGTTATCAGTGAATGAGGGCTTTCGCTCTTGAGTTCAATGCAGGGTCGACCTTATCAACCGTTAAACCTACACCTCTACCGATTTCTACAAGCTCAGAAAACTATTGGTGAATATATTCGGGCCACTCAAATAAAAATGCACATGTGGAAAATCTGGGTCCATTCAATCTCAAAGACAAACCGATACGGATGCACGTTTACCTATGACCAAAAAGAGATCAGCCAAGAAACGGCATAGTGAGCAAGAGAATCAAACCAGCGATTGTATGATGTAGATCTGTATGTTATGCTATGTTATTAACTACAAACCAAACCGAACAACGATTAGAAGAAATTACAAAACTGACTTGAACACCTCCCCATTCCTTTTAATCGCATCGTCAGCTTCTTTGATAGCATCGTATCCATACAACCACGGCTGTACTTCGGGACATGTCCTAGAAGATTCGTTAACCAGCAGGAATGGTTCAAGGGAAACGTAAGCATACCAACGACTCGGAAAAGCACCCTTAATCTCCTTCCCCAACTGTGAAAGGAAAACCTCATCTCGCTTTTGTTGTTCTTCGCCGTCAGGCATATGGAAGTCGTGTCGCTGCATTATCATTAACACCATTCAGGACAAGCTTGTATGGTTGTGCGCACCTGCTTAAACGTCTCCCTGACAATAGCCTCGCCTCTCGACTTCCTGACACTTTCGTACAATCGGAGAATCTCCGGTAATTGTGATTTGTTTTTCAAATGTCCTAGCAAGTGACCTAAGACTGCGCCGTCTTCAAGGGAGGAATTGGCACCTTGGGCTAGGTACGGCAGCATGGGGTGACATGCATCGCCGATGAAGACGAGATTGGATTTCTCGTTCACCCAGGTTTCCATTTCAGCGTCTGCCCCGTTAGTTTCCCTGCCCATACCCTGTTTAGAGGAGACTCACGATGCATCAACTTCCACTTATCAACATGATCCACATAACTCAAAAACCGAGTCAAACTATACACTGCATTAGCCAAGTCAGAACCACCTCCCAAAAAGAAAACTCACATAGGATCCCACCCCCCAAACAAGCCCCTCATCTCCTCCACAGACCCAGCCTCCCTCGCCACCCCCGGCGGCAAATTATCCGGCACAAGCAATACAACATTAAACATCCTCCCACCCCTTAACGAATAAGCAACCGCATGCGCACCCGGTCCAACCCAGAAATGCACCTCTGGATTCTCAACCAGCTTCCTCAACTCCGGATCTTTGATCTGCTCTGTAGATAGCACGATTCGATATGCCAGGTCGCCTGTGGGAAGGGGTTCATCTTTGCGACCCAGAAAGCACTCTCGACAGCGGGACCAAAGGCCATCTGCTGCGACTATTAGATCGCTGGTATACGTGGCTCTGGAGACGGTGTGGATGGTTGTAGTGTCGAAGTCAATGCGCTCGACGCGCTCGCCAAGATGGAATGTCACGCCTAGCTGTTTTGCGCGGGCGAAAAGGGCTTGCTGCAAATCAACCCTGTGCAAATCCACAAACGGTGCTGGATATTTTGCACGGATATTCTTGTCAAAATTCTCATCATGCGCAAGTACCTGCCCTGAATACCGATGCACCGTTACGGATGTCGGCTCTGCGGCTGTTTCCCAGATTGAAGATGGGAGTTGCCAGTGGTTGAAGAGGCGGGAGGCATTGGGGGTTATTTGGAGGCCGGCTCCGACCTTTTGGAATCAACACTGTGCATTAAGTGGGTATCTATGGAGGGAAGGTACCTCGGCTAGTTCTTTGGCTTGCTCGATCACTCGGACTGAGTGGCCAGAGGCGGCGCAGGAGATTGCTGCTGCGATGCCACTGAGGCCGGCGCCAACGATAGTGATGTCGAGGCGTTCTTTCAACTATTCCTCGCCAGTTAGCCTTTATAATTGAAGGGATGTATGCGACGCACCACCATTTCGAGTCGCGTGAGTGAAACTTGTTAGGGATGAAATGAACTGCATGCAGTATTGAACACTCGAGAGCTCTACACAGCTGAGCACAAGTTGGAATAAATAGAAAACCAGCTTAACGAGCCCTCAGTAGTTATAATGAACAATCGAAGAGTTATGAGGAGTTATGACACCTAATTCCGAGCTTTGGACCCCGGTGGTATCTCCGATGCCAATGTTGGATCGCTCGGGATTGCCGACTACTCGGGATTTCCATCCCCGGATTTGCAGAGCTTGGCAGGATATTCCGGGGCTATCCATCCTTGTACGCATACGAATAGACCTGCATGCAACCCTCATGCAATGAGATATTCTTGACATTTATCCTTCATTCAATTCTTATTGAAAGTTGAATCACAGCACACTGCGTACACAACCATCTTGTCACCACGTAATCTCTTTCCCCACAATCCCCTCCACAGAAGGAATAACACTCCTCAACGCATGCCCGTAATCCCCGCCATTAGGTGTCCTCAGTAGTGTGTGGATATGGAATTTCTTCGGCTCCTCATTTGTCAAAAACACGCCAGAATGGTGATCGAACTCAATTAACACAACGGGACTTTGCACGCGGTAATAGAAAGGGTCTTCGTTTCCGAAGCCACCAATCCACGAGAACCATGTCTCGGATTCAAATTGCTGGATTTGTTTGATTTTGAGCTCTCGTGATCGCTTGGGAAGGTAGAGGAGGTACTGCTCGAGGATGCCGTAGAGGAGGCCTCGTTGTGCGTCTGTGAAAGTTTGACCAACGTTAATACCCTCATACGGCACGATCCGGTTATCGCGGTATGCTCCGCAGACATGACGCTGGTCATCTTTATTCCAGCGCCCCGGTGGCATAGCAGGATCATGCATCTTCTCGTACACCTGCGCCTGCTTCTGCAACTCCGGACTCAGCGACTGCATCAGCCTCAACCCCAGTTCCTCCTCAACCTGCATAATCTTAGTCCCCGCATGCGGGCCTGCATCAATTTCATTCGGCTCCGCGCCCGTAAACCATGGCGAAGCAATAATCTGGTTCTTATACAAGAAAACATTCAAACACAAATGGTGTCCGTAGAACGACCACCCCCACGGCCGTGTCGTCGAGGGTGTTCCGAAAAGTACAAAGTTATACGAGAACTCGTTCATAACCAGCGGTGACTCGACCAGTTCGCCGAGGAAGTGGTTGATGTGCATGGCCTTGAGTGCTTTGTCGTAGCCTTCTGGGGAGAGTGTGGTTTTGAGGACAGTTAGAATTGCGTGGCGGAGCTGGGGCTTCACTTCGTCTAGGCGAAGGCCTTTGTGGCTGAGGAGGAATTCGGGGTTGGACCAGGTGCGCCATTCGGGAGAGTCGACGTGGTAGCTGAGGGCTTTTCGTTGGGTTGGGTCGCAGAGGTTTAAGACAGTTTGGGTGGCGGTTACAATGGAGTTGATTGGGACGTCTTCGTCTTGGAGTGTGAAGAGGCCTGGGCGAATTTTCCCTATAAGCCATAGTTAACCCTTGCTTTGGGGATGACCAAAGTAAAGCATATAGCATACCATCGTTGGTAACACCCTTAAACGGCTCCTGCAACAATTCTAGCCAATGCAAGTACAACGCATGTAACCACGGCGGTCTCGCCAACGTCTTAAAATCATGCGCATATTCATGTGCATCTTGCTCGCGCATAGTCTGAAAGCGTGGAATATTCAAATCAGGCAAATATTGACGGTATTCGCCCGTTGCTTTTCTCAATGTGACCGTCATGGTGGCTGTTAACTGCAATGATACCAATAGTTCCCAATGACAGAGTAGAGGGAGGAATTTCAATCAAAATACTGTGTCGCTATCAGTAGATATACGTATCCCACTCGGAGTTGATGTTCTCCCCGCGATGGGGCTGTGGGGAGGGTACCCGGGAAAGATGTTTTCCGACGAAGGAAGCGCCGGCATTTCCGAGGCCGAGGGCGCTGTCCCCACCGGGTATTGGATGTGGGGAGGAGGATCCCCACAAATGCTGAGGGGCACATGTGCTAATGTACGGGGTATTATGCTTGTTCTGGAGAAGACATGAGATCATTTGATTTATGCTAGTATGGTATGATTATGAGCTTTCTATGAGAAACCGAGATTATTCGCCCTGATGTATCCAGTCAGTGTTTTGCAACATTTTTGCAAGGAACAAGAACGTATGCGCAAATACAATGCATGCACGATGATATAGACATCACAAGTTGCCTTGCGACAGAACTCCAGACTCCATGACGCCACCCAATAACAAACGCGGAAACGCAGAGTATATTTTCTCAGCTAGCAACGGCAAGCTGAGCCACCAGATCAGATGCCACATCGAGGAACGGATAAGGACTCGTAACCTCTTTCTCCTTGTTGCGGAATCGTCTGCTGATCGGACGCCATTCCGCATCTCCCTCCTCCCGGACCACGTTCTGGTAGCCATCGCATTTGAAATCGACCATGTAGCTGTTCTGCTCCAACTGGTACAGCTGGATGTCAACAAACACCCACACTCCGTGGTTGACTCGGCTAGAAGAAGTCCGTCGAGACGGAGGACCAGACGCAGTCTCCACTGCCAGGGAATTCCTATCATCCCTCGGAATCTTTGTGATGTTGAAACGGCGACGAAGCTCTTCAACCTCGCTCTTGCTGACAGTGCTGCTGGTGCGGCCGTGAACTCGTGGCGAAGGACCAGGTATTCTCATGCCTTCCTTCAAGAGGCGGGCACGGATAAACCAAGGATCCTTGGGGATGTAGTAATCAGACGGAAGGTGGGCATATTTCGTTTGCAGTGGTTTCTCCTCGTCGGCACCGATGTCGCCGCCTGTAGTTGCATTAGCTCTGAGTTTAAATTAAAGATGATGGGTTGAACTGACCTGTATCCCCTGGCAGAATGTCCCAAACTCCACCCTGTGCATCAATCGCTCTGTACAAATAGAGCATGGCTTCATACGGCTGGTTGCGCGACCGAATACCAAACTGCCACTTGCGAGATCTCTTAGGCATGTGCGCTGTGTTGTGGTGGCCCTCGGGTGGCTCAAACCGGAGCTTTTCCAAGTCGACAATACTCCGAGAGTGCGGCTTCAAAGCTCTAGCTGTTGCTTCCTGATCATTCATTGGCCGCTCACCCCTCGTCGGATCGTACGGGTTCTCAGCCCTGGCTTGTGCGTCGAGGTGCGCAGCACGAGCTCGTTGTTCGCGCTCACGTTGGCGCTGTTCCATAAGCTGGTCGTGCACGTATGGAATACTCGTCGGTAGGATACGGACATGGCTCACGCGCACTGGCTCTTCATCTTCTGGTGGTAACTGGGCGAATCTCTGTGGCGATGGGATGGCGGGGGCTCCATGGGGACGAGTAGCAGCAGATTGTTTGGCCACGGCCGGTGGAGGCAATGTGTTCTTAGAGGAAGGGGGGGAAGGTGCAACGGAGGCCATGAGATTATCATCTGTAGGGGCTACTCAAGTCAGTACGATTGATTTTATCATCCGATAGTTAAGAGAACTCACAGTTAGTTTGCATCATTTCGTTTTCGACAATAATGAAAAAAGCATCTTTAATGGCGCTCGGTTCGGGGTTCTTCAATGCGTCTTCGATGTCTTCGCGAGCATATCCCATACTCCGCTCCAATTTTGAGATGGCAATCTGGTGAATCTTGTGTTGAGCAGAAAGGGGCTTCCCGGGAGCAATCTTCCGGATGTCAATCGCCTTGTTCGGATCGGACCCAGTTGCAATGACTTCTTCTGGTGGTGGTTGAAGGTAAGGCGGGAGGTCTTGGAGGAACCAGGGATCCTGACGGATTTCAGGAATTGTCAACCGATGGACTGGATGGACTTGCAGCATGGATTTAATTAAGCGCGCTGCCCCGGAGTGGATGTAAGGTGGCATATGGAAGTTGCCTGCAGCGATTTTTTTGAACAATGCTGGGATGTAATCGTCGTCAAATGGTAGTCGTCCAACGAGTAACACATAGAGAATGACACCGCAACTCCACACATCCACCTCTGGTCCGGCGTAGAGCTTCCCTGAAATGACTTCAGGCGCCGCATAGTTGGGACTGCCACAACTTGTTTTGAGGAAATTCCCATCTGTCATGATATTGCTCAGACCGAAATCAGCAATCTTCACGTTCTTATTGGCGTCAATGAGCAGGTTTTCAGGCTTCAGGTCACGATGCACAATCTTATGCCGATGGCAGTACTCGACGGCGCAGATGATCTGTTGAAAGAACTTGCGGGCTTCGGCGTCATTGCATCGTCCTCGCTTCACCAGATAGTCGAACAACTCCCGTTCTGCGTATTCTAAGACCATGATAATATCGGTTTTAGTAGCGATTACAGTGTACCTGCCGGAACAAAAACAATCAGCTTCGGGATTCCAGCACAGTCGTATGATCTCATCATCCTCGGAAATGGAGGGGTACCAACAATTTGATAATATGAGGATGTCGAAGCAATTGCAGATACTGAATTTCCCGTTCCACGCGACCGACCATATCTCTCGAAAGCAGCTTGCGGCGGTTGATGATCTTCAGAGCGACCTGTCGCCCACTGGGCTGGTGAATAGCCAATTTGACCTTCCCGAATGAACCCTCCCCCAGAATCTTCATCGTTTGATACTGATCGAGTCGTTGCATATCTCTTGTTGTTGCCGGAGACTGCTTGGCCTCGTGGCTTTTTGCGATCGGACGAGCGTGGGGAGGCATTGCCATGGCGGCCGGGTTGTCACCGGAGGGAGGCATCGCACCGGCAGCCCGATCGCGATCCCGACGTTGATCCCGTTCGACGGGAGGGAGGGAGACGGAAAGGTCTTCGTCGTCGAAAGCGGCGGCCATGGTTCAGTAATAAAGGACGGAGGATAGAGGGGATGGACAGGTTCAATGTGACGTGATGGATTTATTTTCTCTCCCAGGGTTCCGATGGCGGTGACAGAATATTCTGTCTGTCCGCAGTGCTGCACAATCACCTTGATCCTTCCGGTGTTGTTACTTTGTGCTAGTTCTTGTTGATGGGTTGCCCTACTTAGCGTAGGATCAATAGAGTAGTGACAGAGGAAGATTGAGGACAGCAGAGGATCAATTGCTGGAGTTGGGCGGGGGCGGAGAGCGGAGAGAAAAGAGCGCCACGTCACGGATACAGTTAAGAGGGTCTAACTATGGATACTACGTATACAGGGCAATAATCATTGTAGACATCGTTATAGAGATGCTATAGAGCATATAGATCGTAGGCTACTCCAGGACATATACGACGGGATTTTAACAATTGGTGTCGATACGACCGAGTACTGGCTGGACACCTGAATTTCCTGGCAGAAATGTCATCGATAACCCTCGTTTATCGCTCGTTCCACGGTTGGTTCCGATTGACTGCTCGAGTACCAGTGTACGTACTTGTAGCATTGTTCGACTAGTTGGCGGAAGATATCGTGACTAGACGGTGAACATCTCAACACAAATTTATGGTGTGCATCGCCACAGTCTTGCCTGGACAATGCGCCATCTGTAGATCAGCCCTGGGCGGTGCACCGAATAGATAACAAGCCACTCGTCCAACACACCCATTTAGTCATGATCCAATTCGAGAATCTGTGTGTTGTTCTCATTTGCTGTTCCGAACTGTGATGGCGATTGATCTCAGCCTCGATGTGTCGTCGAGACACTGCACTCTATACGGAGTATTCCGATCGGTATAAGTACTCGATATAGGCAACAAGCTCCCTGTCTACTGTTGACGGCATTGTAATGACATCCATATCCGTTGATCGCACGCCATGTCCTCATCATTCGCAGTAGTATAGGGCATCTTGATGTCATATAGAAGACCCTGTAATGAGGCTCAAAAAACGTGACTCACAGGGCGTCGGGCTCCCAATTGGGTTTAGCTTAAGCCGGGGTCGGGGAGTCCAAAGAGGATTAGCGTCGACACCTGAGGGTTCATTCTGAAGGCAGTGCCGGGCATCGAGAATCAAAAAGCGCCGTTTTCTCCCATCGCTCGTGTTGTCCTTTTCTCACTTCCTGTTCACCCTTGTCCCTCTTTATAATACCATTCTGAACACCTCAGGTTCTCCTGGGTTCCAAGATCCTCCGGCGTCCCGTTCAGGATCCAGCTCTTGTCGCACGGACATTGTCCTGATATCTTATCGAGGTATATCAAATTGGTTGCTTACGAGCAGCTAAGCTTCGGACAGGACACCTTCCTTTTTCCGTCGTACCCACGAGCTAGGCAGTCGACCGTTATGGCGGCCAACACTCTCTTCCAGGAACACCCCGCGAGAGAATTTGGCCCGAACGATGTCTTTGACTACCCTCTGGGTGACCTGAGTCTTTCTCCCGAAGACTGCGACTTGATTGCCAGGATGAACGGGTTCGACACGGATCCGACATCCGGGTTCTCCTCGGAGCCTTGGTTCTCCGACTTCGTCAACTACGATGCCCCTGATGACCTCTTGCCCGGTGCGTTGGACAACCTGGGCGCATTCCCTAATGCGGGTCCCATAGATAACATGGGGATGGTGCCGAACAGCGGGTTCTTCGATCCCTCTTTCGACTGCAACATCAACAACGGCCAGTTCCAAGACATGGTGTTGTATGACCAACCCTACAACTTGACGACCACCATTCGACAAGCGGTGGAAGCGCAAGCAGCGATGGACACCCGCCGCTCGTCCGACAAGGAAAAGCGCATGGAGGCATCTATTGCTTTTCATATGCAGCGCCTTCAGGAATCCCCGCTTACCGATCCTTACACGAGCCCCGAGTTCTCGTCCCCGTCCTCGTACATGGGCCAAGGCAGTGCATCTCCAACTTCAACGGGAGCAAGCCAAACACCCGGCTCTGCTACTACAGATGGCGTGTCCACTCCCACACTATCTGGAACAGACCAGCCGGGTGGTGTTGAGTTGGTGCTCGACTTGAACATGAATGCAACGACGAATCTCCCGAAGAAGCACAAGCCTCGATCACAAGCCCAGCGAGACAACTACATCAAGGTTCGGAAGCATGGTGCTTGTGAGAAGCACAAAAAACAGCATAAACGGGTAAGTTTTGTGGTAATATTAATGTATGATTGAAAGATGTTAACTCCACTAGTGTAACTGCCTTGAGAAGAAGGCAAGCCTTGTCGACGTTCACGACGGCACGATAATTCAACCACCAAAGCATGCACCATTGCAATCGTTCGCTCCTTGCTCGAAACAGCCATCGCTACCATTGAGAAGTATGCTCAGGGACACGGCACACGATACGCTTCTCGATCCAGCGCACAGCCCAACACATATTCCACGTCCACCACGACCATCGATGCAACCCATATCCAGCAACGATACGGACATACAATCACACAGCTCTACGCAAAGGTGTCCCAGATCAGAGATCCTTTGGTCACTATATGGTCGACATGATCGACCGTCGTTAGGCTATACAGCTCAGCATTCTGTGTCTGTTAATGACACGCGAGCCAAGCTACCAACTGGACTGCAAATCCAGCTTGCAAGCAAATCGCCTGCAGTCAATACAGATACGCAGCTTCTTGGCACAAATGAAATTTCCAGACGTCCACAGTCTCAATCGGCTCTGCGGAATCAGGATACTGCTCAGTCCACGTGCAATACTTACACTGAAGGCAGCCGGACTGAACACACCCGCCAAAGACAGAGTCGAGAAAAGATACAGCCGACTGGAACCAGAGCTGGTATGCTACCAGTCCGCCCTCCAGCCACTGCCAATCCACCTGGCACAACGCCATTTGGGAACAATGTATGGAATCGCACGCTTCCTGGGTATACTGGGCGATTACAGAAAACGATCGCGTCACAGTACTCCTCACTTTGCCAAGCACCTTCTACTCTTACGTCTGGCACGCTTTCATCTGGAAGCAATGGAAAGAACCGCACTCCTGAATGTGCGGGACGAAAGGTACAGAGAACGCTGGCATCAGCGCGCTCTTCGCTCTGGCCAGCACCTGCAATTACGACTCAACCTGGAAGCAAAGGAAAAATTCGCACAACTCGGGAAGATGGAGAGAGAACACTGGTATCGATCCACAGACAAGCACCTGCATTTACGTCTGGAAGAGTTCTACCTGGAAGCAATGCGCAGAATCGCACACTTCCCAAACATGCTGCACAAGTCATACAGAGAACGCTGGGTTCAGTGTTCTCACTCTGGCAAGAACCTCCTGCGCTTACGTCCTTGTTTGGATCATGCTTTGGCAAAGCTATCATTGGTTGTCTCAAACGGTATTGGTCAGCTCGAAAGAGCCTTGGGATATGTAGTTCATCTGGAATTGTTTGATTGGTGTACTTGAAGCTTAGCGATAGCCTGGCATATGGGGCCTGATTTTGTTGTTTTTAAATATGTCTTTCTATGTCTTTTTATCTCGACCTAATTAATTAATGGACGAATGCCAACTTGATTAATTCACTAACCGATGTTTCCCCGATATATTTCTCAGGTCTATGATGGGGACAGTACTTTAAAACAGCCAAGAACGGACCAATGGATGCCCCAGACGTATTCACGTTTCTGCATAATCTTATCTAGATCCCCACATTGCATTATTGACACTGAGTTCTCCGAATGTCTTCACCATGGGAGAAATACACATTCCTGCCCACGTCTATAAAAGCCGATTCCCCGGTATGTTCTGCAGAATCATTGAAGTATCCCAATCCACATCATGACGCCAACCATGCACAGACTCGCCACTCTGCTTGTCCTTCTCAGCTGGACTCTCCCAGCCATGGCCTCCCCATTCCACTTCAACCTCACCACCGTCCCGGGGTACTTCCTCCAAGACGACCCAGACACCGATCCCGACGCTTTTAACTATGTACTCTCCCACCACAGATTCCCCCCTACAATGCGCTTGATCAACACCATTAACGAAAGAAATAGGTATCATCGAACTTCGGCCTCATAAACCGCACCTACAACACAGACACCGAACTCGACACAAAAAACACAACCCAATGGCAACGCTTCGCCCACCACCTGCGCCGCCTAAACCAAGAATTCCACCACAAAACACCAAATGTAACATACCGCCTGCTGTTTCTTGGTAGACACGGTGAGGGCTTCCATAATGTCGCGGAAGACAAATACGGCACGGAACTTTGGGACGTGAGTCATTTCCAAACTACAAAAATCCAATTATGAAATAATTAATGATAATATACTGGGAAGTGCTACTGGTCCCTCCAAAATGGCGACTCCAACCTAACCTGGTTCGACGCACACCTAACAAGCGCCGGAATAAAGCAAGCGCAGGTCGCAAATCGGGCGTGGAAAAAGCAGATCGAGCGCAAGGTGCCCTTTCCGGAGTCATTTTATGTCTCCCCATTGCATAGGTGTCTCTCCACGGCGGAGATTACGTTCAAAGGATTGAATGCTACGCCCGTGCCGTTTAGGCCAGTTGTTAAGGAGGTAACGCCCTCCCCTTCACCTTCACCTTGACAGTATCTAGATGCATGCGTCTGCGGCACAGTCTGGATAAATTGCTGATGGGGACAAACAGTTGCTCCGCGAGACAATCGGCATCCACACTTGCGACAAGCGCTCGCCGGCCTCGAACATAACCGCTTCGTATCCGGACTACATTCTTGAAAAGGGTTTCGCCAACGGCACGGATCCACTGTGGAAGTCCGATGCGCGGGAATCGAACTCCATGCGCGATGTGCGGTTACGCGATTTGTTATATGATATCTTTGAGCATGATGAGAACACGGTGCTCTCGCTGACGGCGCATTCGGGGGCGATTGCGAGTATTTTGAATGTTGTTGGGCATCAGGAGTTTGCCTTGGCCACCGGGGCGATGATTCCCGTGCTTGTGAGGGTTGAGAAAGTTCCTGGACCGAAGCCTGAGATGGAGGTTGACCCGGCGATTGGAGTACCTAGTTGTGATGAGTGATTTGGTGATTAGGGTGTTGTGTAGATAGCAGAGGGAGGGGTGTAGGTGTATATAGAACAGAACAATTTTCGGTATTGTACATCGATGTTCGTAACATGCTGATCCGTTAGGTAGATCTAAATAGAATATCACAACGCCAGGAGACCCGCTTGTCCCAATCAAGGCCTAATACATAAGAGAAAGAAACAAATGAACTCATTTTGAGCTGCAGTCTACCAGCTATAGTACTGGTTCTGCGCACTGATCTTCCGGTCAGGAAGCTGGGTCCAGAGGTGAGTCTTGCGCTTGCGCTGCGCAGTGTTCTCGCGGTCCTGCCACTCCCGAATCCGAGTGTGTTCTTCCTTCAGCAGCACCGAGAGAGAGGTGTATGGCGGACGGAGGAGGTTGATCTGTCCTCTCGCCCGGTGGTCGTAGTCGACACCGTACGGTCCCCGGTTGACCCACGCCTGGGAGATGTAGATGGAGGTGGGGTCGGTAATGGTCTTACGCTCACCTGACTTGGAGACAATGCTAATAGGCTTCTGGGCCTCACCAGCAGCAGCAGCAGCACCAAGACCCATACCCGAGCGGACAACAGCAACGTTCTTCGCATGCTGCAAGTGCTCAAGAACATCCTTCGCGGCCTTCTTCTTGCTAAACCGCATCTGCAAAATCGCCTCATCAATATTCTTCCCTGCAATCTGCCTCGCCAACGGCCCCAACTTCTTGATCGACGTTTTGAACCAATGCGACTTAGACAACGACTCCCTCTCCGTCCGCATAACCTGCTCCGTCTTCGAAAGACGCCCCCGACGCCGAATTTCCCTCACCACCATCTTCCGCTCCCAGCGCGTCCGCGCCTGAGGACGAGGGTCCAGCGCCGCCTGCATATTCTCCCGATTCCGAGTCTCCAGGCTAACATCTTCTTCTTCTCCTCCTTCCGTAGGCTGCTCGGCGGTAGGTCTACGGCCAGGGGTACGGCCAGAGGCGATGAGTTTCGGAGTGGCCTCATCTTCGGCGAAGATCGAGTCTGCGCTCAGGGAACCTTCTCGCTTTGGGGGGGCGTTGGCTCGGCGGGTGATGGTGGGTTTGGGGGCGTCGGTGGGCTTGCCGCCGAAGCCGAAGAAGTTTTTGATGGAGGAGAGAGCGGAGGGTTTGGAGGGAGTTTCGTTGTTGCCATTGTTACTGTTGTCTTCTTGGGCACGACGGGGGGTAGTGTAGGTCAGTGTCCGGCGGGGGACGAAGGTCACACCTGCTCGGGCTGTTCATGTTAGACTTGACTGGGGATACTAATATTGATATTGGATAACGTACCGGACCGGAGCAGGTGCCCGTAAGGATGAAGAGCACCCATTGACGCCATGGGGACGGGATTGATTGTGATGGCCGTGGTCAACAATCACGATCTTCTTTTGCCGGAGAGGACGAAAAAAGCGGCCAGTCTTGGCAGCGCGGATGGTCGCTGCGGATATCCGGAACACGCACCGCCACAGGCTGTACCTGTAAGTAACAGTACAGTCCGATATATGTGGCTGGGACAAATCGTCATTGGTGGAAACTAGTGAACCATGCCGCATAGGGTGTGGCTAACCGAGCAGCCCTAGGGACTGTGGCTGGTGTCAGTTATGTAGAGCCGGATACTGTAGTAGTAATTGTAAGTGATTTATATAAAGAATAATTATAACTATACTAGGTCGATATATAGCTGAGCATCGAAATCAACTGGGCTGAACTCTCGTGGTGGCATTACGCCATAGGCGGTCAGGGCGTCGAACGTGAGTCGAGATTCATCAGCGTCATTTCTCTTTCTTCCTACTGCAGAGGACGACCTCAGCGTCAACTCTCTACAGCTGTTGAATGTTCATATCTGAAGCACAAGATACACATGTTAAGTCTCCGTCACTCCCATGCTTGACTCGTGTTCCCTCCTTCCGGTGCCAAACACAGCGGACAACCGTCATCTCCACTGTGCCGATCCACCAACCCTCATCTTTCAAGGCTTTATTTCTCTTCTTCTTCTACTTCTTGCGAGTCCTTTTTCGCACCTCTTTTCTCCCGTCTCTGCTACATGACCTAGCAGGTTCTCTGCGTTTCAAGTACAGTACTCGGTATGTTGCTATCTTTCTCCATCTCCCCGCCCGTGCGGACTCGCTAACCCGCTTTTTAGATCCCTTCCGCCCTGGAGTCCTCCTAATAGCTCGTCCTCGGCTCTCTGTTCTTTCCGTCCTCGATCTCCTCTATCTTCTCTCGTGTCGTCGGTTTCGCGACTATTCATAATTGCTTAGTTGCAAGCGTGGAACAAAAGTGTCAACAGTGATCTGCTGAATTTCTTTCGCGCTCTTTGCACTTCGGTTTGATTCCGAAAGAAAAAGAGAACCAGCAAAAAAAAAAAAAAAAACATTCACGAATACTGTGACACAACAGCGATTGCTGCGCTGAGCAGGAATGGAACGAGGTGATTGGGAAGATTGCCGTCGTTAATTGAGAATTTCTTTCCTTTGGTCCATTCGTCACTCCTTCGGCATCCCTTGGCCTTGCAAACTTTGACATTCTTAACAAGACCAGAACTATGGACATCAATTCATTACTTTCACCTCAGGAATCGAATTCCCAGGCGGGACGCCCGACGCCCGGCTCTGCGCCAAATTCCGCACCGCTCTCCGGTTCATCACAAAAAGCTTTTCGACGAGCCGGTCGCGCGACTACTGGACGGGGAGGAATGACCTCGTCTCCTCTTGCGCAGCATGTCCTCGCTCCTCCGAATATCCCCGAACCATCCCCTCCCGCTGTGAGCCCGTCACTTGGTCCGAACATGGGAGGAGGAAGTGGAACTCCCCCAGCGACTGAACTGCCCCCATCTCGACAGCCTTCGACTCCGGGAATGGATACATTGGCAGATTTGGCGTCGATGCAGCACCCCCAGCCGCCCCGCTCGAGCGCTCCGATCCTGCGAGGCGAATCCTACGAGAGCCAGCTTTCTCCATCGACGATGTTTCCGAACGTGAATCCTATCGTGCATAACACTCCCACCCCGCGTTCGTCGTTCGATATCGCAATGTCTGATGGCCCGAAGAGGGATTACGCGAAGACGTCTATAAAATCCGATGCGCAACTTGCGACCGAGCTTTTTCAACAGATCCAAGAGAATCCCCACTCGTATACCGCGCACGTTAGCTTTATTCGACTTTTACATGCTGGTTTCATGAACCACGTCTATCCTCCCAACAATCCCGAAATTCATGGCGACCCGCATCGGTACGATTTGCTCAAAGACATGAGGACCGCGCGCGAGGAGATGGACAAGCTGTTTGCTATGGGCGAGGTTCTCTGGGCTGAGTGGATTCAGGACGAAAGTATGCTGGCAAGCAACGTGAATGAGCGTATTGCGGTTATGGATCTCTGCCAACGGTCCGTTGAAGAGGAATATGGGAGTACAAAACTCTGGAGCATTTACGGAGAATGGGTTCTATATCTTTACAACGCCGCAAATGGGGAAGCTAGCCATAGCCAATGGACGGAGGAGGACCGAATGATTGGTCGCGAGGTCTTCACATTCCAACTGGTCCTGGACGTTTGGCAGAGAGGTGCGGAGGCAACTCGATGGAGGATCAATGACAGCCACTTGGTCTGGGATCGGTTCCTCGAGCTTCAGATCCGTGAACTGTCGCACGCTCCATCGCAGGAGAAGCTCAACCATGTGCGTGGGCTCTTTGAGGTCCGACTTCACACACCTCACGCTACCTGGGAGCAGACATTCCAGGCATTCTCGAGCTTTGTCTCAACGTACTACAACGCCAATTACGAGGAGATCATGTCGAATACAGCAGCGAATACATCGGAAGCGAAAAACAAGTATAGAGCTCGTGAGGATATCGAAATCCGTCTCCGCAATGTGATGGAAGCGGGCGACATGGCTCAAGAATGGATGGTTTACTCAGAGTATTTGGAATGGGAACTCAGCCGGAATCGGCGCCGACGCCAGTTCAGTTTCGATTTGGTCAACGCTGTCTACCAACGCGCCGTCTTGCGGTTCCCCACCGACGCCAACATGTGGGAAGACTATGTGATGTTCCTCATCGACGAATCCACGCATAAGAACACCAACATGACAACGACATCTACCCTTGATCGCGCGACACGCCACTGTCCAAGCTCTGGTACACTCTGGTCGCAGTATCTGCTCAGTTCGGAACGCGAGTTGCAGTCCTTTTCCAAGATTGCCGACATCAAGCACAAGGCTACAAGTACTGGTTTGCTCGATGTGGGCGGAATGGAGGAGGTGCTCAAAGTGCACACGACATGGTGCAGTTATCTCCGCCGGCGGGCCTTTGCGACTGATTCTACTGACGAGGATATCGATGTTGCCGAAGTTGGTATTCGGTCTGCTATTGAAGATGTTCAGGACCTTGGCGAGAAGAAATATGGACGATCGTACCAGGGGGATCCGTTATTCCGTCTCGAGCGCATCTATATCCGTTATCTGAGCGAGAGTGGCAGCTGGGATAGTGCACGGGAGACGTTCAAAGGCCTGGTGGGACGTCGTGGCAACAGTTACGAGTTCTGGCTCACTTACTATTCGTGGGAGTTGATTTCATGGAGCAAGTTTGTGCAAGGCGACTCGACTGCCGATGCAGCTCGAAGGACCCCCAATCCATCGTTTGCAACCGCCGTCCTGAAACAGGCGATCAAGCGGACTGATTTAGACTGGCCCGAGAAGATTATGCAGGCCTATATTGCTCATTGTGAAGACTACGAGGATTCGGATGAGCTGCAGCTGGCGATGCTTGCAACACGGAAGGCCATGAGGGCCGTAAATGCTCGCCGCGAACGGGAGGCTAGAGAAGCCGCAGCGCAACAACAAGTCCTGGTTGAGCAAGCAGCAGCACCGACGGAACCTATTCAGCAAGAGAAACGGAAACGGGAAGATGAAGCAGATTCGAACGGCTTGCCTGAGCAGAAAAAGGCGCGCGCAGAAGAGCCAGCCCCGGTTTTGAAGACTGAACCGCAGCCTGAGCCCGAGTCAGTTCCTCTACGGCGCGATCGCGAGAATGCGACGGTTATTGTGAAGAATCTGCCTCATCATATCACGGAACACCGGGTGCGGCAGTTTTTCAGACATGTAAGTCATCGATTGCGTTCTTCACTTTGTTAATATTTAACTAACATCTTTCTCAGTACGGAAACATCAATGGAGTCAAGATGCTACCCGGCGAGGACGGAAATTCGGAAGTCGCCATAATCGAGTTTGATTCCAAGGATGAAGCTCTCATGGCGCAAACCCGTGACCAAAAAATGATCGACGAAAACACCATTGAAGTACAGCTGGGGTCCGGCTCGACGCTATATGTTACTAACTTCCCACCCTTTGCTAATGAGGAATATATCCAAAATCTGTTCCGTGGTGTAAGCCATATCCCCTCGAATTCTCATAAAGCTGCTGTTGCTGACTGGGTAACAGCATGGCGAAATCGTCGACATTCGTTGGCCATCACTCAAGTACAATACTCACCGACGCTTCTGCTACGTGCAATTTAGGGACCCCATCCAAGCTCGTAAAGCCACGGAACTCGACGGATCGAAAATTGGTACGGACCAGCAACTCGTCGCTAAAATCTCGGATCCCGGCCGTAAACAAGAGCGTCATGGTCCAATGTACGAGGGGCGGGAGGTTCATGTGTCGAATATCGACTGGAAGGCTAATGAAGATGATGTCAAGGAGGTGTTCTTGAAGTATGGAACTGTGGAATCAGTGCGCATTCCGAGGAAGGTTGATGGTGGGAGCAAGGGCTTTGGCTATGTTGTGTTTTCTTCTAAAGTGGGTTGTCATCTCTGTTTCATGGGGAATCGGTGCTGACTTTTCCTGCAGGACGAAGCGAACGCGGCGCTTGCCATGCACCAACAGGAATTCCGTTCTCGTCAACTGCAAGTGCAGCTATCTAGCCCCCAAGGCGTGAAGCGCAGCTCCACGACTATCGTCAACCGTGTTGGAGGTTCGCGATCTCCGTCTATCGAAGCAAACGGCAAATCGGATCCAGAGGCACCGACTGGCGAACGCGCGGCTCGAACGCTTGGTTTGATGAATGTCCCTGATACCGTCAACGATGCACGGATTCGCGCACTGGCGGAGCCGTATGGCAAACTGGTCAAGGTTATTCTGCGACCCGACCACCAAGGTGCGATTGTGGAATATGCGGATGTGCACACTGCAGGGAAAGCCTCGTTAGAACTGGAAGGTCAGGAGATTGCGTCCGGGCGCCAATTGCATGTTGGAACGGTCCCGGAGATGCTGAAGCAGTCCGCGGAAAGGAAGAACACGCGTGCGACACATTCGACTTTGTCCAAGGAGAAGAATAACACTGGAGTCCTTGCTCCGCCCAGCGCGATTAGACGGCCACAACAACCTGGACGTGGCGGCGGAAGACGGGGTGGATTGGGCGTCAAGCGCGGAGGAGCAACAACACAGGCGCGCAACGAAATCACAGAAGGCAAAGGCAACGGCAATGGCACGAAGACAACGACAGAAACTGCTCCCCCGATCGAGGGAGGAACAGCGACGACGAAGAAGAGCAACGACGATTTCCGTGCGATGATCCAGCGGAGTCAACAAAGTCAAGGTCAAGCGGAGTGAGTTTACGGCGCAAAGGATTTGATATCTTATTTGTCTTGCATGGCAGGTTAGGCGTTTTGTTGCTTGCCTTCACTCTCCCTTTTCGCGTGTGTTAAGAGCATTACTATTGTGATTCCATTTGATTTGCTGTTGGCATGATGTAGATTATGTTTTATTCGGTTGTTTTCGCTGTCTTCGCTTCTTTGCCTACTACTGGTAGTGGCTATTGATTACTGATGATTCGTCAATGAATTGTTACTTCTTTCCAATGAGTGGTAGATTGATATCAGTGGAATATCTGCATAATTGCTCGCCTTGATATACATCCGTGGTCTGGCTGATCCCATGACGCGATTCAAAATCAAGGGACTCCCAAAACCTATTTAATCCTGCGACCATCCCATGATAAGCATAAAATTCTTAGCTCCTTTGTATACATTCACTGTATACCCTCGACGCGGAAGGTATCGCATGCGGCACTCATCTGTCGTCATCGTAACCTCGTCTCCGCGTTTTGTACAGCTTCACTCCTTTCCCTCTTCTCCGACTCTTCCTCTACCTTCCTACAATCCATAATATCTGGAAAGCAGCACAATGGACTCGCATCTTGTGCCCCGCGGAACAGATCGCAACTACACCGGATTTTTGACCAAAACGATTGTCTATTCGGGGACGCTGGTTGTGTTCTTGGCCGGTGGGTTCCGCTCGCTAAGCGTTAAGCTATGACCTATAGCTTGGTATTCTATGTTATAAGAGACTAACGGGGAAAATGTATCATTTGGTATAGCATTTGGATTGACTATATCTTCGATTGTCGTCCCGGAGTGGGTTAGTTATTCTAACCACAAGGTGCGCCCCTCTTCCCCCTCCCCATCTACGTATACGCATACGCATACGCATACCATCTACTCCGTACAGCGCATACCCGCTAACACAAGTCTTACAATAACAGCACACCTACTCCTATGGCCTCCACCGCCGCTGCTCCTCCCTAACCGACACCTGCGAAAGCTTCCCGCAAGCCGAAGACTGCCACGGCGAAGACCGGTACTTCTGCTCCATGTGGCGCTCGGTCGGGTTCCTGATGTCCTTTGCCGTGGTACTCGAGGGCATAAGCGTGGTTTCCTATCTGATCATATTATCCGGTGGGAAGAGATTACGGGAATCTGGGTGGAAGGTGCTTAGTTTGTTGATTGTGTTAGGGGCGGTTGTGCAGGCGGGGAGTGTTAGTATTGTGGTGAGTGCAATTTCCTCTGCCCCGGTATGGATGGGGTTGGTGGTGGTGGTGGTGGTGGCTGATGGTTGATGACAGGCATATCTGTACGACAACGAGGATCGGTTTTTTGCTGGGTGGAAGTTAGGGGAAAGTTGGGTTTATTGCACGGTGAGCTGGGGATTGAGTTTGGTTTGTGCGGTGGTGTTGGTTCTTGCTGCAAATACGTTGCCGTCTGAAGGGGGGTATGAGTTGATTCCGGATCATTTTTGATTGACCGTTCTCAAGGCCGACTGATCCGAGGTTGGTCTGGTGATGGTGGTCGGGTTGTGGCGATGACGATAACAAGTCCGGCATGTGCCGGATTCGGAATCTTAATGATTTACGACGGTATTTGGTTGGAAAAGCTGGGGGATCCGTGATTACAGATTACGATTTGATTTGATTTGGGTTATACGGCGTTATGGAGCACAAATTTTGTTTTTATGGTGGTTATGTTGATACATGAGCTAATGTCCACTCAATGATAGTTGCGATCCAGAAATACTAGCACTAACTTCCACAATCCTCTATCCCAGGACACATAAGAAAACCGTTTAAACCTTCTTCACAGCACCCCGTTCACTAACTCTCTTCCCAGCCTTCTTCACCTTTTCACCCTTCCGTCCACCAGCAGCAGCCCTAGCCCTCATCACCCTCTCCCTCTCCATCTCAAACACCCACCCTTCAAGCTCCGGCAGAATCTCAATATCCGGAAAACGAACCTCCTCCTTCCTCCCATCCTCCCGCAGAACAGCCAGGTACTCCAACAGACGGCTGATGATACTGCGGACGTTTTCGAAGGACTTGTTGGGGCCGACTTCTTGACGGAGCCAGTTGGGGACGGGGGCGGGCTCTATGTTTGGCTTCTTGCGGCGGCCCTTGCTCTTTTCGTTTCCCTTGCCCTTGGTGTTGGTGTGTCCGTCGAAGGAGGCCTGGTCGTGGTCATGGTCATTCGAAGACCCAGAGGCCGAGATGGTATCTTCCTCGTTATCCCCTGCCTGCTCCTGGCCTTTCGCAGCACTAACCCTCGCACTGTTCCTAGTCCCAGCACGCCCACTGTCACCCGGCCCATAACCCTGGTCAACCCTCTCAACCTCCCTCCGTCTCAACACTAACTCAAACCCCCTAATCCCACCCCACCTCTCCATCCTCCCTAACGAGTCCAGAAGCAACTCTGCCTGGGTAAACGGCCACTGCGTGGACCTGTATCTCGCGCGCTGGTAGTGCTTGCGGCAGTAGTGCACCCACACGGAGGCCGGGATGAGCTTAGTGACAAATTTGTTGCGCCCGAAAATGTGCGAGATTACTTTGCGGGGGTGTTTGCCGGTGTTTTGACTGGATGAGTTCTTGGTAGGGGAGAAGGTTGTTGTGCAAGGGATTGTGAATTCGCAGCTCGGTTCGGCTTCGCTGGTCTGTTGGTGGTTGGTATGGTCGGGGACGATAGTGTTGGCGTTGGTGTCGCTTTTGTTATTGTTGGTTGGGCAGTGGTTGAAGCTGTAGCTAATAGGCGTCATGCTGGACATATTGACTTGGTCTGCTGGTTTCTTGCTTTGTAGTTCTGGCTTGGACGCATAACCCAACAAAGACGACACAGATTTCAGACATAAGATGCAAGTATTGACTATGAAAACCAAAAAAATGATAGCTGATGAGCAAAGCGAGAGAAGAAAGATGGGAGAAGGACAGACACCATAGACCCCATATTTATATCCAGACAGAACAGTATTTATTCACCATCTTAACGGGAGGTTCCATTCACTGATCCAAGGGGAGGTGTCATTATCCAGATGCTGCTGGAAGCGCTGAGGGGGTTTTCTTATTCGCTAGGTTAGAATTAAGGGGATATGCCGTTGGATCTTTATTAAATAGGCCATTATGCGATTGAAGACTTTTTGTTTGATGATAGGATAGGACAATAGGAACTCAGGATGAGGATGGGTTGACAATGAACGTTGTGTTTCGTTGTTCATTGTATTGGAATAGCTGCCAAGTTGACTCACTGAGAAGAGTGATTCCTAGCCGGATAGACAGAGAGAGAAGGTGAAGATGGAGGCTATGTGCAGTCAGGCTGTAGTCGGCGTGTCTGAGACTTGACTTGGGCTCAAAAGACAGCATTTTATACTGAACTAGAGCGAATGAACGAAAGCAAGACAATGGTCTATAGAGTATCTAGAGACAATACAATATCTTCATTGTCCAATGATTTGAATAGAGTAGCTATGCATGTACGTATACAATTAAGAAGCAAAAACTCCAACCATGCAAATAAGCCTTTTGATCATGTTGTCGTGTCCCTCCCATATCAAGTACGATCTCCTGTCCATATGCAATTCATCAGGCGTCAATAAATGTAATAAAATATACAGGCGTTGCGTTCATAAACATCAAGCTGCATAACCAGTAGTCACCCGCGGGACGTATTTCCGGATCGCGCGGTTTGTATTGCATCCCACGGATCCAATGTCGATGGTATTGAGTTCCCGGCTCAGTGCATCCAAGCCCCCGCTTTCATTGCCGCTGGGATGGGTGTAGTTGGTACCGACGGGTATTATCGGGTAGCTTTGGTTCATCGGTTGCGCGATAGGGACCTTGGCCGGGATAGGTGGTCCCGTGCTCACAGGTGCGTACAGGCTTGACGTGTGAGACCCAGGGGATGGTGAGACAGATGTTCGGGAGGACGTATAGGATGAAGAGTCCATATTGGGGGACCGGCTGTAGTCCCTTCCGCGGTTGTACTCTGTGTATGCGTCACGTCCACGAACCAAGTCCATTCGCGGGGATGTTCGGTCGACTGCCACGGATCCCCGCTGGTGTGAGCTGTTGGGACGTGCTAGGCTCTTATCCGGCGAATATGTCCGTACTCGATCGGCTGACGGCTTGAATGTCACACGGAGAGGTCGGGACTCCCTGGCTGCTGGAGGGGGACTGGTCTGAGTGGGCGGGTTCTTGAAGCGAACAACCAGCTCCGGCTTCCGGTTTTTCTTCTCCGGCTCGGGTGCCCATGTATCGGTGGGTAGGT
Organism: Aspergillus sp. S3505; assembly: GCA_023627475.1. Taxonomy (NCBI): domain Eukaryota; kingdom Fungi; phylum Ascomycota; class Eurotiomycetes; order Eurotiales; family Aspergillaceae; genus Aspergillus; species Aspergillus sp. S3505. The sequence continues at coordinate 70,094 of JAMAHJ010000018.1, read as the reverse complement.
GGTCAGAGGGATCGATCTCGCGTCCGTTATCGTCGATAATAGGCCCAGGATCCCGTTTGGCCTCCGTTTCGCTCCGTCGCGCAGCTTCCATTGCCTGAGCCGGTGAATCATATTCGCGAGCAGGATCCGCAGTCAAAGCAGACCGTGATGCATTTGGATTCAAGGCGTCGTACGAGTCTGGAGAGAACGGTATCGTTCCTGATGAACGCGCTTCAACCGGGGGTGGCTGTGGACTGACGGATTTGCGTCGTGGGACGATGCGAGAGTCAGAGGCTGCAGAGCTCCCTCTGCTCCTCACCAGAGCACCACTCATCGATCCTCGGTCTTCCGCGGGTTGAGGTGCAGGTTGGGACACGGGCTTAGCGGGCGGATCAACAGGATACGGAGGCACAACGGGAGTCGGTTCGGGAGGCATAGACACAGGCGGCTGCGAAACTGCTGGTTGAGAAGCAGGCGGCTGAGTGACCATACCATCCTCTTCAAACAGGACGCTGCGTCTCTTGCTCTCCCTTTTTTCGTTAAACATACGGTCTGTCTCTGCATCTGCAATCCCAGGATCAAAACCTGCGACCAGGCTGGGGGGCATAGACGAGGCGTTTGTATGGGGAGGGAGGTCCTGCAATCGAACGTTGTCTGGTATGTAGTGAGAAGGCTGGGATGGAAGGTTTACATCGTCAGAGACGCTTGGGGAAGGTGCGTACTCTGGAGAGTAAGCTCTGTAAGATGATCTTGGCGAAGGCACCAACTGCTGACTCGACTGCCCCAGGCCTGATCGATGCACGGGCGGAGGAGGGGGAGGGCCTTCGTCTTCCTCGTCTTCCACCTTGGGCTGCATCCTGGCATATTGTATCTGAGGCTCACTGCGACTCATTGAATTGCGCAATGAGCTACGTGTGCTGGCGACCAAGTTGCTATGCTGACGATAATGGAAACGGTCTTGTTCCGGTTCCGGCTCTGGTAATGGTGCTGGCACGTATTCGTGCAGTGGTTCGTCTGGCACGCTCCTTGAATGCCGCAGAGCATAGTTACCAGCTGTCTCATAAGTAGATGGCTCATCACTGCGAAGGAACCGCTCCGACGATGAAAAGGGATAGTCCTGAGTACTCGGTTGCCGTGGACGGGTCTCATATACGTGGGAGTTTCTTCGCGGCTCAACAGGTTCAGCAGGTGGCAGTTGCTCTTGACTGTTCTGGTACAGGTCTTGTCTCGATACGCGGTAGTCCATGGGAGGTGGAACCCCGTCGTATGAGGAATGCGGTCGTCCATGGCTAGAGCGCGCTTGCAAAGAATAAGACTCGGATGGAGGTTCACGGTAAGAATGCTGCTGCTCTACCGCGTAATTTCTAGTGGATGGCGTGGGCTGCGGATACGTCACTGGGGAATGAACGGGAGTCTGCTGATGAATCGCAGGAGGGAATTTCACAGGCAGACCAGGCTGGTTCAATTCTCTCTGAAAATCATCCGGGCTCTCATGTCCTCTTGCTGGCCGTGGGCCCGTAGGAGCATGTGTTGGCACATCGAACTCGGATTGCATGACCATAGAATGCCTCGAGGGCTGGCGCAAATGCTCACTGCTTACATTAGGAGCCGGCATCGAATAAGTATGGTGATGACCGTATTGCTGTTGCTGCTGTTCAGGATAAGGAGCTCTCACGGACGGGAGCTGTGACGGAGCTGGGGCTGTATGTAACTTCTCTGGAGGCGGGGGTCGGACGTGAGTTGGGTTATTGGGATCGGTCGGTAATGGACGTCGCTTGATGTCCTTGGGTTGTCGGGGCCCCGACATGGTGGAAGAACTGGATGTTGAACCACTGGTTCTGGCCTGTATCCTCCCTGCAGCATTGCTCCGTCGTTCAATCACGGCTTCGTCCTGCACACGCGTATCGTAGAATGTCATTTCAATCCGAACCTCGCCGGCATATCTCCCGCGACACTGTAGTGGATGCCAATTATCACTTTGGCCACCACCAGGAATAATTAGATCCTTGAGATCCACCCATGTTTCTCCGATCATATCGGTTTTCTTATCGTCATTGAACACGGAAACCTTGAGTCTGAAGTAGTCTGGCGATTCATGCACGGTAAAACGAAGTTCATGGTCCCTATTCCGGTCAGTATCATTGTCGCTAAATCTTTGATTTGGGGTAAATACCATCTAGGAGTTTGACCGCCGCGTAAGTCAGTCTCCGTCTTCTTGGCCTCCTTTCCCAAGCGAGCTGCACAGTAGGGATTCTGCTTTCCCATGGTCTTTCTATTAGGTAAATTCTTGGCACGATCGATAATAGCAACGAGCGTTCCTATTGACGGTCCGTCAACGGACATATCGGCGAAGATGCCCGCGGCATGGTTAATCATGGACATCCGGGGGAGTTGTTTGGAAGCCATGATAGCTTTCTTCGACAATGGGCTTCCTAGGCAAGAGCAAAAGATTGTTGTATGGTGTTCTAGGAAACCGAAATCAACGCAATTCAAAAAGATCGTCCCACTGGGAGTAGAGTAACACGTTCAGGCCCCAATCATAGAGTATAGACTAGTAGGACGGAGTTAGAAACGAATGGAAGACCTATGCAGACAGTCGATGAACGACAGATGGTCTGGATGGAAACAAGCGACAAATTGGAAGAGGGGGAAAGAAAATAAGAAGCAGAGCAGATGCAAAGAAAGAAGAATCAAGTGAATGAATGGCTGAGAGGGATGACGAAGGGTGTCTATCGATACGCGCGATAAGCCTCGATAGCGCTAGTACCGTACGGTATGCCGATTACGGGGCTGTTATTGGCAGATGGAGCAATATAGTGGAGCACTAGGGAATGAGGGAGGCTGGGATTCGTCGAAAGTTGTGGCTGGTCGTTGTCTCTCATTGGACATGGCGGGTGTTCCTGCATGCGCGTAAAGGAAATACCACCGAATTACATACCAATACACATCTATCCTCTAGCAAGCATGCAGTATACACTGAAGAGGACCGTTGCACGCTATATACAGCATGTCTAGGTAAACTAAGCACGTTTTACTGCTTTGATCGCATGAATGACTCCTGCATGTATCAGCAAGATTACACAGCGCTCAGACAATGAACTCAGCCCAGATCCAGACCCGATCTGCCCGTCCCCAGCCACGCCATTTCTGCTTCAGGCAAAGAAAAAAAAATAAACAGGAAAATAGTTGCACCAATCCACCCTCAAGAGTCATGCAGATACGTCTTCCGGATGCTTTTCCGGTGGTTTTCTCCCCACAATAGCTTACTCTTTCAAGGTGTCACCGACGACAGCACGACTCGTATAGAGCCCGGATGGCGACTATCTCACTCCACTCCTGACGGCGTCACCGTAAACTGGCAGGCGTTCTTCTCCTAGTGACAGGTACTGACCCCATAGCTCCTCGGAAATTAGAATTGTGATCGTTGCTGTGCAGCAGGTGTGTGTGTGTGGAATAAGCTCGAATCCTTGTCGATATCAGGTAGAAAAGATGCTGCCTGTGGGTTCCTTCGGGCTGATTTCGGCTTCTTTGTGCCAACATCTATTAACAGTCCGGCCGTCGGCTACGCTTCGCAATTGTCTTCACTGAATATGGAAGCCTGAGTTGCTAAAGATAGCTGCATTGTACGGAGTGTACGAGCAGCTATGCAGAATACGATTACAAGGCACCCGTGTGTTTTTCCATTCCTGTGCCTGGAATGTGAAATCCGACTCTCGACTGCCGAGCTACAAGCTGGGGTGTCAGTATGGAATGCTACCAGACGCTTCCTGGAATGGCCAAGAATTTTCTGGTGGCAGAATGCGGTCTGGCTCTGAAAGACGGTAAAAGGGGAAGCAACGAGACAGAAAGAGACAGAAAGAGATACAAAGCTTCTGGAATAGGAAGTGACGTGGTGGATCAGGTGACCGCCATCTTCAGTGCTCGTCGAAACGTTTAACCAGACAATATGCGAGTTCAACATCCCCGGTGGCAAGGTACCTAGCGGTGTCCAAGAAGTACAGAGTACAGTGAGGCCCATACCAATAGTTTTGTTACTCGGAGATTCCCACTGGTTATGTTCTTCCAGGCCTTGTTCTGTCAGAGAACCAGATGCGAATGCGTTTTAACACTTTTTTGGCGATTCGATGAGTTGGCTTTGCGTTGCGTTGGATCCGCAATATAGTGCTCTCCGCCAGGATACAAACAGCCAAACATCGCATGCCAGATTCGAACATCAATGTGCCATTGGCCAGGGAGCGGAGAACACATAGCAGGAGATTTATTTCCAAGTGTTGGCTCATCAGAATATCAGATTCGGGCAAGCTGGGCCAGGGCCATGAATATAAGAACACGACCGTATAAACTACCGCGCATTAACATAGGATGATTCCCTGCACAAAGATGAAGAATAACCGACAGTATACTCGTCCGAGCAGAAGCTCTTTTGCAGGCTGCCAGATACCATTTAGACCCCTTCACTTCTATGCCGCTCCTATAGCGTAGCATTTAGGTACATTTTTTTTTTTCAATTTCTTTACAATAAATTACAATCTTTAGTGTGCTATTCTGGTTTTGATGGCCGTCAGATGTGTAATTACATACAACCACGCTCTAACCCGATGAGGAATGACCGATAGAACTTTTCCCGATGCGATCAAAAAGAAAATCTTCCCAGCACCAACAATCATCGCTTTTTACACCGCGCTCCAGCAGGGTTCCGGAGCAACACGTTAAACAACTGTTCCCTTTGACCAATTGCGCCTGTCTAACTGAAAACAAAGGGAAGCCCTCGCAGCCATGGCTGCTCCCGTCCTCCCTCTCCAGCAGGTCAAGTTACCTGCGCTGCCCTCGACCCGTCTAACCCCAGAGCAACAATACTGGAAGACCTTCAAGAACCCTCTCCTAATCCCCTCGCCAGCAAACGGTCCTGTGAACCTAATTACCCAACCCGCTGCTCCTTCATCTGCCGCAGCCTTCCCGTCTCTCACTCAACCCCCCGATGTTTTCACCGTCACCACCGGCGCCCGCGTGCAAATCTACTCCATCCGTACCCGAAAGCTCCTCCGAACAGTCACGCGCTTCGATGATACCGTGCGGGCAACAGATGTGCGTCCAGATGGGCGTGTTCTGGCAACCGGTGACGAGTCGGGTACAGTGCAGGTATTTGACGTGGGATCTCGTGCGATTTTGAAGACATGGAAGGACCACAAGCAGCCCGTGTGGGCGACGAAATTCTCGCCTAATGACCCGACGTCTGTCTTTACGGCTAGTGATGACAGAACGGTGAGATTGTGGGATCTGCCTAGTGAAAATAGTGTGCGGACATTTGTTGGACATACGGATTATGCGCGCAGTGGTGGGTTTATGCCCGGGTCGCTGGCGTCGTCTGGAGTGGTGGTTTCGGGAAGTTATGATCGGACGGTGAGGTTGTGGGATCCGCGGATGGAGAGCCGGTCTGCTATGACATTCAAAATGGGCGCGCCTATTGAAGAGGTTCTACCTATGCCTACTGGAAGTACGGTTTTGGCAGCCGCGGATAACAAGATCGCTGTGTTGGATATTGTAGCTGGAAAGCCGCTGCATATGATTCAGAGCCACCAGAAGACGGTCACGTCGCTTGCGCTGGCTTCTGGTGGTGAGCGGCTGCTCAGTGGTGCGCTGGATGGACACATGAAGGTCTTTGAGACTACTGGGTGGAACATGGTCTCGGGATCCAAGTACCCGTCCCCGATTTTGTCTCTCAACGTGATCACCTCGGGCATCAACCGGGAAGACAAGCACATCGCCGTTGGAATGCAATCCGGCCTGCTGTCAATCAAGACCCGACTCTCCGGACAACAGAAGATCAAGGAACGCGAACGCAAGAAGGAAATGCAAGCCCTACTTGAAGGCAAACTCGAAGAACACGACCGCAAAGTCGCAAAACAAAAGCGTGGCTCCGGCTGGGACAAGCGGTTACGCGGACGCGACTTCATCGGTGAAGGAGTAGACATCGTGATCGAAGGACAAGACAAGAAGAAGCGAAAGAAGGAGCAAGCATGGGAAAACGACCTCCGCAAGGCCCGCTACTCCGCCGCGCTCGACCAGGTCCTCACCGGCGGCGACAAGACCGCACAACTTACTTGTTTAACGGCCCTTCGGCACCGGTCGGCGCTGCGGGCGGCGCTGCAAGGACGCGACGAAGTGACCCTGCAGCCTGTGTTGCAGTGGGTGTATAAGAACATTACGGAACCGCGGTTGGTGACTCTGAGTGTTGAGGTTGGTATGAACCTGCTGGACATCTACTCTGGTAACCTGGGCCAGTCGGCGCAGATCGATAAAATGGTTACGCGGTTACATCGACGGGTACGGGACGAGGTGGAGATGGCACATCAAGCGTGCCAGACGAAGGGAATGCTGGATATGCTGCGGGCTTCTTGAGTGATTCTTGCAAAAATGATGAAGCGTTGGCGTCTGGCCATAAAAGCATGTTTGTATAGATTTGGATACCTCGGATGGAGTTAGGGTTTGACATGTCAATATCGATAATGCATGAGTTGTAAAATTAAGTACAGGGCACGTTCAAGACCGATAGAGCTTGGAAAACCCACCCTCCGGCGGCTGCAACCAATTCCTCCCATCATACTCCCACCCCTCACCCCCCTCAATAACATGAAACGTATACGCAAACCGGCTCCGCGCACTCATATTTTTCTCACTCTTGTGCAGTACATTCCCATGAATCAGTACCAACGACCCAGCCTTGATGTCCAGCACCTCCAACTCTCCCTCACCCCCTTCCCTTTCTTCCTCTCCCATCCCCTTGGGCAGCTTCGGCCCATCATTCTCCACAAACTCCGTCCCAACAGTAACGCCCTCGTCCCCAAACTTCCTCACAAACCGTCTCTTAATCGCACCCCCCTTGGACCCCTTATGCGAACCCTTGTACATCCCCAGCGTCCCGTTCCCGGGACCAGCGTCTTGTAGGGCATACCACCACCCGACTGCAGATGGGGGACTCGTGTACAAGAACTCCGAGTCCCGGTGCGAGGGCACCGCCCCGCCTATGGACGGTTGTTTACAGATGACCATACTCTGCAGGACGCGGGGGTCAATGAAACCCAAGGACTTCGCGATTGCAGCATTCCTCTCCGAAAGCGAAACTTTTTCAAACGGTGGCGACAGAGCATGCAGTGCATGTCCGATTTTGTTAATCGCGAGATGTTTCGGTTTATTCAGCGTCGGTTTCTCATTCGGTTTCTGGGGATTGGTGGTGAACGCATCCGGCTCGAAGAAGAAGCGTACTTTATCGCCGGAAGTTAGGAAGTAGTCATCGCCGACGTGGTCTTTCTGGGAGTCTTGGTCGTCGCCTGTTGTGAATTGTGTGAGAGGGTGGGATTCCAGAGGAAAGGTTTCGAGGAGGTGGTTTGTTTCGGCGATTAGGGAGGCGATTTCGGTGGGGGATAGGTAGTCTGGGAGGACGAGGTAGCCGTTTTCGTTGAAGAAGGTGAGTTGGTCTTGAGACAATGCCATTTTCACTGATGATGGCGTTGGTGATGTTGTTGTTTGATGGTGGAATTGACGTGGTGAAAAAAGGTTGAGATAAGAAGCGGGGGAGCTTATCGGAGATAGCCGAGGCTGGGGTTGTATAGCTTCAGATATGCTTGTTTGAGTAGTCAATGGTTTATTGTTTGGGCCGGTCCAGAACATAGTTCCGGGGTTATTGCGTCAGCTTCCATATTCCTCATAATACCCAGCCGGCGATTCGTTTGGATCACTTCTTCAAAAACAAATGGCCACCATCGTGGAGGCAAGTGACATCACCCGCCATAGTGGCCACGATATGGCATCTATATATTCCCCGTCAATTCACCCTAATTCTACCTAGCGTCTACATATGTTGTAAATAGTACAAGTATTCGCAAGTAGTTCACTCTTAACAGCGTCTATCAGCGAATCCTTCTCCCCTTATCCAGAGCGACAACATGTCAAACTTCACCAGCACATCCTTTTCCTACACCTCGACAACTAACACCGACGGCGGCACAACAACCGGCCGCCGCTTCTCGACTGCCTCAACAACCGACAAAGAAGGCCTCACCATCATCCGTACCGCTCGTCAAGACCTTGGCCAACCCGCCATAATCGAAGAACGCCGGTACGACAAGTCCGGCCAGGAACAGCAGCTCCCTGCACCGCCGGAGATGGCTGCTTTACCGTCGCCGGGAGCGGGAATGGGTGAGCCGGGAGAAGGAGAGGTGCAGAGGATTACCGAGGTCAATGATGAGACGGCGAGTTACGGGGGTGGGGATATGGGAACGGAGGTTTATGGGTTGAATTCGAAGGAGAATGTTAACGGGAGTTGGGGGAATCTTGGGACAGCGTATGTGGTTCCTGTTGCATCTGTTTTTCTCTTCCGGTTGACTTTCCAGTGAACTGATGGCTAATTATGCTCTAAGGACAGAACCGGTTGAGACTGGTACGACCAGGGTGCAGTATGAGGATCCTAATACGGGGGCCAAGTTGCGCAAGGAGTCGGAGATTGATATGTCCCAAGTATTGGGATAAATGTATGTATCTTCATCGAAATTGTATATACTGGCTTTTCAATGAATCGAAATTTGATGTGATTACACCCGGATCCTTCCCTCGCCCCATTGTGCCTTTGCCTTTTCAATAATGACTGGCAGAGTATATGCCCAGTGGCACAGCATCCCGGCCAAAAACCCAACAGCATCGTTCTTAAATCCCACCAAGAGACCAACAGTAACCATCATTACAGTCCAGCGCTTCCGACATTCGTCTTCACTCAACACATGCCGACTATTGGCCAGATCTCGTGCATCAGAAGTGTTCAGACTCTCACCCACACTGACCAATTCCAACCCCGACGCAATCACCATGACTCCCAGCAACGCCGCTGGAAACCGCTTCAACAAGTCCACGAGCGTCTCGCCAAAAACGAGTCCGATGAACACCTTGAGAGCACCCAGGAACACCACACTCGAGCCGGATCGTGCGCCAAACCGGTATTGTGCCGCAAGACCACCAGATCCGTGACAGACGGGCATCGCACCGAACCAGCATCCAACGAGGTTCATTGCAGCCACGCTGACTCCGATTGAGGTGGTAGATGGAGTGTGTATTTGTGGCAGAAGATCAACCGCCAGGTGTGTAACTGCCACAATTGAGTTCAAGGTTGTGAGTGGGAGCTGTCCAATACCAGCATCAACAGTACCTACGAGCCACTCGTGTGGCCCTGGGATACTGGCAGTCGGTCGCCAGAGTTGGAACGATGGCAGACGGGCCGACGGGCCGGTAGCCGTGCGGATGATCGCAAATACTAGACCCAGTACGAATACCAACAAGGCATATGGCACCTTTCGATAAATATGCGACCCAAGAAGGGCCAGAAAAGCCGTGATTGCCCAGATGCGATTATCGGCCCATGAGGGATGGATCCACGACAAAGACGAGAGTATATTACCCCCAGCCGCGATGATCAGTGACAACCCTGCGCCAACCTGAATTCCTTTGATGACTGGGATGGGGATCACATTGGTGAACCAGTGCAGTAGACCAGTGATACTGAATACCAATACGCATATGCTAACAAAAAGCCCCGCGGCCGCGATAGTACCGTTGCTGAACGATCTGGCGATAGCAACCGCCCCAATAGCTTTCATAGGCTGAACAGGTAGCGGTATTCCGAAGAAGAGTCCGGTGATTATATTGTAGATCCCAGAGAAAATAAGCGTGCTAGAAAGCGAAACGGTGTCGTTGACGGCCAGTGCGATGGCTATGGGGAGAAACGTCCCCAGATCGCCCAGGGAGCCCGAGATTTCCGATACATAGTGACGACGGAATGTTTGGAGATTGTTTTTGGTGATATCTCTGAGATCTGGAAGCATGATGGATGTCCTGGAGAAGGTGAGTTGGCATCGAGTGAGATAAGGTCGAGGATTCCCCGCCTTTTATTATGCCCGACAGATCATCTGATATCAGATAAGATCCTTATTCTCCAGCCAACGAAAGACTTGTATGCTCTATGAGCAGATTGGTGATTGTTTTTTTCCCAATGATCGTATACTCAATCTCATATATCATTCTACCCTTCCTTCCTTATCACACCATTATTAATATTACGGGACGAACCATCAGCACTCTGAGCATAAGAGCCAGCCCACGCATCTACCATCGAGGATTCGATTAGCCAACGTGGATATCTCTCTGGCCTTGTAATTAGCGACTTCTAAGTCCCTCATTAGGTGGGGTACACTTAAGGAATCTGTCATCATCACTATTAGCTGCAGAAATGCGTGTCTGCGGCTGAGTTACGCCGCGATTCAGGTCGACAGTTCTCCAGCTGAATTCCCGGACAACTGAAATTCTGCTCAATACACATGGTCGGTTTTTATCCAATTGCTAGTTGTTGACATACCGCATCATGGTGGGAGTGTCGTTAATGCTCGCCGTCATTAAAAAGAGGACCAGATGGCAGTACTCAGGACCCGTGTTTTGACAATGACCTCTGCTTACCAGTAAGAACAAGCTCTCTCAAGTAGAGCCTCGGGGTGCCACTTCCGCAGTGATGATGCGAGAAGCGGGTTTCTTGTTCGTCGTCCTCGGGAGCTCTTGCACCAGCGTCATTCCATGGGCGTTGAATCGTTCAAATATTCTCATGCTACATGTTGTCAGTGTTTTGCCTGTTACTTATTCGTTCAAGTGAGAGCTTACTTTGGCTCATTCAAACCAGGTCTGTAACCTTCCGCTCGCATGTAACTCTCTTGACGCGCTCGCTGTGAGTGACTAGACATTCTAGGGAAAGACCTAAATCTATACCCACTTGGCTGACAATGACTTGCAGCGCTCAACTAACACGCAATGAGGAGATTATTCATTGGTGGAATGGATCTTGTACCATTGATAAGGTCTACCCATCTTGTATGCTTCGAGCACTAGCGCGATGACTCAGAAACGAAAATGCCGATTTTAAGAATATGGATGGCCTGTGTTTTATATTGGCATAGGTGTGAGCGAACGAGATTTGAGCCATTTTGCTGCTCCTAGATCAAATATGCACAATGGTAGCTGGTGACTCGTGAGTTGCAATGGGTCACGGTGCTGAATCAAGTTCAATTCTTGATAGTTGTGGGTTTGAATTACCGCATATGTGGACGCTCGGGAGTTATCCATAATTTGGTGAGTAATGAACATTTATGTTAGATAGGCATTTAGTGAGATCCATTGTCCTCCACAACAGTTGAAATGGGGTATATTTGATGGGCTGTTCGTATATAAGCGGGTATTCTCTAATTATGGGAGTTGAACTTTATACACCGTTGTTCCAAGAACGATGCCCAACACTTGCTCTTGCACAATATTGTTTACGGCATTTACCATTGATTCATTCACTTCAGGTGATCGAATTTGGGACTAAAACTGATTGGATCCCCGTATTGAATACTACACACAAATCATCTAGGAACGAAAACGACAGGGGCTGTTTCCTGGCAGTTGGTTGATATCGAAATCTAGCAACCGGTGATTTACTAGTAATGACGAGGTCGGTCTAAGTTTTTGAAGCTCGAAATCACCAACCGTGAAAGGAAGCGAATGGCATCTTGCATGATACCTTTTCATGAGGTAATATTCTTTTGGCCATACATATCCTACTTTTTTCCGATGTATTCTTAGCTGACATGGAGATTGCGCTATTCAAACCGAGAGAATGTCTCTTTATTGACAGGCGAGACCAACTACATGAAAAGGCATTATGGGATGAAGTACGAAAGTGAACATGACATGAACATTATCCACTTGTAACCAGCTTCCCCAAGGCGCTTCAATAGTTCTTAGGGTTAACAGCAGCCTGAATGTATCGAGGAAGTGGTCCCTGGTCAATGGGAACAGGATTCCAGATATTCTCAATTGTATCCCTGAGCAAGTCATCATCCGTGGTAGTGGTTTCACCTCTATAAGCATGGCAGATGAATATATAGTCTTGAGGAAGGGTAAATTGGAATTAGACATATTCAACAGCAACAGAAGGAGCCCATATAATATTAGAGGTGCAACATAGCCACTGTTCACGGTGCCACCGATCTTTCCAAAAGCCTTTTACTGACAGCAAAGAGAGGGCTTTCATTTTGGTCGTTATTAGTATGTATGATGAAAGTGGGTAGAATTGTTAGGGAATTACAACAGGCCAGACTAGCAAAAGTCAATTCCGTTGTAGTCCTCGATTGGGTCCATGATATACTAATACAATTGATGTAAGCAAGACACTTTCCTCTTGTTAGTAGAATTAGTGGGAGCATTGAGCATACAAAACGAGTCTGATTGTGTTAGCTCTTTAGATATCACTTCTCGGACAGGTGGCTTAGATTCATTCTGATGGGTTGATGGTAGACAGTAAGCTTGAATTTGTTCAAAGTATGAAAGAATGAATAAAAGAGCCTGTCCGATTGAAAACACCCTAAATGGTGTTGGTATCAGCCCATCGCACTGTCTACCTCACGTACTCATGTCACAGAGCATTGTCAACCAAGTATTGACAGGCCATATTAGGTAAAAAGAGTCTTTCTTAATCTCGTTTCTCCATGTGGAGAACAGCAATAGTGATCCATGCATTACATTCATACCCCGAGCTGATGAGACTAATACGTTGGCGATGCCCTCTGAGAATGCTCGACAGTTATCAATGACATAACTGAATCAAACACCAGGATGCCAGAAGCTATCTCTATCAATCTGATATTGACTTTCATAGTACATGGCTGTCCCACAGCAGGGATGATTCTTGCCGTTGACGGGCTGAATACCAATGCATGCCTATACCACTCCGATGGTATGGTATAAAAAAAGCCCATATAGCTCATACGGGGCAATGTATGCGATTCATGTGAGACCGGGCTAAACAAGCGATTAACCCCTTAACCAACTAATTTCTCAAAGTGGAAGCTGAATGCATTCGAATTGCAGAGATCTCTTGGGAGGAGGCAGCACATCGAAAAGTGCTAGTGCGAGTTTATGACTCTATCATAAGTGACATTACAGGTATATGTACCAAGGTAAACGGTAGTGACAGCGAACATCCCAATTAACAAGCCGGATGATCTTCAGTCGGCCATTGATACGTGACGTCATTCCCGCAGCTTTATGTCTTTAAACCTGCAGGACATATCGATCTCATTGAACACCAAAGACTCAACTCCATTGACCGGTACATGTCAGCCAGCCATATAAAATAAATTTCTTCTGCATCGCCGCAATCACAATCTTAATCGCAACATGCCCCTAAACCCCCGGACCACCGAAACAAACTCAATCTTTACCACAGACCTTGCAAACCGCCACCTGATCTACGACTACGACGCGCATGACTGCAACGGCAATCCGGACAAATGGCGCTACGAGCTCTGGTTCTATAACGCCGACCGCATCGTCTACGCCATCCACGGGGGTCCCATGGCCGGCCGCAAAAACTACCAAGAAGCAACATACCAGTGCATTCGTCCGGGAGAATTGTGGCAGTGTAACTGGCTCGAAGAGACGGGTACAGTTTGTTCGCTTGTTTTTGATATTCCGAATGGCAGGGTCACAACGTTGTTGGGGTTTTCGAAGGGGCATTGGGAGGGGAATGGGGTGGTGAAGGGGGATAAAAGGGTAAAGAAAGATTTAGAGAGGTGGGAGGACTTGGCGAGCGTGGGGAGGCAGACAGAGAGGGTTTTGTTGAGTGAACAGGCGAGCGTTGTGGAGGATTTTTGGGGGGCGGGGGGATTAGAAGGGATCGAAATGGATTGGCCTACGCTGTGATGTATTAGGGACGGTTTTGGATGTAAATCGGGTTGCATAATAGTTTATTGTCCTCTAAAGGTGGTACATGTATATCCGACCAGAGGTACCGAACATGATCTATTCTAAAGATCAAAAACATATACAATCCGCAGCAGGCGCTGGCCAGGGACTGGTAGCCAGTGCAAGCTGTGCAGCTAGCGTGTGATACCCAATGGCCAGAATGACCACTGGGTATGACCAAGGCTGGACTGGGTTTTCGCTCTGCTGCGGACGAGTTGACCAATTGAGCACGAGCGCCTTGAATAGCCACTCAGCGGCGTCGTCTGAATCACAGGATGATCGGTCTGGTAGTCGTCGTGAACCAGCCGCACGGTAGACGATGGGCGCTATGCTTGGTGACATAGTCCAAGTTGCTGATGCTGTTCGAACTGCAAGACTAACGTCGCAATATAGTGATATCGATAGATTCATCCGATGGAAAGATGGAATTGAGTCGGTTAAGAGTCGGGATCTTCGTTGAAGGTGTTTCCGGATGGGGCTTGAAGGCAAGCCAATTCAATTTGTACATCGTCTTTACTTTTAGGTAGTGGGCTGTCATCGGATGGGCTGCGACTGAAGATGGCGACGGCGACCTGTTCGGCCTGCTGACGGGCGCTCATGCGGTCAATATACCAGGTTTTCCAAGGACTTAGATTCGATCCAGCTGTTTGAATGGTAGCAGTTCGTTCTGGCTTCGATTCTTGGGCGAATCCTGGTACTGTTAGCATCTCGTTGTCATTGAACGGTGAAGGGATCACATACGAATGACTGGGGCCGACTGAACATCAAAGAATTGAGGCGGACAGTTTTCCAAATAAGGCGGAGTCGACTGCATCTGGTTGAGAACCGTCTGCAGAGGATTTGAATTGTACTCCCCCTCGGTCGCCAACTCGTAAACAGCACCACTCAACAAACTCTTAAGGTCCCTCGAACAACGAGGACCCCAAATACCATCACATCCGTTGTTGTTTCCAGAGGGCGTGCCCGTCAAATTACCGACGCGAAGACTCAGTTCGGAAGTGCGGTTTGTAGTGATGGCCGAACTGTTGATCTCCCGACCGTACCGCAGCCAATAACTAACCTTAGTCATAGGACCATGACCTTTGCCCTGGGAATTAGCATCATAGGCGTAATACAGGTTGACATCTTCGAGAAAGAGCGGCGGCAAGTCGAGCGAGATGGCTGTTTGGGCCACGGGATCAACACAGCCCCCATCCCAAAAGGTGCATAGCTGAGCGGAGGTCAAATGCAGGAACGTTGTCCACAGTAACAACAGTGTGATGGGTCGACACCACCCTACACTGAACATCGAGGTAGCCATTGACAGGGGAGTAGCGTAGTTGTAATCTCGTATATCGTGATGGAAACAATCGATTGTGTTATTGTTCGGTAGAGAGCGACCAGGACCACCTCAGAGGCGCGACAGGGACAGAATAGCAGCGGCCAGGACAACAACTGGCATGCTCGTCACCTCTGGTCGATGGGAGATGTAGAGAAAGAATCTTGTGTTGGAAATTCGAGGATCAAAAATGGTGATAAATGGTAGAAATAATAGGAAAGAAGAGGGTGTTAGTTCAAGGGCATAATCTTAGGTGATCTCCTTGTTCGCCAATCAGGGAGTTGTTGCCAGCAGAGTTGGAAGAATAGCCGTCCCGCAGCAGTTATTATTATAGCCAGTGAGATACACCAGTTGGCGATAATTAAAAGATAGCGTCTATAGTGTGAAAAAGAGAGAAGAGAACAATAATGAACGGATGATAAGAGGGAAATAAGCTAGAGGAGAGAATTTGAGGGAAAGAAGAGAGTTTGATTGGTTTCGCCGTGGGGGAAAAGGGTGGAAAAGGGTCTGGGCGGTGAGCGTATTCTTGCTTTCTAATTGGCGAGTGAGGATCGGATCACTCCGACAAATTACCGTATTACCGTTACGCAGGGTCACCGAAACAGGGATGGATCCACCGCCCCTGGTTGCCAGGCATTCTTGGCGCTGTTTCCGGCGATGTTAGTGGCTGTCGCATAACTGTGCTCCGTATGGAGTATGTGTGTTTGCCGATCGGTAACGCTAGTGTATTTGTATTACAGGTACTGTCCTACTTCTAGTACTGTAGGACACCACTCAGTACTCTGTGCGCTATTCTGTATTGCTACTGCTACTCTGATGAGATGCTCATCCTACTACGACGTAGAACTAGTCTCTGCTAGAGTGCTACTATCACAATAACTGGACGGAGCTGTTGATTTGTACCATATTTCAATTGTATAGTGCAGTGTATCACCCCTGCAGGGACTAGTGTTCCAGGCTGCTCCACTGCCATCTCCGACACCTCCGGATCTGAAGAAGTGTTTTTTACAATGTAATAGTGGTTCTGATCTTCTTCACAAAGGGTTCATCACGGCCGTTTGGTGATAGACATGTCTTCGGTTGATCTTCTTGTTGATCTTGACAGTGCATATCTTAATGTCATTTGCAGTACAGTTCGTCCATGGAGTACGGAATACACTTCTGCATAGCACACACCTAGAGATCAATGTGTCGAATTAATATGCAAATAACACCAATCTTATGTATCAAATGCCCGCATTCCTGCAGTGTATGGTATTACTGGTATATATTACAGTCCGTTCGTTCTATGACCTCATCGCCAATGCTGGCTGTTATGCGGTGCACGGAACCCGCCGTAAACATCCCCGATCCTGGTATGGGTCAATGGATGAATGCCGGCAATATTTCTTAATATTGAGAGAAATTCCTTGCGTCATGCCAAAACCAAGTCCACTGACCTGTTCCGAATTTGAATCATGTGTTCGGATGCCCAAAGTTATCCCCGGTAGCCCGACAATATCCGTATACAGTACGGCACTGCGATACCGAAATCAGTCCGATTCACGCTGTTTTCGCTTCTCTCCCCTAGGCACTGTCGTTTCCAGTGTCGACGCCGACAGCGATGACTGCGACGACGATGATTGGAACCGTTTTTCTAGACTCTGTATCCGAGTTTTCATCACCTCCGTATTTTGGCTAATCGACCGAGTCAGAAGACGGATGCGTTCCAGTTCGCGCGAACGGTTCCTCTCGGCGGCCGCCACTATCTTGCGTGCCGTTTCCATCTCAACCATTTCCATCTCCGACAATCCAGCGTGGGGATTCTGCTGCGCTTGTTTCTCTGCGTTCAATACTCGGACGACGGCTTGTATCAGCGGTAGCGTGGCTGGCATGTTGAACGTCAACCACGACGCATTCTCTGGCGTGGCTCTAGCGCTGGCCACTGATGATCCTTCCTTTTCCTTATCTTCCCTGTCAGGCTGAGATAACGGCCTCTGTCCCCAAATAACATCCATAGCGACTGCCCTCTTCTCAAACTTCTTCAAACTCTGTGCTCCCTTCGGGACAACAGCCACGTTCCCCGACCACTCAAACTCCGGAATCTGATACTTCCCTTCCTTCCACGCATCATAAGCCTGTCGCTCCGAAGGCGTCATCTGCATCCGCGCATTTGTCTCCGCGTCACTGCGCGGCTGCGGCGTCGCTGCCTTCAGGCCCGTCCATAGGGCGAGGCTGTTGCCTTTTTGCACGACTGATGCTAAATCTTTGAGCTTTGTTGCTGTGGTTTCTAGGTCGTCGTCGATTTCGGGGATTGGGTGGATGGTGAAGTCTTGGCGGAGGTTTTGGAGGCTCATTTTTGCTTCCTTTTCCCGTATCTGGTATCTGGATTTTTGGTTTGCGGTTCACCGTGATACCATGCAGTTTTACTGTACTTGATAAGTAGTATGTATATGTAAGGACGACGATCCGGTAAAATCCTCCGCAATGTACACTGTGCGCCGCACGCCGTAGGAATGTATGTGTGTATGCGAATGTTAAACCCGCGCAGCAGCGAGGGCCCGCCCAACGGTCTGCAACGTTCCTGACACTTCAAGAAACAAGAAGCCCTGATCTCGCAATCTCTAATAAGAAACAAGGAGCAACAGTCCCAATCAATTGCAATGTCGAATCAAATGTGAGATTCCTTCAATCAATCCGGCTCGTTTGCCTCCTTGCCCCTTTGAGCGATATTGTCACGCGTGCTTGTACTTGTAGAAGTACACATATATATGTTGAGAGTCATTGACTTGAATTGCCGTTTTCTAGGAGCATAACACCTGTTTCTCGCTTTGTTTGTTTTCCATATGCCCATGCAACGGTCAAGTGAGCCTAGTGAACGGGCCAGTCGGATTGTCCGCGTTGTTGATTTTCCGGCCGATTCCAAACGGTTTGCGGATATTACTAAGGCATCAATTTTTGAGTGCTACACTATGATTCGATTCTCAAGAATGAGAAGAGAAAAAAAATAAGTGAAAATAAAAAAAAGATAGTTGCTCGGTGCTAGATCATCAAATAGAATGAATATAGTACAGAAATGCCCCTCATCACGCACGTGAGGTGCGTCCCCCTCCGCTAATGTACAGTATTTTTGTGCTCGTGACTCTTTCCTCGTACTCCGTGATTGCAGCACATTTCGCAGTGTGATGCGCTGGTATAACAAGAAAGTTTGCAAAAGATTGAACAGATGCCGAAAATATGGGAGAGTGTCCATAGAGATAACCGGAATGAAAAAGTCAATCCGTAAAAACGCCAAAGCTCCACGCTGAAAACATGGTGAGATGTCACACGATTTTGTGGTACCATACCGGCATAACGCCACAACGGTCTCGATCGGCTCAATTGCCATCTTCAGTTTCCTTAAGACTGTTGCCATTAAGCCAGACCCGCTTCCAGGGACCCTCGGGTCCATAGAGGGCCTCCCGATCCTGCCGCATACCCTCCAAGACGCCAACGATGCCGCCATTGCGCAGCCGCTCGAGGACCACATTCATGCCCTGCTTGCTCTTAAGCACAGCATCCCTGGTCCGGTTGACGCCAATCAGCTCAATGCTGCGTTGAATGCCCGCAGTGGAGAGGGAGGAGAACCAGCCCTGCTTCGGTGTCTGCTCTTCGGCCTCACCGGCCTGTTCACCAATTGATTCAGCCTTCTTCTTACTGCCGAGAAGTTTGCCTTGTCCAAAGCGAGACTTGAAGATAACGGTCGTCTTGACCGTAGTCTTCTCGCCACTCCTCTTATCATCAAGAGAAAGCCCCTCGAAGCTTTCCAGAGCGCCCTCAATCGGCTGGCGCTCGAAGAATTGCTTCTCAACAACGCTCAGAATGCCAGTCCATTCCATGTTGCGTGATTCTGTGTGCATCCAGCCTTCCTTGGGGTCCACAACAGTCGTCTCCATAATGTAGCTTTGGCCCGAGTTGTCCGAGCCGCCCATGCCCTTAGGTAGCAATTTAAGTATACCCGAAGGGACTTTCGATTTCTTCAGGTGCAATCTGGTGGTATGAAGACGCTGAGTCTTGGGATCGACATAACGGTCGATAACGTCGGTGGTGAGGACATGACGGGAGTACGGATTCGGATAGCGAAGGAAGTAGGCTAGAGAAACGGCGGGAAAGGAATAATCGTAGGTGAAATTGTTCTCGAAGAACTTCATGATGGAAGATTCATAAGCGGATGTTCCGATGTTAAATAGACGGGAATCGATTCAATCGTTGAGAATATATGCTGGTAGAGAGTTGTTGCG
Organism: Aspergillus sp. S3505; assembly: GCA_023627475.1. Taxonomy (NCBI): domain Eukaryota; kingdom Fungi; phylum Ascomycota; class Eurotiomycetes; order Eurotiales; family Aspergillaceae; genus Aspergillus; species Aspergillus sp. S3505. The sequence continues at coordinate 50,720 of JAMAHJ010000018.1, read as the reverse complement.
TGATGTCGTCTGCTCGGTAATGATGGCGTTTTGTTTCGGTTGGAGAATTTCTGGCAGCTTCCGTTATGACGCTAAACTTGTTCGGTAATGCGGGGTTTAATGCCAAGATCACGTGTGTATCTACTCGCCTTGGCCAATCAGCGTACGGGCCGATTATCTTAGGGCCGACCATCCGGAAAAAAGAGTCATCTCGGAGGGGCATCTTTGTCTGTACAGCGCTGACAGAGCACCTTTACAGCGAGTTTCCTTCTGCTTCTTTTCGTCTAATTTTTGCATCCTTTGAATTCCTCTCTTCGTTTTGCCTTTCTCGTTTCTTTTTCCATATCACAATGGCCGATGAACCGGGCCAACCCCCCGCCCTGACGACGCTGAGTCTCGCCGACCAAGCCCCCAGTTCCCAGGCAATTGAACAGATTGTGACTCCCTTTGACGTTTCCGGCGGTGTCGACGAATCTGGAAAGCTGCTGCCGGTCGACTATGACAAGCTGGTTCGGGAATTCGGTGCGCATCCGATTAGCAAGGAGCTGCTCGAGCGCTTTGAGAGAGTTACTGGTCATCGTCCGCACCGATTCATGCGTCGCGGCATTGTGTTCAGTCATCGCGAGCTGAACTTGATTCTCGATCGTTATGAGAAGGGGCAGCCTTTCTATCTTTATACTGGGCGGGGACCGAGTAGTGACAGCATGCACGTAGGACATACGATTCCTTTTGAGTTCACTAAGTATGTTTCTTTGTCTCCGTCTTTATATGGTCTGTGATGGAGACTAATACTTGCGCGTTCCAGGTGGTTGCAGGATGTTTTCCAGTGCCCGTTGGTCATCATGTTGACGGACGATGAGAAATTCATGCACTCGCAAAAAATCGAGATTGACGACGCAAAGCGGTACGCTAAGGCAAACGCAATGGACATTATCGCAGTTGGTTTCGACATGAAGAAGACCTTCATCTTCAGCGACTTCGACTTTGTCGGTGGCGCTTTCTACGAGAATATGTGCAGAATGGCCAAGAGAATCACAATCAACTCCGTCCGAGGAACCTTCGGCTTCAACGACAGCAACAACGTCGGCGAGTTCCACTTCTGCGCTACCCAATCCGCCTCCGCTTTCGCAACCAGTTTCCCGCACATTTTCGGCAATGACAAGAAGAAGGTCGCCTCGATCCCCTGCCTGATCCCCTGCGCCATCGACCAGGACCCCTACTTCCGCCAGTGCCGCGAACACGCCGAGAAGATGAAGTTCAAGAAGCCCGCCCTTATCCACTCAATTTTCCTCCCTGCTCTGCAAGGACCCGGCTCCAAGATGTCTGCTTCCGTCGACAGCTCCGCCATCTTCATGAGCGACGCACCCAACCGCATCAAGAACAAGATCAACAAGTACGCCTTCTCTGGTGGCCAGGACACCGCTGAGCTGCAGCGCCAGCTCGGTGGAAACACCAAGGCAGACGTCCCCTTCCAATACCTTACCTTCTTCTTGGAGGACGATGACGAACTCGAGCGCATTCGCGTTGCGTATGAGAAGGGTGAGATGCTTACGGGTGAGATTAAGCAAAAGTGTATTGCTGAGTTGCAGGAATATGTTAAAGGCTTCCAAGAGCGGAGGGCTCAGGTGACAGAGGAAATTCTGAATGAGTATATGAGCCAGCGGCCGTTGGAGTGGACAGGGAACCCCAACCCTATCAAGGTTGACAAGGAGAAGAAATAGATGATTGCTTGATGAATACCCTAGCTATGCAAAATGGAGTCACGTTTCAAAAGTCTATATGGTATCATTGATAGAGGCATGCATGAATATCCCAATGTACTACTCCATCAACCAAAGCCACCGTACTCAATAACTTCCTCTTTATTTACATAGACATTCAGCCTGCCATGAAGAATTCCATCAGTCAATTACTGGCTCTTAAGTGAGCTGCCAGACATGCTTACCTCTCCTCTATATAATCCAGAAGGATGCCCGTATGAGATTCTACGACCCGGCAGAAGGCCGGAGGATCTTCAAATGCAGAAGTCTTCGGTTATAAAAACAGCGTTGGTCTACATCTTCGAAAAAGCACGATCAGTGAGAAAGGAATTAGAAGCGTACAGTAGCATCGGTCATCTCACCTAGTTTTTTGCCGATAAACTTGATCCGCCATTCAATCGTCTTTTCCTCTTGCGAGGGCACTAGGCCAGGAGATATGGCTATCTCTTTTCCTTTATCCTGTTGGTCTGTGTATCTATCCCTGAAAATTGATGAAGAGCAAATGGAAAGAATGCGGTTCTGGAGGTGAGGTGAGGTGAAGTGATCTGTCGACAGAGGGGCAATGCTACGAGTATAGGGATGCTGATGATCCTTCCAATAATATTCTGAGTGACTTGTTTCACTTATGCCCTTGTTGGGCTAAGATATTGGCGTGAGCTTGGTGTATGCATAATTGGCTCGGATATATATATATCAGGCGGAGGCTGCTATGCATCAACATACATCACTCACATCTGATATCACATCACAGCACAAAATACCAACCTAATTTCTACGCCTGCTGTCTAGGTAAGAACAACTACCCCAGGCATAAACCCTCTCACACCATTACTGATCCAACACTCTTCCCCATCCACAAACTCCGATGCCGGAACCACCTGCTCAGCGCAGAATCCCTGAGCCAGCGCATACCGTCTCGTCGTCCCCGCATTCCCGCCACAAGACAGTGGCGGCGTGATCCATTCCAGACAGTTATCAGGGTTATCTTGATTGTCAGAATTTCTTCGCCGTCGGAAATATGGGGTTGTGATGCTCCCCTCCATAACCTCACCCGCGGGGTTCACCACTAGTACCTCTGCCTGTTCCTGAGGCGACATGATGCCTGCGCGATGCCGCGCGGCTGTGTAGTACTCTCGCGCCGTGGTTTTGTGGGTGGTAAAGGCGGATGGAACAGTGGGTTGGCTGTCCACATAGACGCGCCATGGGGTCGATTGTTGTGCTGCATCAATCGCAAAGGGAAGGAGGAGCTGGAGGGGTTCTATTGGGGCTGCTGGGTTCACATCGACTGTCAACCCGGCGCCTGGTTTGTCCTCGATGACGATACGAAGGCGCCAGGGGGTTTTGCGGTCAGGAATGAAGCCGTCGAGGGCGGAAGTGAAATTCTCGAGACCTTGTGTGAGGAATTGAAGAGCATGGTACCATTTGAAGTGCCGTGCCGCGTTGACCAGACGATCTAGGTGATATGGGAGAAGGTAGTAAGGTGTTGGGCGGGGCCCCGGATACGACTGTGCGGCGTGCTGGGCCACCACATCTGGAAGTGACGGATCATAGCGAAGAGAGGAAATAATCTGGAAGGACTGGGAGCTATCTGAAGCCATCGCGACAGCTGGGGTATCAATTTCCCGCTCCCGTAACCTGATCCCGAGCGAGCCGTCGAACCGAGGATTCCGTCATAGGGTGTTAGTTCCTAGTCATAGCTGCATGTTCACACGTGCCTCGAGATCATACTGTAGGGTAAAAATGTCAATTGGAATCTTGAGCGCAGTATTCTGATTCCGAGCGCTGCATCAGTAAGGACAGTCTCCTTGCTCTCAGCAATATGCTGTGAACAATGGGTTGTTAAAGATGGTCCGAATGATGTGGGCGGTGGAGCAGGGCCGCCCGCGATTGGTCGGGAGACGCCTCAACTGAACTTTTTCAGGTGGTCTCCTTCCACTTGCCTTGCGTTTCTCTCCCACCTCCAAACCTTCCATTGAGGCTGCTTTTCGCTGCTCGTGGCTATTGATTACCACTTTATACCTCTGGGTTTCTTTATCTTTCTTATATTTTACCTGTGCACTCCGCTACCGAGGGTAATCATATAGCACACACATTCTCATTACATCAACAATTTAAAAACACACAACCCACCATGAGCGAATCGTCATTATCCAAGAACGTCGTCGTCGATACGGCTTCGCTTCCAGAGTCTACCACTTCCGGCGTGTGGGATCGCATTTCGAAATGGGTGTCGGAGAACAAGGCGCTTGTTTATACCATTGCTGGTGTCGCAGTCGTCGTGACTAGCGCTGGTGTGGTTTACTACCTCTCGGACTCGAGCTCCCCCGCAAAGACCGCCACAGCTTCCGCGGCAGCTACAGAGAAGAAGAAGACCAAGAACCAAAAACGGAGAGAGAAGAAGAAGGCTGAGGAGAAGGCTAAATCTGCGTCTGTTCAGGATGGTATGTTTTTCTGGTTATCAGCCCACCGGGATGTTATGCGCCCGGTGTCTATACCAACTGCATGCAAACATATAAGAAGCGGGAAAAGTTGGAATTGACGTTTTACAGAACAATCAACTAAAAAGACCGAAGAGCCCGCTGAAGATATCCCCGAGGTGGACGAGGCGACCGTTGGGCAGTTGTCGGAAGAGGTTCGTGTTAAGCGATTTTGATGATTTTCGTGGGACGGGGTTGGCAGATGCTGATTTGTCGGAATCATAACAGACCAGAAAGTCATACGCCGGCAAGCTGAAGGCCGCCGGTAACAAAGCCTACGGCTCCAAAGACTACAACCGAGCTATCGAACTCTATGGAAAGGCTATCATTTGCAAGCCCGATCCCGTCTACTATTCCAACCGTGCCGCCTGCTACAATGTCATGTCGGAATGGGAAAAGGTCGTGGAGGATACCACCGCCGCGCTCCAAATGGACAGCGAGTACGTCAAGGCCCTGAACCGTCGCGCCATTGCCTACGAGCATCTCGAGAAGTACAGCGAAGCTCTCCTCGATTTCACCGCCAGCTGCATTATGGACGGTTTCTCCAACGAAATGAGCCGTAACTCCCTCGAGAGACTTCTGAAGAAGGTTGCGGAACACAAAGGTCAAGCCATCCTCGAGGCCAAGGGCAAGAAGCTCCCCAGCCCCACCTTCGTCTCCAACTATCTCCAGAGTTTCCGTCCTAAGCCGCTCCCCGAGGGTCTTGAGGAGGCCGAAGATCTGCCCGAGGAATCTGGCAAGGGACAGCTGCGCAAGGGATTGATTGGTGTCAGCAAGAAGACTGGTGACGGCTACGAGGAGGCTGCTGCTGCCTTCGAGAAGGCTCTGGAATTTGGTGACTTGGGTGAATTTGAGGCTTTGGCGCTTAACATGAGGGCCACCTTCACTTACCTTGAGGGTAATGCCCAGGGTGCTTTGGCTGATCTTGACAAGAGTGTTGAGTTGCAGCCATCCTTGGTGCAGAGCTACATCAAGCGTGCCAGCTTGCACCTTGAGCTTGGTATGTTTACTTATGACTTGTTTAGGTCTCCGTTCTAACAATTTGTAGGAAACAAGGATGCCGCCGCTGATGACTTCGAGCTCGCCATTACCCACAACAAGGATGACCCTGACATCTACTATCACCGTGCTCAGCTCCACTTCATCCTCGGAGAGTTCGCGGAAGCCGCCAAGGACTACCAGAAGTCGATTGACCTCGATCGTACCTTTATCTACTCCCACATTCAGCTTGGTGTAACTCAGTACAAGATGGGCTCTGTCGCATCCGCCATGGCTACCTTCCGGAGATCGCTGAAGAATTTTGAGGAGGTTCCTGATGTCTACAACTACTACGGTGAGCTCCTGCTCGACCAGCAGAACTTCTCCGAGGCCATTGAGAAGTTCGACAAGGCCGTCGACATGGAGAAACAGATCAAGCCCATGGGAATCAATGTTCTGCCTCTGATTAACAAGGCTCTTGCCTTGTTCCAGTGGAAGCACGATTTCCAAGAGGCGGAGAACCTCTGCCAGAAGGCTCTTATCAGTAAGTTTGTCGTCATCAAACGTCCCGGAATCACACTCTAACATAATATAGTCGACCCCGAATGTGATATTGCCGTTGGAACCATGGCCCAGCTGCTCCTGCAACAGGGCAAGGTCTCGCAGGCACTCAAGTACTTTGAGCGGGCAGCGGAACTGGCCCGTACGGAAGCCGAGATTGTCAACGCCATCTCGTACGCCGAGGCGACACGGACACAACTGGAGGTGCAAGAGAAGTACCCCAAGCTGGCAGCACGATTGCAGACCATGGGTGCCGGGCTTGGTGCCGGTCTGTAAAGAAGGCCAGTTGATAGTTGAGGAGTCGCTGTAGATATCTGTGGGCTAATCATATCTTTCCTTTCTTCTGATCCTTCCTCCATTCCCTTTTGCTCTCCCCTTCTACTCCGTGTCTTCTCTAAACGGGATATCGGGAACACGTATATCCTTAATACACCATTTTCCTGGTTCCTGGCCGACTGCTTGAATGTAATTACCCTTGTCGTTGCTTGACCATCTCGACATCTCTCATCTCCTTTTGCTGTTTTGCGACCTCGGTTCACTAAAAGAGTTGTGTTTCTTTCTTTCCATTGCTGTTATTTTACCTTGCTATCCTAGTTTGATGACGAGATGTTGGCCGTGGAGTATGAAATGAATGTCTGTATCATAGCGAATGAAAGAGTATCAGTGCCTGTAGTAACCCCATACTGTACTCTTATCGGGTTATCAGTGATCGAAATCAGGTGACCCGCAGCCCCACCTGTCATCCGCCAATTAGCAACCATAATGAAAAGGCATCGGCGTCATAGCGGGACCAACGGATCAGGAGTATGAGATATGAGAGTAGGACAGGGTACATTATGAAGGAAGAATGAACAGAAGAGCGAGTACTATGTATAGAATAGTACTGTATTCACTACAGTCAGTAGGCGATTTACTAAGTAAGGGACTGCGACAGAGGAAGTCCATCTCACGGGACTTGACGGAGTCGTTGCATATGTACTTGTACAGTCAGACTATCCCTGTATACCATGATGACCGACTTTCGGGCAACAACACACTGTGAGTACAATAACTAAATAAAGAGCCATCGGAATAGCAACAACGGAATAGTGCAGCTTCCGTGGGCGCAAAAGTGACCGGCGACTGCCGCGTTGACCTCAGCCTGATTCCATCCACTCACTGCATTCCTCCGGCTGCCCCTCCTCTTCTCTCTACCGTCGGCTCTCGTCATCATTTCAAACACATCTTCATTTATTCCTCTTTCTCCTTCTGCTTCTTTTTCTTCTTCTTCTTCTTCTTCTTTTTTCTCTGTGCCTTCCTTTCTTTTTCCTCTCTCTGTGTATATCTATTTGCGTCTACCAACAAGCACGAGTTGACTATCAGCGTTGGCTTAGTTACTCCTGTCCATGTCATACAGGACCAGGTATGCCACTACCACCTTATCTCTTTCTTGCTGTTACTTATTTCGTCTATTTCTTGTTCTATTTCTTGTTCGATATAACTGACTCTTCCAGGACCCAGTAACAGCAGCCTCGATCCCTTCAAGTCCACGTCCCCAGTGTCGTCCCTCGAGGACCCTGTTACTCACCATGCCAGAACGACAAGGTATGTCACTTCTCCTTCTGGAAGATATGGGAAATGTCCTGTGGAATATGGTTGACATGTATGTTTTCTCTTCCTACAGCCGTCGTTACCCTCTACACCCTCTACACCCCCGATACCTTCTCCTTCCGGTCCCTGACCTTCGCATCTGACGATGACTATGTTGATATCGGCCGGTCTTCAAAGCGGGAAACCAAAAATCTAATACCCGCTCAACATAATGGCTGGTTCGACTCAAGGGTCATGTCTCGTGACCATGCGAGGATCGGAGTGAATATGGCGGAGAAGGTACATATATCTTACCTCCTACCATGAAATACTGGACATATACTGAGTGTTGGCAGACTGTCATTATTCGTGATGGCGGTTCCATGCATGGTACCTGGGTGAATGACAGGAGGATTCCTGTCGATCAGGATGTCGTTGTGAATAGCGGCGACATCTTGACTTTTGGTGCGGATGTTACTCGTGGTGCAGGCGAGTTTATCATTTCCCCTGGGATTGTCGGTATGTGAGGTTAACTTTTAATAGAAACGTTCCCTCCACTTAGTGTTCGCTGCGGATGCGAGTGGTTCGATTCTAGGTATGTCCTTCCCTCACTTGTTTCTTTTCCGGATAACTGACGCAATAAAGTGATGTTGCAAAGGAAAATATCTCAACTAAAAAACGGACCCATCCTGTCAACACTTTCATCGTTCCTGATGATGACGGTGACAGTGATGTTGTCGAGGTGGCTGAAGACTTTGTGTCCGCTAGACCAATGAGTCCCCAGGATCACGAGTCTGAGGATTCCGACCAGAGTGATGATGATGCGGGAAATCAAGACATTAGAGAGAATTCTACGCCAATCACCTCGCCGTCGACTAAGGAAGTCTCTTTGGGATTCGATTCCAAACCCACGGATACCCCACTCAAGGAGGGTCATTCAGACCCCTCCCACGGAACCTCGGGCAGTCCTATTGTTCTCGATGGTGACGAGGCTCCCGTCACCCCGAGGATGACTCCTCCTGTCTCAAACAACCCGAATAATAATGTCACCAATGTAGATGCTGATGCCGACCCTATAGACCACGATTCGGATCACTTATCCTCCGTCGCAAACTCTCCCAGGGAGACTCAACCTGCCACCGAATTTGATTACTGGGATGAAGAAGATGTGATTAGCTATGGATTTGGTTCAGAGAGTGAATCGTCGAACGACGAGTCCTCTGACTCGGAGATGGACAGCGAATCCGAGAACGCAACCTCCCGCTGTGACGAGTTTGAGAACAAGCATCAGTCACAGGCAGACAACACAACGCAGGTTGCCAATGAGAAGGATGTCGAGCTCAGCGGCTTTGTTTCGACTATCCAGCCGCAGAGCATCCAGCCGCAGAGCACCGAAGAAGCCCAGAACAATTTGGACAAAGCATGGTCGACGACTAATTTCGCTAGATCGGGTCCTCTTTCGCCAGCGCTGTTTTGTGATCCGTATGCTATCCAAAGGTCCTCTTTGCAGCAGACCGCCAACACATACGTTCCCCGTCTTCCTAGTTTACATGCTCTTTCCTCAAGCGGATGGGAACCACAAGCAGTGCCACGGAGTGACCACTCTGATATCAGAACGGCCCCAGGAGCCTTCGGGCACCGCTGCACTCGATTCGATGATCTCCCTGTGAGGCGACAGCCACGGCAGACGGTTCTCTCAGCTCCAGTCATCCCTCCAGTGGTCCCTAGCTCCTACAACGGCTCGAGCGGTGTGTCGCCTGTGAAGAACGATATCTATAATGCGGAAGACCAATGGCAAGTCGAGAAGCCTGGCTTCCAGGGCCAGTCAAGGATGCAGCCGACAACCTCTACGGATTATTCGCGTGAACCCAATACTCGGCTCTGTATTTCCGACATTGTCGATAGCCGGTCGCAGGAGGCCCGATCTGTGCAAGGACTCCCTCCGAAGAGGAAGGCAGACGAGATGGAATCGGCCGCGATACCTCATGCACCCGCTTGTCCTTACGAATTTGCTGGTCACTCACCTGCCAACCCTTACGCCTCCGGTGCCAACACTGTACCCTTGACCACTAGCCAGTACGTAAACGATGGGAGCTTTTCTCAAGATGCGCAGCCGCGGCCCTCGCTGCCTGATCTTGAAGACTCGACTCAGAACACCGGTCTACAATTTATTTCCGAAATTAAGCCTGAGGAACCAGAATCTGTTCCCGAAATGGAAAGGTCTAGCAAACGCATCAAGATCTCTGATGAAGGCAGTGGACGCTTCGTAACCCATGCTGCAACGGCCCTCGCAGGAGCAGTGATGGGTGGTCTTGGTACCATTGCTCTGTTGGCTTCTTTGCCACCCGACTACTTTGTCTAGCCAGAATGGCGATTTAGACTAAGTGATGCCAGTTTCATGACACTTACACGATCTCCTTTCTTTTGTTTTCCTTCTTTGGGCGAGCTTGGATCTTTACTGCGGTGGGATACTCTTTCTTATGAGGCGGCTCAGGCGTATTGATCATTAATTTATTTTTCTCTAGTCAGGTTCTTTACGATTGCAATAGTTACGTCTTTATTTTGTGGTTCTCTTAGTAAACGACCTGTAGCTCGCTGGAAATTGGCTTTAGCTGGCCATCACCGTCCGCCGTAGTCTTTTGCAACGAGCATTCGCATATAATTCCATTTCTCAAGCTACTCTATAACATCTTGGTAAAACTGTATTTGCCTTTTTTACACTCCCGAGTGTGAAAATTCCTTGCTATCGCAAGCATCAACCGCTCATGGCTGATATATCACAAGAGGCCGGATCCTTGCAGGTCAGCCTCACATATATTGCCGAAATAGTTTACTGCGGATTGATGGAAATTCGCGACATACAGTTGGCTCTCGCAAATGTGGAACTGGGACAATTCTTTGATTATGGCTTTACGATCGTGGTGGAGACGTCATGGTCGTCATTCCTAATTCCTAGCGGATACCTACATTATTGCTTCAACTCATGCACAGGGATGATGGTAAGTATCTTGATTGTGCTTCTTGTATCAACTGCTTATCTATGAACTAACCCGCAATATCTCAGCACTCAATAACTGAGACAATTCCGCTGTCTCCACCACGGCCCGTTCCGTGATGTTGTTCTAAATATATACAGATTCGATAGATGCACAAGTGTTCGGAGACGGATCCCAGATGGAAATAAATCATAAGGAGCACTAACGCTTTTATATTGACTCGTTAGAAGTGCTCGGTCAATCAATTGGATTTGAAAGTTAACAGGAACAGCGATTTTCAACCGACTAGGTGACCAGTGCGCGGGGAAGATCATAGTGGATACGCATATCGGATTGCCGTGGAATGAAGGGAATGCAGTTTGTTCAATTTGCATTTCGTTGATCAAAGCCCTAAAGATTCTACTATTTACCGTCTTGATATGCCGTCCATAGCAGCCGGATATTCCGAGGTCGGAGAAGCCGCCTCGGAATACCCCACATCCGGGATACAGAGTTACCCCAACTCTGCCTCCGGTCTCCAGACATCCTCGCCGTATCCATTCAACCATTTTACTCTGAGCACAATAACTTCTGTATACGTATTCGACAATGGAGCTTTCATGGAACAACCAACCACCCCAATCGCGGGTTCCCTACGCGATTCCCCAGCTGGAAGGGGAACGCATCACCATCCCCGGCAGCAAAGGCGTTTTCCGCATACTCGCATCATCAAAGCAGACAAATGGGTTGATGGCAGTTTTCCAAAGCGGTGCTGTCCTCTCTGATGCGCCGGGTTTCCATTACCATAACCACGCGCATGATGTGTTTCTGGTTACGAAGGGGTATTTGAAGCTGTGGAATGGGGATAAGTGTCGGATTATGGGGCCAGGAGATTTTGCTTATGTGCCTCCGGTATGTTATGTCCGAAGACGGAACATGTTGGGATATACTGACTGTATAGACGGTAATTCATAACCCAGAGATGCTTGGTCCGCATACGGAGATTTTTGGATTGATTACTCCTGGCGATTGGGTGGATTTCTTTCGTTACGTGTCAGAGCCGTATGAGGGGCTTCTTGTTCCTGAGAATGATGAGCGGGATTTGAAGTCTTTGCTGATACCCAAGGTCATGGCTGCGAAGGAGCAGTTTGACGTTGTTTTCCAGCCTGACTATCAACCACCCGAAGTGAACGATTGGACGGAGGATGATCAGAAATTACCAGACAGTCCGCAGGGATACTATCTGCGAGCCAACACTGGGCCACGGTGGATCTTGGGGGGGATCATGTCTCGTCCGTTTATTACCACTGCTCAGAGTAGTGGCGTCTGCGCGATTTCTAGTATCGAATCGTCGCATGTCTACGGTCCGACGCTGTTCTCGAAATACATGACATTCGGATCGGTGGATCACTGTCTGTGTGTCCAAGAGGGAACATTGGTTGTCCGTCTCAAAGGAGCCCCCGTTGCTGTGTTCAGGGAGGGCGAGACAGTTGTGATCCCAGCAGGCCAGGCATTTGCACTTGACTTTGCCAGTCGATATGCGCGTGTCTGGTCATTTACTGACGGCAATGGCATCGAGACACTGGTCCACCGTCTGGGAACACCATTCGCGGGCGTTGTACTGCCCGATCAAGCACCGGCATGGGATTCGGCAAATGTAGAATCGGTGACGGCAGAACTTGGCGTCACAATCGAGCTGTAATTGTACATACAAGCATACATATAGCGACATCCAATACAAATAGCCTTCCCCGCGAACTCAACGGGTCTTAATCCTGAATCCCTGCCGGTCCTGCAGAAACTATCCCCGCGGGGTAGTCACGTGGCTCTACACGCAGCCTTCGTGTCGGAATTCCCGGCGCGTTCGGTTCTCCAATACAACTAACTCCCTTCTACGAAGTACAAGCCACAGCACACTGATATCATTCCCTCCGCTAGGCAAGATACTGATAAGAGTACAGTACAGTACATACATGGTCGTCCATACATAACATGGCTGGATAATGGAGCGTCCGGCTTCATCGTCGCCTTTGCGCCGTCCAGCAGCTACGGCTGGGGACGACGCCGTTCAGCCGAAGGCGAAACGGCCGCGTGCAGCACAAGCTTGTGATCGGTGTCGGGTGAAGAAATATAAATGCGACGAGTCGTATCCTTGTTCGCATTGTAAGAGTGAGTGTGCTTGCGTCCTTTTGTTTTGTTATTAGGGACTGATGTTTTGAAGAGAGTCAGGTGGATTGTAAGTATCAAGGGAATTTTCGGTCGAGGGAGGATGCAAGATCTGCGAGGTATGCCTCTGTGATTTGTACTTGGCGGTTTGACCTAATTGGTTTTCTTGTTAGCTATGTTACCGATTTGGAGAAACGGGTAGAAGAGCTCTCGTCTAAGCTGCGGACGCTGGAATCGAGTGATGCTTCAAAATCCTCACCACAACTTCCCCGGTTAGCGACAGCTCTAGGAAACAGGGCGGCAACACATCCAATTCCAATTACTACCGCAACCCCATGCTCATTATCACAACATGAATCGACACCAAAGGATGACACCACCGTGGCCGGTGACACTCGAGATGGGTCCGCAGACAGCGTAGAAGAAGAGATCAGTGAGTTCAATCACCACACCAATGGGATTGAGTTTCACGGAAGCACGTCCTCTGCTGCTTTCATAGGACACCTTGAAAAGGCACGAGAGCCAAAGCGGCCAGAAGAGCAATCGACCCTACGTCCACCGGACGGGTCGTACTCGTTGATCTCGACATTGCACAATTCCAGTTTCTCACCGTCATGCGCAACCGGTCCTGTACAGCCCGAGTTTCTCCAAGACCAGAATTTTTATTTCGATCAGGCCTATGCGTTCATGAATGGTTACTTTGAGAACATCCATTTCATCCACCCGTTCATCGACAAGGATGATTTTATGGCTCGAGCCCATGATCTGTGGTTTGATCGGAACCATCAGCAATCACTCAGTTTTATTGCGCTATATCTCAGTGTCCTCTCATTTGGGGCGTTAGTCCGGGTATGGGACGAAGAGATTTTGAACGGACTGACGCGCTTTGACTGGAGTCGGAAGTTGTTTCGGGAGGCGCAGATGTATTTGAACTATTTGCAGTTTTCGAATGATTTGGAGACTGTGCAGTGTCTTTATCTAATGGTGGGTATGTCATGATATCTGCATGGGGCTATGCTGATATTTGATAGGCCAAAGTATGCCAAAATGAGTTGAATCCAAATCGTGAGTTCACCTTGTTTTTGGGTCATTGAGATCCTGTTGACTGTATGTATAGTGGCGTATATGTACCTTGGACTTGCTATACGGACATGCTTATCTGCTGGGTTCAATCGAGAAGTGCGGAACCCGAAGGATCAACGGGAGAGTTGGATCTCGAAGACGTGGTGGTAAGTAATTGACCATAAATGATCTCGGGTTGATACTGACGCTCTGACAGGGGTCTCTTCTCTCTGGAAATGTAAGCTTATCGTTCGATGCAAACCGCAATACGTACACTAACAATCCACAGAGAAATGAGCTTCTCCGTAGGGCGCCCAGATACCCTTGGTATGGACGAATACCACAACCGCTCTCTCCCTGAGCGCGATGATTCAGAATATGCCATCATACCGTGGATGGTCGACTTCGCGCAGATCATCCGAAAGGTATCCGTGCAAATCTACCATTCCCGCTTCACACTGCAAGACAAACTGCAGCTTGCTCTTCAGATCGAACAAGAAATGGACAGATGGGTAACTAGATTGCCCCCCAGAATCAAGCCTGCCCTCCATGGGCAACCGGCAGCTGGAGGTGCGCTTCGTGATCCGAAGTGGGCGAGGAGACAGAGATTGGTTTTGGGCATTCGTGTGTTCTCCCACTGATCCAACATGAATGATAGCTCATTCGTACAGGATATTATAATGTCAAGATGCTGCTCTTCCGACCATTCTTGAGCCATTTTACGCGCAAATTAAGACACACTCCAGCCGAACTCGAAGAAACAATAAAGAAATGCCTGGACGCCGCCAGGAAAACCATCGAAGTCATCCACGACATCTACCGCATCCACACATTTTTCCGCTGCTGGCACGTCTCTTCATCCCTTTCCCCTCTCAATAACAGTGCCTAACAAGTCCAGGTGGTACAACACAACCTATGTAATGTTCGCAACAACAACTCTCCTCCTCCCTATGTCCAAACTAGGCATGTGCCCACAAACCCTGCCCCTAGCAAGCTCAGTCGAAATGGCCGTGGAGATCCTAGAAGCAATGGACGAATCCGTCGTGGCGCGGAAATCCGTCGAGATTATCGTACAGTACTTGAAGGACTTTAGGTCTCCGAATAATAGTACCAATGGTACACAGGTGGCTACTCCGCCCTCTCAGGAGAACGCTGATGCTGCGATGCTTGTGGGGACGGGGACGGGGACGGAGCAGGGAGCTGGGCATGCGGGAATTGGGATTGATATTCCAGTATGTTTTTGCTTCCTTTTTGTTTACGTGTTGAGGTGCTATTGTGCTGATGTTGATGTGTTCAGGAATGGGCGTATGGGTTTGGGTTTCCTGATTATTCGTTTGATGGGATTGCACGGCTGTTTGATGATTTGGGTGGGCTTCCTATGTTGGATAATTGATTCTATTGAATATACATATTTCACGATGTTCTCGCAGGCATTTTCTCGCGGGATGAGCTCATGAAATAACGACGGAGTGCCGGCGCCAAACGTATTAAACGATGTCAATTGCTCATATATAGTAGTTTCTTCGACTACTTATGAAGACTTGACACGAAATGTCCTATCGGGCTTACCAAGATTACGAAGAGGGTAGTATATCCGAAATTGGACGAGCTAGATATATGAGCAGAACACCCCCGGTACATGTGATCCATTCATATGCTAAAGCGTATAAGTTCTGAAATGGATTATTATCAAATTGAATATCATGATCGTGACTATGAAGTTTATGTCATGGCTTGAAAATACATCATAGGTACCAGGTAGTCTCTCTTGCCGGGGAAATAAGCAATAATCAAGTCAGGACCAGTTGGAGTCAAGTAAAAGCGGCGGCACCCAGAAGGGGAAGTCCCAGTGACTCTAGAAAATCAATTTCGTATAGGTACATATATAGTATACGCAATAAAGAGTGATGGAACATTCATTCGTAAAAGTTCATACGAAAACTTCCCCAACTCAAAGTTTTGATCGTATGTCCTCCCTATCATTAATATCAAAAAAAGCATGTCCCGTAATAGCTTTGCGCTCAGCAACAAACGCCTCCCATCTGTTTGCAGAAACAATGGGGGCCGTAGTATAAGGGCCCATAGTATCCAAGCGACCCTAAAGCTCGTCCAGCCGCGGCATAAGAGCATTAGCCGCTTTGCATTCCATTTCAGACTGACCTGACCGACCGAGTCCCAGATGCTCGACATACCAACTAGGGTCAGTCTTTACCACACCGGCCTCGTACAGAGCAAGTAGATCGGGGTCAACTCCCATATCGACCGCGGCCTCATATGCCATGCGATGGCCTATCGCTAGGATCATAGATCGGCAGTGAGGGAGCATACGGTTGTTGTACGCCTCGCTTCTGTGTCCTTCCTCGATACTGCTCTGGAGCTTCTGCAATTCTGCAATGTAGCCTTCCTCGTGTTTTGCTATTATCGAGTTTGGTTTGGTGGCTTTAGGGATCTCGTATCGGCCGAGGAGGATTTCAGTGGCCAGACCTGTAAGGTTTTAGCGAAAGGATATATAGAAGTGGATTCCTGGGAGCATTACGGATGCAAAGAACCAGAATTTCTCCTTCTGCGATACCATTGCACCGATTAAGAGCCTGCAGTGAGCTGTCGGTAACTTGTTCATGGATATTCTTTGGGGTTGTTCTCGAATCAACCAACCTCCATCTCCGCCAATTGATTATGAATAAACACACCCTGAGCACCACAGCGCTCAAGGAGATTTGCAAAACTTTTCTGGGTATATTGCAGGACAGCCCCTTTGAAAATAACTGCTAACCCATGCCTGACTGAGAAATCAAGTGAATCATCACTGAATCGAGCTGTGATCCAGTTTGCAAACGGTTCCATTACTGCACACTCCGCCAAGGCATGCAAGACAGGCAGCTGCTGAGTACGGAAGGAGATAATTGGCTTTAGCAATCCATCAGGACCATGAACCATTCGACGCAGGCTATACTTGCCCGTTATGAATGTGGCACATTTCAGGCCGGGTATCGCCGACAGACTTAAAGCCAGTGTTCCAAACCCTAGGCGGTTAACTGCCATCAGGAATTGAAATCGCATGTCCGTTGTTTTCCTGGGACTACCTAGCATGGCTGTTGATGGGAGGAGGACCTGATTGAATGAAGTGATGGAGTGGTCAAGAGTTCGTCCACAGGCAATGGAAGGGAGTGGACTGATCGTCTTCAGTTTTAGAGTTGAACTTTCTTAATATCCCATGTCACGTACATTGATGTTACTCCTGTGCACATCTCTTTCCCATCTCCAAGCGCAACTATAAAGGGGCGAATACCTCTGTCGTCTCCTTCAACCATGAGACGTGCGAAAACGACAGCAATGCGGGGGATACCTGCTATAGGCATTGATGGAGGCATGAATCTAGACATGTTAAGGTAGTATTCTCTTAGCATTCATTGGGATACTGCTTACTTAGCTGCTCCAGGCGTAGGACTGTGGAGAATAACGCTGCCGTTGGACTGGAGCTCCGCCGTAGTTTCAAGGTTCTTTGCATCACAGCCATGGTCAACCTCATTGAGCATAAAGCAAGCGCTGTGTGATAATGAGTAAATATGTATCGCAGGTGGTATTGCTGGATTGATCATACGAAACATCAAAATTCAGGATTTTCGCCATCACAGGTCGTAGATCCTGTCGTTTCAGAGCGTAAGGGGCAATCGTGCCAGCAACTAGATTATATTGAATTGAGAAAAGAATATGTGCCACAATATCCCGGATAATTATTGCATCCATGTGGCTTTGCCAGAATTTGGGGGTGAGAGAGAGGATATCATCAATGGTGAGCCCTATAATGTTGTTAATATAGTCTGATCTAGTGGTTTTATGATATATAACTAACCATGGTGCCTGCCTATTGCTCTGGCTCTGTGGTAAGATCGCTCCAGGGTTTTATGACCTGGAGTCTCATACTCCTTCGATTGAAATAGAGGAGTTGACAGGAGTCGAAGAGTGGATTTTCTTGGGATTGACATGGTAGAAGACGAAGGAAATGAATATTTAACCAGTAACTAGACCCCGATAGAGAGATGACCATTTAAATCCTTTATATCCTTATAATACTCTTATGTTAATCATATATTGTAAACTCAGACGCATCTCCAGCTGTTATCACATCCATACTTCCTAATTAGGAAGCCATATCAGATATCGCCTAGATCCTCTTGAGGTTAGTCGGCTGCTCCGAATATCCTCAGCTACCCACTAGCTCAGCTGAAAGATCAAGCGGTTCTCTATTCATTAATCGGCTCATATTTTACCGGCCCGGTAGTCGCTCCTTTCAGAGGTCATACTGACCAGTGGAGAAGCGTTTGGTCTGCTGATAATGACACCGTGGGGCTATGATTGGCCAAAAAAAAGGATTCAAATGCGTTATCCCAATGGAGACTAGTACATACAGGTTGGAGCTTTGTGGCAAAGAGTCACTAATGGCCTCTTCATCCTTGTCCAGTACAACGCATAAGCTGCAGTATTAAGCGCCCCACTGCTGATGACAGAACCACACTAAGCCTCTCTCATCCTCAAAGGGTCCTATTTAGAGCCTTTCATTTTCCCATATTATATCAGTGATACTGAAGAGTAGACAATTCTTGGGCAGATCATGCAGCTTCACATGGACTCCGTACAGCAGGAAGACACAACACTACACTAGTCGAGCTATAACTCTGATGGCCGGCAAGAGGAGCTGAAGCTGAGGATGCTGATCTCTCTTGGCAACGAGGGGGAGCTGGCAGTATGGAGTATGGCATGGAGTACATGGTAGACTCGTTTCTCCATTACCCAGTGGTGAAAGAGCTTCCTGCATGGTTATCTCAAACCTCATTGTCCCGTGCAAGGACAAGCCTTGTTCCAATTTCCATGGATGGACGGCTCATATCGAGTCTTACAGATCATTCTTGGCTTATTCAGGCACTAGAAGTCAGAATCCTGCTCCTCTTGCCAACAACAAATGGAGTACATGTGATCAGCTAAGAGCAACACTGACGTTCTGCAGTATCTCAATATTTGCAATCTCTAGTCGCGACTGACCATATGCTTGCGGTCGTTCTTATCCTCATGCAGGCCTTTGTTCATGAACTAGATGGTCTTCGGGGGTCTTACCAGGTAGACCTGGGACCGTCTAATAAATATAGCTTAAGTATAGCTACGAACTTAGAATGGAATATATAAATATCAGGGCATTCTAATACTAATATAAAAATTAATAAAATAATAGCTGACCCCATCCTCTATTCGGCTAATTCGAATGGACCCTCTTTTCCTAATTGAAGTACCAGCGGTAGACTTTTGACCACAAATATATACACCGTCAACCCTGAATTCCTTCTGATTATCTCTAACATCAAATAATGCAACCTGATACCACAAGCAGCAATCCTTTGTAGTGCGCACTCCTTTGTCTCAGGGGGCAGGTTGCTTTCAGCATAGCGGCCCTAGAGGATGCTGACAAGGATTATGCCTGACTCTGCAGCGGAACGGAGGGAACTGATGTGAGGATATGACAGTTGTTTCAGCTGGGTCCACACAGACGTCTTTGTTGGCTGCGTAACTAAGTCATTAGAACATGTTTGGACCCAGGGTAAGCAGGAAACATATGTCTGTGGACCGTAGGCTTCGTAGTAACATTGGATTTTACCAGAAATATGCAGCCAAGGCGCATATACAGAGCTGAAGCCCCCCGCTCTTCTCGTTGTATTATGCAATTCATCTGAAGCTGAAAGTATGCACATATCTCGCTGTCTTATTGTCACGCTACACTGCTCAATGTCATCTTCAAAGCTTGCATCTTGACGCAACACTTGGAGCGCCTATCGGCTGGAGTCATTAGTCATTAGCAAAGATTTATGAAGTTCATGGCCATATGGAGTGTCACGGGCTCGGACTAGTAGATTCCAACGAAATGATGTTCCTATCTAAACTAGTGTAACCATCGACGGGAATATCTAATCTGGAGAGGAAAGAAGAAGAAAAATCTATCTACTGGAAGGAAAGGGGTTTTATCCATGGGTTGTGTGGCCGCGCTAAGTACTTGATTTGCTTGCTCCGATAGCGGCGTTGAAGCTTTGAGCTGTCACAGAGTGCATTCAACATGCTGGAGAAGAGTACCTAGCATTCCCAGCTTCCTCTGGTGTCAGTCCAGTATTGAAAAAGCCCTGTCACAGAAGACATATGGGATAATTTGGTTGATTGGGCAATGTGCCAGTTGATAATCCCTGTGCATAAAGAATAAGAAGGATTATCAGCATTGGAACAGATAGGCGTCCACAGGATGCCCATAGAAGATGTCCTTACCCATCAGCACATTCTGGCTGACCTTTGAGATTGCGAAACCCAATGATGGCACAGAGAATGTCACGTTTGCTATCTGAGTCTTAAGGTAAAAGAGCTCGATATGAAGTAGCAGACTGTGTCTGGGAGATCATACAATGAGACATTTTTGGGCCTTTAGGGAGGTTCACTGGAAAGTCTGGTCCTGCTTTCATTTGCCAAGGGATAACTTGTCCGTAAAAAACATTTCCTGCAGAAGTAGCATGCCTAGTCAAGTGCTGGTGATGGAGGACCAAAGTTGGATTGTCATAAATTGAACGAACATGCTCCCATGGCGAACATATCCAAATGTACCCAGTGATAACAGTAGGTGATGCAGAAGATACCCACATCCAGGGTGTTCTTCTTTTCACGCGTTTTGTGGCAAGTGTCTTGGCCGTGGTGCTCGGAGACATTTTATATGTGCTAATTTGAGCGGATATTAATCATGTACAATATAAGTATTGGTTGCAGCTGCCAAAGGAAGGATGATGACGGCAGTGACATTCAAGTGTTTCAGTTTTTCTAGCTGAGAGTCTGTTAGTTATCAATAGATTATGCTCCTTCATTTAGCTGGTCACTCGATTTGCCGATTCGTTTCGTCCGAAACTCGATGCTTATGCGGTCAAAGGGAATACCGCATGTCTCACTAGTCTAAGGCGAGCCCTTCCCAAAACATGACAGGATGCAACAACTAGGCGCGCGGGTTCATTATCAGAGCTTGGTTTTAAATGAGTCAAAGTCTCTCCAGGATGATTGAACTAGGCATGGCTGTCCTCTTGCGGCTTCGCGCTGCGGCTGATTTATGTCAGCCACAGTAGTTAACTGGTGAAGCGCTTGATCACATCCCATGTTCTAATGACGCAAAGGGCCAAAGGCTGACGTCTGAAGGACATACAAGATTTGTGGTTAGCTATGTGTTAATGAACAGCTTAGCCCTCTATTCCTATAGCTCTTCGTGTGATAGATTATGTTCTGAGGCTCTCTTCTCTCTGAAGCCGCCCCTCAGCGAACTGATATGATGGACGAATTTAACCCAAACCTTTATGTATAACGTTGCATGGACCGTCCTGCTATAGATTAGGGCTCAGGCAGCTCTACAGATATTGGATGATGAACACTCGGCTTGGTTTCCTTTGGATCGTGTGGACGAGTATGTGTCTCGTGCTGGTAATATTGGTGGGATTAATGCAAATATTGCCACCCTAATGCTTGCCAGCGAGATAAAGTAGATTTTTCGGAATCCATTGCTCCATCTTGCTGGCATTGCTGCGGCTCTCCCGAACCTGTCGCGATGCCTACCTTGTGATATCTGACTGGATAATGTTCTTCCTGTGGGTAACGGCGCCGGCCTCATACCCTATGACTTCGGCAAAGAAACAGAACATGATGGGTTCTAATTGTTGCGTCACGGACATGTGCTGGCTAGTACTGAGCCTATTGTTTGATCAGCAATTGAAGTATCAACTCACAGCGCTCAATGGTATCGCTACCTTCCTGCCGCATTATGAACGTATCCGGCATAAGCATCACGGAAACGGGGATTTCAATGACCCAGGGCAAGATCAGGATCACCTATACCAGGTGGAAGATTGTGTAATTGAATGTTCGGTTCAACGAGAACGGCGACCTGATTCTGATCGTCGGAGGCTGTGAAGCATCATCATGGATGAAAAGGCTATCTGCGATTTGCTGGAAATTAAGTAGTGCTAAGAAGCCTAGCATTAGTGCCGTTCATGTTAGCCTTTTAACGACCTGATGCCCGTGAAGACGTCCAGCAACAGTAGTTTAAGCAGTGGCAAGAAGAGCTGGAGGTAGTGCTACCAAGACCAGTACCGTAAAGCCCAATTAACCTGCTTGACTCTGGATAGCCTCAGGAATGCCCCCATTCCCAGCAGTAACTGGTTGCGAGTTGCAAAAGTGAGGAAACTTGTTGACTGATTTTTGAACCTGTACGCTGTCGAGTTGTTTGATAAATTTGTAACGCATCTTCTAGAATCATTGTATTATCTATACAGATATTATACAGAGTCAGATACCGTTACACATTAGATTTGAGAAATAAAATGAATTTTCTGAGTATCCTCACTTAGTTCAGCGTATCGTGTGGCTAGGATTTGAAAAGTCATCGCTATATGTTGGGGCATGGAAGGCAATATCAGTCACTACTAGAGAATATCATTGAATATCTTTCGTGCATTGGAGTTGCGCTGTTGATCCGTTTCGGAGATGTGGCGGGGCCGACGGGGTACCGATGTGAGTGCGTTTAGGAGGCAAAAGTTGATTAATGAATTATTTGGGGAATAAGAATTTGTGTTGGCTTGACTTTAAATTATTCTTTCGACCTGTTGCTACCCAAGCCATTATGTCGAAAAGCTTCAAAGTTGCCGTCCTCGGTCCCAAAGGACAGTGCGGACAGTATTTTGTCGATGAACTCCTATCACGATGGCACAGTGTCGTGGGAATGTCTCGCTCACCTCCCAGTACCTGATCAAATCCCGGGGGATACAGTGGCATTGCATGCGACTTTGGTGATATCCAAGGTCTGAGCATCATTCTATCCGAAGCGGGTTTTGATGAAGTTGTATCTGCCTTTGCACCACCGCTAGTCGACTTGAAAGACGTGTATAGACTGGGTCTGGAGGGTCATTGACCCATGGTAACATCAAGATGGCAATCATAAGGTCTACCTACCGGAGTCCAGTTATAAATATTGGTAGGGTTTTTCTATCCCCTTGGCCAGATATTTGATACTAAGTGCATTGTGCTTCGCTGCAGATGGTGCGAGATCTCTATACTACAAGAGTGGAATGCAGTTGTGTTATGATGAAGGGTTTGTGTTCAAACACTGATTGGTCCCTCTCGTGTATCATTCATAATGAAAACGCTGACAACCTATAGGTCCGCATGGCCATACGTCTATATGGACTACATTTTAACCCGCATGTTCGACCATGGACAGACTGGATTTCGTTACTTCATTCAACTTTTCAAATGAGCCAAATCCGATCGCGAGAACCCGGGATGTAAGGCACTTTGTGATTTATCCCCTAGAGGCGACCCATGACTAACTCACCGATTTCAGGGTTCTCGTGGCCAGTTAGATTCTGGGCAAATCAGCTCTCATGGAAAGCTAGACAAGTGCTAAGAGCCCGGACACTGTCGGGTTGATTCTATGCTCTCGCGTGGCTCTTTCAATGTGGGAAGGTGTCAAAAATATCCAGTGGTCTTTTCTATTCGCCGGTAATGGCCCCGGAATAGGTCTTCGAACTGGGAAGTACGAGGTCTACGTAGATGACAATGCCGGATCTGCTAAACCTGCCATCGACAATGGAATCTACAACGAGGATATGGCAGTTGCTATTGTGGATGAGGTTGAAAGTAAGAAGCTAACTCACAAGCATTGGACTTGCATCAGACCAGTGGGACTGAAGAAGTGGTGACTGTGCCGGAAAACTGGACAGTTCTCTATATAATAAAACAACGGAGTATATTTTCTTTCTGTAACATGTGTGGGCGCATTTATCTCTGTGAATAATAATCAACGTTGTTTTGCAACGTATTACTCCGTACAAGCTGGGGATTCCAGGCACATTGCTCAGCAACATATCCATTCACTATCCCCACTCACCCATAACTTATATTCTTATTCCGTTATAGATTTCGGCGGTCTCAGCTCCTGCGCCTCCTACCATTCTCTCGGGTCTGTCGGAACCTCACAGCACAGTTCCAAAGTGCTAATAGCGCCTCCAACATCATCCTACGCAAATAACTCGGTTGTTTCCTCCAGGTTCCGCCCTGCTGTCTCCGGTAGAAGCAACAACGTCCACAGAAGACCCAAGAATGTCAGAGCCGAAAAGAACCAAAATGTCCCTTTTGGTTGAAGCGCATCCTCAAGCAGCATAGACGGAACGGCCTATGAAGTTGGTGAGTATTTTGAATACATATGGCATGGTGCGGTGATGCGTACCTTGGACAAACCGTACCGATTGGCATAGTGAAAACACATCAAAAGACTGGTCCCGATTGCTCGAACGCGCAGCGGGAAAACCTCGGCGTTAATCAGGTATTGTATTGCGTTAAACCCCATAGCCCAGCCCACGCCTGTGAAATAGATGAAGACGATTGCTCCAATGGCTGCTCGCTTCATGGAAGGTGACTCCGTATCTGCGGAGGATGACTCCACGGTGAGATAGATGGCGATGTACAGCATGGCAACTTGCTGGATGAGGATGCCGGAGACTAAGGATCGCTTGCGTCCGATGCGGTCAATCAAGAAGATGGCACAAAGAAGAGAGGCTATCAGCTTGACGGCTCCCAGTATTGCGGTCGTGAATAGCTTTTCAGACTGGCCCACCAAGCCAAGCAGGGCGAATAACTCAGGAGCGTAAGCTGCTGTTTGTCAATACCGGTATCATGCGATAATAGAGGATAGACGCACTGGTAATCGAATTTGCTCCGGACCATTGGCTCACAAGTTGCTCTGATATGACAAAGAGGAGTCGCTTTTGGTTAGCTGTCACGAGAAACAATTCCCGCAAAGCACTGAGCCAGGATTGACCATTTGATTGCTCCTGTTCAATGTGCAGCTGACGTTGGATACTATCCATTTCCGACGAGATCAACTCGTGTCCTCCAGACAGGCCCCATAGCTTTTCCAGCGATATTCTTGCCTTTTCGTCCTGGCCGACCTTACACAGATACCGAGGGCTTTCTTCGCATAGATAGGAGAGCAGGAGTAGGGCCCCAGCGACGATGATTTGTATGCTCTGCGGTATGA
Source organism: Aspergillus sp. S3505 (assembly GCA_023627475.1). Taxonomy (NCBI): domain Eukaryota; kingdom Fungi; phylum Ascomycota; class Eurotiomycetes; order Eurotiales; family Aspergillaceae; genus Aspergillus; species Aspergillus sp. S3505. Next base: position 26,095 of record JAMAHJ010000018.1, on the reverse strand, counting down.
TCCACTGTTTTGCACTGCTGTTGGAGATATGCAACGAAGCGCCCCATGCGGAAAAGTACTTTTTCTGTTAGCAGGCAGACACTTAGCCCTTAAGAGTCAGACTTACCCCTATCATTATCCCGATGTACTCTGACATACCAAATAGACAGACCAAGAATCCCCTCACATTACGAGGAGCAATCTCCGCTAAATATGTAGGAGCAACGATACCAGCCTGCCCAATACCAAGTCCCATAACAAACCGTCCGCCGTATATCTGACCTAGTCTTCCACCCGCAGTGATCATGATGATCACACCCGTTAGCCACAGGACACATAATTGGCGCATGGACCAGAGCATTCCAATTCTTTCGCAGAGGACAAAGGCAATCAAGGCACCGGGAATACTGCCAATGTGGACCATGGACGTGATATTTGAGAGTCGATCCGCTTGCTCGGACGCACCGAGAGAACTCGTTCGGAGGTCGAATTCATTAATGAAGGATGGTTCGGCGACAGTCGTTGCGATGAGACCCTCGTCAAGTCCTACTTCTTAGTATGCTGTAACATTCTCTGGGAACACGGCAATTTACCTCTCGACATCCCGGAGAGCCCAAAACAGAGCGCTGCACAAAGCAATTTAAAGCTAACTTTCCCGACCACAGGGGAAGAGTTCCGTCGTCCCTCCATTATCATCATGAGGACTTCGAGCAATGCTAACAGGCTTAACCATGACTGTACGGCAGTAGTTGAACGAAAATGCTCCTGGAAAGGATGCTCCGTAAATGAATTGACTATGGTTGCCAAATTGGCAGACTGCGCTTTCTTATAAATACACAATTCGCTTGGATCCACCGGCCAGTCTATGTGGAGCTAAATGCCAGTAGCCCACTCAGCCCTATAAGGCTGAACTATTCCTGGATTCGGGGCAGATGCAAAATTTTGTAGCCTAGGGTGGACCGGCGTATCTAGAGAAAATACTTCTAGAAAAATTGTTCACATTGCATAATTACTCACGGAAACCCCTATAGTAGCGCTCTTCAAATGCAAATCTCTTCTAATTGCAGTAAAACCTGGGAATTCGTCAGCCATTATCCGCGGAGATAAGGCACCGGATGACCCACCTTTTCGATATATCGAACACCAACAACAATACCATCTTGGTCTTTTACGTCGGAGCCAAACGTATTGCTGTCTCCATTGTCGAGGCAGGTTAAGCAAGCTACTGTCAAACCAGTGTATCTGTCACCCATCGCACTGGGAAGACGGTCTTTGGCCATAGTTACCAGCTGTTTTTTGATGGCAAATGCACCTCGGCGCGAGTCTTTATCCATAATCGCGTCGGTAATTTCAAGCCCAGAACATGGGATGGCAGTATCACCATCGTACTGTACAAAAGATCGCCAAAGTGCAAGCTCCAATAGACACAAACCGAGACTGTAAATATCATGCTGCATGTTGTAGAAATCTTCGGGCCAGAGACCTTGCCGGGTCGGATGCCGATAAAGGTTCTTTTGCCACACCAGATCCCCTGACTTCTCTGTTGCTGCCCCGGATGGCCGGATCCTCTCAAAGCCACTGAGAAACGACGGGCCAAGTCGGTTCGAGCCGTCTGCGAAAACCAAAATCGTCTCCGGGCGGATGTTTTTGTGGACAAATCCTGATGTATGGACGAACATGACTGAACGAGCCAACTGCCTGGCTAGCTGCAAACGATGGCTAAGAGAACACCGAGGAGCTTCCGCCAAGATACTCCTGAGCGTTCTTGGTGAAGATAGTCCTTTTGGTACTTCGAGGATGAACTGGAATTGACTTTTATTATTCTCGTCAGGAAGTTCAATCACACCCTCGCATTTCAAGAGACCAAATGTCATCGGTTCCACGTTCAACAGAAGCCTTGCCAAATCGCGAACATATGTTTTGGCTGCCATTGCTCCAGTGAGGGGACCATAGTCTGTGCGGTCCAGTAACACCGTACGAGCACCATCACCGTAACTCGTGATGGTCATGTTAGTCCCGGGTATTTCGTGTGCGGATCCTACTATATGGGACGTGTCCATGAATACTGATCTAGCATGACAGGTCCCAGTTAATGAAACCTCCTTGATCACCTCTCTCATCCGTTTGAGTCGGATTGTGGAAGAGCTGTTACTTGGCAGGTGATCTCTGAGTTGCTTGTCGACGGCAGGGCTAGCGATACGTGTAATCAGGTACCACGATGGATCAAATCGTCTTTGCCAATCTTCTAAATCCGTGACGGCTTGCTTTAGATGTCTCTTGATATATATTGCCCTGACCTTCCGGAGCGTATTGGCATCCGGTGCTGCTAACTCCTTGACGTGTCGGATAGTCTGAACAGCGGCTAAAGTCTTCTTTTCAAGTCTTTGCAAGGCGTCAAAGTAATGTGGCTGAAGGCTTGCATGGAGTGTGTTCCAAAGGACTCTAAGAGAATCGAGTTGAACTTCAGTCTTCAGCCACAATCCTTCCACCACGAGTACAATCTCGTCTATTTCCTCCTCGAACCTTCGATATTCTCGGCATATACTGATAAGCTCACTTCCATAACTGCTAAAGAGTCAGTCATCTGGGCAATCTTTGGGGGTCCTATGATCTCCTCACGTAATGCACAGATCCAAAGCACTGAAGACCGCAAGTCCCAAGCTTGCAGGATCCATAGTAATGGCTGATACGAGGAATAGTAATAACTCAATTTTTACATAAAATTTGAGCAAGAAAAATTTACCAGAGTGAATTTATGAGCCAGAAAAGCGAATATTGCATTGCTGACGCGGTCAGACGAGGCTGAAACTTGCCATGCAGTCACCTGATTAACGAGGCTCTTGAAAATACCTTCTCTCCATTAACACAATTATCCTCCAGTATCATCTCATATCCTCTCTAAAGTTCTACAAGATGGAAGAAGACGAATTAGTGAAGCGATACAATTTGGACGCGTCAGTCCTAGGGGATTTGGTACAGCGATACAAGCTGAACGTGTCCGTCCTGGGAGACCGAAATCGCGAGATCCTCCATGTGCCCTCTAACGACCAGTCACAGGAACAGGAAACTATCACGAAGATATGGCAGCAGAAACGTGCTCTCGCTCAGCACGTATATCTGGAGGAGTCTCAATTTGGCGAACTGCGGGCTATCAAGCAGGTGCATTGGAGAGATGTCAAGAGAGACCTGAGGGAGCTTCATGTCATGAGACGAGTGACAGAGGTATGAGCAGATAACTATGCCAAAAAGAAGATTGTAAGGATTTTGAACGACAGCTGACACTCTATCGCACTCTAGGAGCATGTCTTCTTTGTTCAGTTCCTCGGATGGTTCTCGACTCCTGATTATATCTATTTCGCGATGGAGTATTGTCCTCTTGGCGATGTTTTTCAGTACTTTCAAGATCCGGTTTCTGAAGCAGTGACTCGTAATATCTGTGGGCAATTGCTGGAGGGACTAGGGAAATTGCACGAGATGGGGATTACGCATCGGGACATCAAGCCTCAGGTATGTTCTTCATGCGGTTACCGTGCAGCTCGTCTGATCTGTCTGGATAGAACATTATGGTAGTACAAAAGGACCCAATATGGGTAAAGATTGGTGACTTCGGAATCAGCAAGCGCGTCATAGAAGGCGAAAACAAAACCGACCTAAGAACTCGTGCTGGAACAGAAGGGTATAAAGCTCCGGAAGTGCTTCAACTAATAGATGAAGATCAAGAGGACTCGAGCTACACATGTGCCGTTGATATATGGTCCTTGGGGTGCTTCCTCTATTACATTCTCACGAAGACAACCCCATTCCAGACAGATGCAATGCTTCGCGACTATTGCCGGGGCCGTATTCAATTTCCCGAGACATTACTCACTGATCGAGGGGTGTCTCGGTCCGGCAGACACTTCATCAAGCACCTCATGGCTCTTTATCCTCATGAACGGCCGCAGGCTTCAAAGGACCTGGTTTCTGATTGGGTAATTACGGAGGAAAGTCAAATCTTCGAAGCTGATAGCTTGCAAGGAACGAGTCGCGAGGTAATAAGACAAGGAAAACGTCCGGAATATGTCACAGACCAACTTTCCGTCAATACCAACCGAAACGAGCCACTTTATGTTCAACCTCAGCCTAATGGGGCCAACGTTGACGACGAAATGGTACAAACGCATGCATCCCTCATGAATATCTTTCGTACTAAGAAACCTTATTAGAACTATCAATCTTCAGAGCTGTGGCTCATAATGAAAGACGCCGATGCGGACATAGGAAGGATACGGTCGTTACTCGTGTCCGGGGCCAACCCAAATAAGTTACGAGATGGACATACAGCTCTACACAACGCAGCAGAGCGAGGATCTACAAGAAGCATGGAGCTCCTGATTACATACGGAGCAAACGTGCAGTTAAAGACCATACCACACAAAGAAACAGCCTTGCACCTAGCCACTTACGATGGTGATATTTCGAAGCTACGATTACTTCTCAAGCAACGAGCCGATATCGATGCTCAAAACGCAGATGGTGATACTACGCTACATCTAGCTATCCTTAGGTTCCGCACGACTGAAGCAATGGCATTACTCCTCAGCAACGGAGCATCTACAGAAATCAAAGGGCGCAATGGGTATACGCCGCTGCAGTACGCGATCAGTCTCGACCTGGAAGAAAAGGCTAGGCTCCTTCTGGATCATGGTGCTATTCCAAACGTGCAAGATAAATATGGACGCACGCCGCTGCATCAAGCCATTCTCTCCGATAAGATTAGTTTGGCATTTCTCGAGAGGCTAGTGGATATGGGAGTCAATATTGACCAGAAAGACAAGAACAAGCGCAGTCCATTATACGAAGCGGTAAAATGCAATAAGCGGGGTATTATTCAGTTTCTGATTGACAGTGGTGCAAGTCGTGAGATTGGTTCTTCTGGACTGGAGAGGCAGTTGCAGTGGATGCAGTTTTGGAAGGAGCTCCCGTGGCCGTTTCGTAAATAATACTCCAGAGTCGGTTTTTACTTCAGTTGTTGATAATGATTGTATTGCGTGCTTTCATGATATAGACATTTCTAAATCGATTCGATCCAGTGCATTCTACCCTTTCCATTCTCTCGACCCAAATGTAGACGTAAAACTTCAAGAAGAAAGACAAAAGAAACCCTTGTCTTTTCAATCGCGAAATTTGTAGAAATATTGATAATTTTCTTTCCACAGGGGTGCATAGTTCAATCCAGATACAGCGTCCACTGACCTGAATAATGACCAATCACGAAGTTGATGAAGCGTTGGCATCGCCCAAAACAATCATCCCAACGCTATATTTGGACTCCTCAAAAGGCTCAAGAGACACATCCTTTCGAAGAATATAGCGGTTAAATACATATGGGAGCTCGACAAAGAGACGGTACGATACCAAGTTTCTCGTCGAAGTTTGGAAGACCCTGTGGATCTCTTCCAGAGGGCAATGCCGAGTTTCCCTCATGAATAGGTAGATCATCAGTACAGTCAAAATTGCAAAGCCACTAATCACTTTTCGTGATTAGTAAGTTTCGTAGATTAATAGAAATGTGCTGGACACTCACGCCATCAAAGTTGGATGAAGAAACCAAGATTTCCATGAGCTAGCAGACACCGCCTCAGTGATTAATTTGAGTGCATATAAAGCCGATAAACTAAGAGATGCGCCTAGGTCTACAAGTAGAAACAATGTTAGCTGTGCTTTTGGGAGCTGAGCAGCGATACCTACCGCGATGGCTTAAAGGGAAAACCTCAGCCAAGTACGTGAGCGGTATACAATCACCAACAGCCAGAATAACCCAAAAGATAAACTGGAGAATAGTCCTGCTGAAAAAGTCTGCATCATCTTTATGCGTAAAGGTGCCAAGAAGACCAGCAAGAAGCAACGGCCAAAGAAGGTGAGGCATTGTTTTCATAAGCAATCCGCGTCGACCGGAACTATCAATGGCATATGTTGCAAACACCCTGAGGCCGAATATAATACATGCTGTAAGTAGTAGCCCAACGAAGATAATCAAGAAATTGATGGTGAGATGCGGATCTGTGGCAAGTGACTTAATTCTCCATACTAAGTTTTCAACGGGCACTATCTGTACGCCGGCAAGCAATGGGTAGATGTTAACAATGACAGAGGACAGCAGTACGCGCCTCAATTTTGGTAATGTAAAGAGCTGGCAGAGACTGCCAGTGAACTCTGTATACCTATAAGTTTCTTGTTCGGGAAGAGTTTGAATGTAAATGTTGTATAGGTCGCGTGCAGCCTGTATTTCTGTTCTTCGTAGTCGACACAGAGAGGCATAGGCTTGGGATATTCGTCCGTTTAATACTAGCCAATGAGGTGATTCAACTGATTTCAAGATGAAAACCAGAGCGAAAAGAACTGCTACAGCATTGGTTACGACAGCCAATGATGTAGGAGAGCTGACGTATGGCAAAAGCTGTGTGCTGAAGGTATAGCTCACTACTATAAGCCTTCAGACATGTCAGAGATAAAGTCATTTATAATTTCTGCTTTTGAAGAAATACTTACATCTGAAACCATGCTATCGCACGTCCACGAGAGCGAGAGGTACTGATCTCTGCTACATACACAGCAAAGGTACAGATCAGTACCCCCACAACAATACCATGCAGTAGCCGACTGACAAGCAGCCATCTCCAGCTACTCTCAATCCTGAATAGGGAAGCCACGATGCTCAGAACCATAGAAGCCATTATAGCCCCACAGCGTCCGAAGCGCCTGTTCAATAATCCTGTCCACCAACATCCGATGAACACAAAGGCCACAGTAGGAGCACTGTATAGATTGTTAATACGCTACCAGACCCGAACTATAGAAACTTACTGCTCCATTACTTTGCTCCGCCATGCTGATTGCCAAAGCTGATCCTGGGCCATGTCGGCAATAATAAGGAAATTGCCTTGTCCCCTGAACTAGGGATTAGTAATGAGCCGGCTTCACAAGTGTCATGGCTAGTACATACAACGCAATCGCTCCAAGATAATAGGCAAGGAGTGTGGAAGTATCAGGGATGTCTTGATTACCGTAAATCCAGCGCCGTGCTTCGATCTTTTCACCACTCAGTGCTGCGGCTTCTTCATGGTTCAGACCCTCAACAAGCCAAAAGCTGTCGGCAGAATAGGACACCAATGCGCCCTTTCTCAGTAGATCTCGTATATCATGCATATTATATTTGGCTGCGAACTCGTCCACGCTGAGCAGGAGCTGACGTTTATTCACTCTCGATATACGGTGGTAATAGTCCTCACTGGCAAGCCCAAGTCAGCAAAACTGTAGAAGGGCAATAAAAGTTGACAAATTCTGACGCCTCGACATTGTCCCGTTGCACTTCTTCGTCTTCCGTTTGTTCACAGAACCGAACTTCCTCAGAACCAACTTGGTGACTTCTAGTTCCCCTTCCCGTCGATGTCGTTATCCATCTTGATATTACCGACATTCTTAGAGGATAAGCTGATAGGTGTTGCAACAGAGCACATTAATTGCGTTTTATCACAAAGAAGAAAGAAGCAAGATTCACGAGGCTGTGTCTCGGTCACTCAAAAGCCTCAGCCTCGCAGGGCACGTGATAGAGGACATAGCCTCATTTTCACTGCTCTATAATTGGCTCTCTTCACACCAGGCTGACGTTAATGACAGGGATATGAAGACGAACCATTCTTCTGAGACATCTGAAGGACATCTCATCATAGAAAAGGAAACTGTGAGGTCCTGAGGGGGAAAACAACGCTGATGTTAGTTCTATGATCCGATATGGACTCAACCATCAAATGTTCTTTAATGCTATACTAGCTCGGCTATAATGGAACACGGGGACAGGGGCTGAAAGCTGAGGTTTGGATATTTGTGTACCTCCGACTGGGTGAAATAATAGCCTACACAGGAACCAGGGCAGTCCTATTATAGACATACCATCAGGATCTTCGGCCTCAATTCACCCAACGGCCGAACCCAAAAAGCTGTAAACAATCCTGAGCGATCGGGCAGTGGGGGGCCTCGAAAAGTCAACCCTAAAGCATTTGATCGCAACACTCACTGAGTTGGTAAGTATTAATGTTATGTGAACCATTCGCACCTATATCAGCCATATCCCAGTTTCATTCTATTTCTCGACTTCCGTTTCAGGAGTATCTGTAAAATGTACACCAAATCAATGCGCCGCGTCATTGACTACGCTTAGGTATTCATCGTTTGAGGGGGTAAAATGGGAGAATTTTTACCCTCGTTCAAGCAACCAAAGAAATATATTAACCTTCCAGTATGCCTCGCATGGCTTCAGCACTCAGATTGGGTTTGGCCGGTTTCGCATTTCTGGCCGTGGCTCAATCCGCGACACTGAACGAAGTCTGCAAGCCCGTCTATGTTCAAAGCCATCTGCCCTCCAACGATGTCTGTCCTGGTATCACCATCTTGTCCCCCGTACTGGCAAACCCCTTGTTGAACGCCTCCGAGAGCGGATCCGTAAACTAACCTGACTCTATTGTCGATTACTGCAATGTGACTTTCTCCTATTCGCATGACATGTGTTATACTAGTTATGCAGATGAGATCTTGCTCATAATAATTAAGAGTTTGAATTCTTTTCAAACCATTTAGCCTAGGTACCTAGATATTTCGCATTCATAGTTCGAGTAGGCATGCCTCCGGATCCATCCCGCTGACGACCGATTTTTGTCTCTACGCTGGATCATATGCTCACCCAGGACATGGAATTCGAGGGCTATTCCTTCCCAGCAGGGAAATGATTTGTTGGGAACGAGGTTGCCATCGGCTGCGAATGTGACCAGCCGACCGAGTTCAATCCAGAACGGTGGCTCAATGGTAAGGAGATGGATATCACGCATGGTCTTTGGCAATTTGGTGGAGGACGATGGATCTGCGCGGGTTGCAAGTTGGCGTAGAGAAGTCTGTTTCTCAACATTACACGTCTGACATATTGCTTTGACTATACTACAGTACGTTTATATTTCCCCAATTGATTTGGGAAAACGTCTGGTAACTAAACCAGACGGGTCCGTATGACAGTCGACATGTGAACTACGATACCATCGAGGAGCCTCCAGCGCTTCCTAAGGTGAGAAGCGAAGAATATGTCGAATTAATTATGAATGAAGCATAAAAGCTTGAAGTTTTGGAGGTGGCGCTACAAGAGTATGAAGAGGTTGAATCGTGGCGGCCGGAGTACTAGGGTTTAGGCTATATATCCCGCGGGATTGATCCTTGGGACAGCCAAATGTAACTTTGTACAAAAATACAACTATACTCGTCTTTCGAAGCCGCGTAATGTTCTGATTAAACCTGAAGAAGAAGACATTATATACCCATTCTGTACCCCTGAATATCCCGGAAGAAGCAACGATGGCCATTCAATGCTTAGATGAAGGGCACGTGCGCCGCTCTCCTTATCGGGAAATCCCGTGATCACCAGCCGGCTGAATATCTGTCACAGACACAGAGCACTAAATTGACATCCATACCTATTGAATCCTAAATAACCGACTGTATCGATAAGAAGAGAGCAATTGATATATATCCGACCCTCAATGCACCCTATGTTCACCAGGTATTGCTCTTATCGCGGTTGTTGACCCATCTCCTTCCCAATCGGTGTATCAACGACAGCAGGGAGAGATTCAACGCCAGAGAGAATTGAGCTCCCCTGTTTGATACCAAGCCTCAGTCTATCATGGCTTGGTCACTTCCAACTCCGGTCTCTAATGCGCCATTATCCCTCCCTGGTGTATCTTATTTCATCGCGTCGGCTGGATTTCCGACGTCTGCTTTTTCGTGAGTTTCTCAAGCCTTTGACGGACAATATAACTAACTAAATCCAGGGCATACTATTATTCACCTGCAAAGCCAACGCGGCAGCCTCAGCCAATGATCTATGACCCAGTTCTGAACATCACGTTTCCCCACAACTTAACAAATCCAGATACGATACCAGTCGACAAATCGGACCCAATCTATTTTCCGGATCCACTCAGGGATTTGTCTTATACGCAGAAGCATGCATTGATTGAAGAAATAAAGGTCAATGTCCCAAAAATCCTGCAGTCAGACGCCACAGAGGACAGCTGCGCCAAATGCAAGAAGGCCTTGGCAGCAGCCAAGCCTGCCGCTCTATATGCGCCGACCTGGGTACCAGATGCTATGATTTCACTATGTCAAGAATACCAGTTTAAATCGAATGATAGCTGTGAGAGTGACTTTGCTGCGTCGATCTTTGGAGCGACTTGGACGCAGGTGCTGGCATATGCAGACGTCGAGGGACTCGATGGCGACTATATCTGTAACTTTTTCAACCCTTCTTCCTGCGCGAAGCCGAAGACGAGTCCATTGGATACGGCAAAACTCTTTCCCAAGCCTAAGCCAGAAAATGCGAGTGTGCCTAAGCCCAGCGGCGAACGGGTCAAGGTGCTGCACTTGTCAGATATCCACTTGGATCCACGGTATTCGGTGAGCTCCGAAGCGAACTGTTCGGCTGGAATGTGCTGTCGTAAGAATGAATACAATGCTCAATTTGAGGATCGAATTCTTCTACCTGCATCCGCGTATGGCGCATACAAGTGCGACACACCATATGATTTGGCTTTGGCGGCTTTGGAATCGATTGGCCCTTTGACCGGAACCGAAACGAATGGCAGCTCTCTCGCTTGGACATTATATACGGGTGACCTGGTCTCCCATGAGCCCGAGAATCAGTTATCCCAGAAATATGTCGAGTATACAGAGACCAGCATCTTCGGCATGTTGAAAAAGTACCTTGGGGGACCAGTCTTCCCAGTTTTGGGGAACCATGACACTGCTCCATCCAATATCGACTCACCACATAGACTCCCGGGACGCCTTGGAGAACAACAAAGCTGGAATTTTGAACATGTTGCGGGGTTGTGGAAGCATGAAGGGTGGATCGATGCAAAGACAGCAGACGAAGCACGGACACAGTACGGCGGTTATTCCATCAAGACGCACTACGGCCTTCGCCTTATTGCATTCAACAGTGGTAAGCAAATCAGATACCACCGTATATTTAAACTAACAACGACAGATTTCTGGTATAAAAGCAACTATTTAAACTTCATCAACACAACCAACCCCGACAACTCTGGCACTTTCGCCTGGATGATTAACGAACTCCAACACGCAGAAGACAACCACGAACGAGTCTGGATAGTCGGCCACATTCCCAGCGGCTGGGACGGAAGCAACGCACTCCCCAATCCAAGCAATCTCTTCTACCAAATAATCGACCGCTACTCTCCCCACGTCGTCGCAAACGTCTTCTTCGGCCATAACCATGAAGACGAGTTCATGATCTACTACGCCAACAATGGCACCATTCAGAACAGTAATACAGCGTTAACAACCGGCTGGATAGGCCCCAGCATCACGCCCCTCACAAACCTAAACAGCGCCTTCCGCCTCTACGAAGTAGACACCGGCGACTTCAACATCTACAACGCCTACACCTTCTTCAGCAACGTCTCCGAATATACCTCCCTCCACGAAACAGGGCCAACCTTCCGCCTTGAATACTCCACCCGCGAAACCTACGGCCCCGCCGCGAACTGGGACGCAAACGCACCATTAAATGCGACATTTTGGCACCGCGTGACGGAAAGCATGGAGAAGAACTTGAGTCTCGTGAGCTGGTTTAATCACCTGCAGGGGAAGAGGAGTGTTAAAAGTCCGGCGTGTGATAATGAAGCATGTCAACTGGCGAAGATTTGTTATATGCGGAGTGGGAGTTCCGCGTTGGGGAGGGAGTGTGTGCAGGGATACGGGTCTGTTCAGAGTGATTTTAAGGTATAGAGATTGGATTGGGCATTAATGCCTCGGGACTTTTTAGCCCTAATGGTGTCCTGTCTATAAGTTTGCGGATTTTTTTTTTCGGCCTGACTTGCATGGATAGACTATCGTTCAGGACCATAGGCATGTGCATTCACGACGAAAGATATAAATTAATCAATAATCAATTACCCAGAATACAAGGACAAATACATTAAATCAACTCTGCACCGTACACCAGAGACATTGAACAGAAGGTATTATTTCGAATCCCGTTTCCACTCATCAAACCATTCCACCACTTCACTCCATCCCCAAGATTTTATTAGTTGACGTAAGGCATATTCGCCATATTAAGTAGTGCTAATCGTCCCGTAAGAATTACTATCGATATAGAGGTAATCATTATGCATTAGACGTCCAATGGCGGTCGTTTTCTTGTCGTTTCTCCTCTTTTACGTCGCCCTATTTTAGTACCTAACATCGGCTAGAGACTTTGGCGCACGTCGATCTGTACATTCATGTTAATCGCGATTTTGCTTTCACTAATTCTTTGGGAAAACCAACCTAGACCTGGGCCATGCTGGGCCGGCTGGGACGAGCAGGACCAGTACGGGGACGCATACGAGAACCACCGGACTGGCGCCACTGGACGAACGAAAGGATCATGGAGGCGGTATACCCAGCCCAGGCAAACCAGAGGAATGCCACGGAGGCCTGAGCCTCGCGGCAACGCTTGGTACGGTCTTCGGCGCCGTTGGTGATTTCGTTGTTGAGGGTGTATTCCTGCAGGATTAGTATCGTTATTGCAATTTTCAATATTGTGGTGGAGACGCACATCGTTGGAGCAGTCGTGGCACTCCAATCTTGCAGCCAAGGCGATACCAGAGGTAAGGAAGAAAATGGCATTGAGGGTGTCCAGGACGATCAGGATGATGGGGTGGCCCGACCAGTCCGTGTTAAAGGATGCCGGGACAAGATAAAAGAGGGTGAACATGGAGAATGCGGAGGTGAACATGGCATAGTTCACCGTCGCGGGGTTGCCGGAGAAGGCCTGGCTGATCATGTTACCGATGAGAGCCATGACCAGCAGAGTCCATATGAACTGACTGGTATTAGTTTGGCATATTAAGTTGAGACGCTAGCAGAGCATACCTGCCAGGCCCGAAGGCCCATCTGAATTCCTCCAATAGCCATGATGATTCTCTTTGCTGTCGTGCTACCGTTCAGGAATGTAAAAAGAGTAAGAAAGAGCAACAAGAAAGACTACAGTAAATAGCAGACAGCACAGTGGAGGTTCAATCCAATCGAAGTGATCTAGGCATTGGGAAGACAAGGCGACTTTTTATGTTCGGAATGCCCGGCGATGCGACGATGACGATATGAGAACTCTGCTACGTCATGTGTCGACTGGCCAGACGATGCTGGCTCTGGATGAAATCACCATTGGCTTACTTTTCAAGCAAAGAGACGAGTCTTGACGAATTGGGAACGTGGAGAGCAAAGGTTCTGGTCCGAGTGTTCAATTGCTGTCGGATCGGCATCCTTTGCTGATCAGTATGGAGGGGTAGATCTCGTATTGCACTTCACATTCCTCGCAGCATTAATACATACCTATCAGTGCAGAATTCAATCAACTAACTAAACTAGAATACCAAACATTCTGACCGAGTGAAATGACATCCGCCGCCATCCGCTCGTGAAGTCTCGATGTCGTCACGGACAGTACTCACGTAGCTACAACATCGCATCCTCAACCAAAGCTTATTCAAGGCCCGCAATAGCCTGACTCGGTTATTTTCACTTCAAGAGCTCCCCGTGCTATCCGGTGCTGGCCCAAGTGGACCTGGTGTCTTGGACATGGTTGTATCCATCCTTTTCAGGTAATCGCATACCTTCCAATGTCCGAATCATCCTGAATCACCATCCACCGCTTGCATCGGTCCGGTTCTTCCCCTTGACCTGCCAGGTACCGACGTAGAAATGTCGATCTGATATCCAAGCTGAGGTAGGCACGATGCCTACTCGCAAACGATACCGACCTTCAAAAGCTAATTCATGAACGAAACATCTCCCACTGAATGCCCATACAGAATAGCCCAAAGCCTTGATGCTTATCGAATCAATGTTCAATGTCTGCAAGATGTAGCACCGGTATTGGTCATCCTAAAGCTCCGATTCAGCTTGCATTACCCTTGCATTGTCCATTGTCGTTCCATGAGTACGACAACTGCAAGAGGCCAGTCACTTGCCCGAGCATAGTATTCATTTTGGTACTGAACGGTTTCCCTGGGCGCTGGGCGGTTTCTCTAACCCAGACAGTCAGATGCCGAACTGAACCGTTCGTGGTTACTTGTTGCCTGTCATGAGTATTCCAAGGTTAGCCACAAATGATGCTTATTAAATCTCCACATCATTCATCCAGTTTTACGGATCTCTACGGCTTTTGAGCAAAGGTAATAAAAATTACTTTTTGAAGTGTTGATTGTAGTTTCCTTGCGCGGTCACTCTTAGGGTCGATGTCTTGGAAAGAGGTCCAACCTCTGTTGACTGGAGACATGCTTGGTAGAGACGACCTGGGAATTCAGGTACACAAAGAAAAAAGTGGGAAAATTGGGCCATACAAGGGTATTTATAAACATGGAAAGTGAGATGCTCTGTATTACATGCATACTGTCAGACTGATGCAGCATATATCACCCTTCTGAAGGCCAATTCCCACAGCGACTCTTTCGAGTTAGGAAACCAGCCTCAAAGCGAATGACGTTTGCAATTTTCTTTATTCCATTCGTATGTTGACGCCTCGCTCATGGGCAGGATCGAGGCGCATATGCTTGATGGTACAGTATACAAAGATGGGGTAACAGGGCAGAGACGAGAATAGACGGGGTATCGATATTTTTATATTAGGGTCATTTCATTATGAACAAGTTCTTTGTTCATGGAACTTGTTGGATACTGCCAGAGATTTTTACAAAACTAGAAGACTAGCATGACAGAAAAGAAAAAGACTGACAAGGATGCGTGTCATACACTGACATCATGTATACCAGGACAGTGGTTGGTTTGATTAGGCAATTACCAAGATAAGAAGAGTAGAATAGTGAATTGTATCAAGATCAGAATAAAAAAAGTTACACAGAATTGAAAGCATCGTCAACGTCGCCAGCACGTTTCCTCATACGCCACGCCGTGCCGTCGTATACACAGCATCATCATAAAAGCATTAGAAATAACAACATAACAGGGGCATCAATACGTAGCAACAAGAAATAGAAGAAAGAAAATATAGGGGCACGATAGGACCTTTGCCAACGCCCCGGAACTCTCAAGATGCAGGTTGAATGCACGAATCAATCAGTGAACGCCACGAACCAACATAAAGAACAGCAAAGGAGCCCAATAACGAAACAACGAAAAGCAATTAAAAGAGACAAAGGAAGAAAAGCTAATTATAGTAAGAAAACGTGCTCAGACCTCCATCGAATCAGCAATCTCTTCACTCATCGCCCGAACGCCGCCCTTCCTGGACCTTGATCGGGATTCTTCGTCACTTAGGGCATACTGGTCGTATTCACTGTCACTTGTGTGCCCAACCATGTCTGCAACGTCGCCCAACCAGTAGCGAGCTCGCTTGCTGGAACTCAGGTCCGGCGTCAGGTAACCATCATCGAATGTACGTTTGCCCGTTGGTGTTGCGACAAAGCCTTCAGTGTCGGTGGGCGTGTGGCTCAAGATAGGAATTGCGCGGAAATAGAGATAACACACGCGCTTCCGGAGCGGGTTGAAGAAAAAGTAGTGGAGACTCCAAATCGCACCATCATCTGCGCCCGATGGGTCCTCCTCGGGGGTGTAGGTGTATATCGAGCACTCCTTCAGCGTCATGTGCTCATCGATAATCCTCCACATCCTCGGCCCCCATGTGGAAGGGGCACTCGCGCTGTATGAACCAGATAGAGTAGCTGGCGACGGGGGCGTTAGATCCATGTTCTCACGCGGGCGCAGGTTGAACAGCGTAGTATCGATCGTATTCATGACTTTCTTCAGATTCCGCTCTCGATGGAAATCCGACGGGCGCAGAACATGAGAAAAGTCATAATCGGGGTGGCTAGCGTTGAGAGTTGCGATAAGGTAGGCAAATGTGCGGCGGCTTCCGTGATCACTCAGCGGGCCGAACGGACTGGAGCGCGAGAGGTTAAGAGTAGACGCGGCGTCCGATGCGTGGGGAGGTGATAGAGAGGCGGAGAGACGAAGGACAGATTCATATTGTGCTTCCAGTGACTGTTCAATATTCCTGTACAGTTTGCGATCGGCTCGAGCAGCCTTGGTTATGTAGAGATCGCATCCTCCGGTTATGTTGCAGTCCGCGGTATCGAAGGTGAGGGAACTTGTAATGTCCTCAAACTCGGGCAGGGGGATGTACTATGAAAGCAGTAGATGTCAGCGCCACAGACAAGCATATGTATTTCATGCGCCATGTTCGTACCTTCATCGTTGAGAATTGCGGTCAATGTCGCAGATGCTGATAACAGGCGTGGTGATGTCAGATAAGCAGATCCTAGGGAGAACCTAAGACAGGCGCGTTCTGTCTAAGAACAAAAGCAGGATGTCAATATAGCTGAAGATTCCCGGTCGATATATCAGAGCGATCCTTCGTGAATAGTCGGTCAAGCTGATGGTTTGTTGTCCACTTGAAACGTAGCCGATCGGGGCGACCGGGGTACGGGAGCAGGTTACAGGGATGAGATGGGGTAAACAAAGTTGCCTAACAGTTGGTTTCTGCAAAGACATCCATCACAGATACACAAAATAGTAGATGAGGATGAAATGCAGAGAAAGATGAGATGAACAAAGAGGCCATTCGGGGGTACTTGGATGGTATGGCTGGTTGCTGGTTGCGCGTTGCGGCCGAGGGGGTCTCGGTCACGTGGCACCGCGCTCGGCCAGTGATATCATGCGCCGACTTCACGGTCCGGAAAGGGGAGATATCACGGCTTTCTCTTTCTTGGGTCGGGCTGTATTTAGAACCCGGCTTTGGAAAGGTTGGCGATCACTGCCTCGGGATCCTGATTTTGTAGTCAATGTCGTATTAATTAGTCTGAAAATCATAAGTAGTAGTAGTAGACAACGCCTATGTAGCCGCGCCCCAATGGCAGTATACACTCTGCAAACCGGAAACAGAAACTAAATCAAACATGTGCAAAACACAGAAGCCGCTTAATATGAACAATCAAAAGCCTCTACATGATCTTCGTAACCACGTCCTCCTCAACCTGAGGGATCAGTGGTATTAGCTCATGTGGACACGTGTGCTCCGGCAGACAAATTGACAGAAGAAAAGGCGTTATGGGAGGTGGGAGATTGTGTTTGTAGGTATTAGGATATTAGGATAGCAGCGAAGGAGGATCGGGAATGGGGCCGGGTCAGGGAAGGAAACAAGAACGCTGGACGGGCAGGCGAGCTGCAAGGCAAGTCCGACAAGTGCATTGCCAGCTTATCCTCACGCATGTGCGGCAACGAGGGACATAGCTTTTAAGGTGACGAACTCACCTCCATGTCTTCCAAGCTGTCCTGTTGACTTATGCACCGCAAAACATTCTTCTTGCTGCTTTCCTGCATCTCTCCCGCCAGCAGGAGTTCGTCCAGAATAAAGTAAGCCTTTTGGAAGTTGAAGATGATATCGAGCTCGCAGACATTGCCGTAGTATTTGTCCATTTGTTCGACGTATCGGTGAACGGTTTCGAGGGTGATCAGCTCGTTGTCGGTCGAGGCGCAACCGGCGATGAAAAAGAGGGAGGCATAACGACGGTAGACGACTTTAGAATCTGCATAAAAGATAATTCAGCAGTCAGAGGCAATCCTCAAAGGTGAGAGCAAGTAGTGGTCGTGATATACCTTTGTACTCAAGGAAGTTGCACATCCGCGTCCGGCGCGAGAGCACAAGCTGAGTCACATCCTTGATGATCTTGGCCTTTTCCTTCGGGGAAAGAGTGGTAAACCATTTGGCAAGACGCTGCGAAGGAAGAGTTTGTGGTTAGTCCAAACGAGCTTCTCCAGCAGAATCCGACAAGTGGGTGGGCCACGAGACGAACCACTTTGCCTTGTCTCGACAGGAGAATCAAGTAACTAGTCAGATCGGCCTCGTCAGTGAATGTCCATAGATTCGCATAGTAGGCGGCAGTATCTTCTCACTGGATAGCCATGATTATTTGTGTTAGTTGGTGAGAATTGGCGAGAAAAGGGTAGAGGGGCTCCGACGGGGTTGTTGTGGACAGCTACGAAATCACTGAGGCTCTCCGAAGAAATTATTTGCGGGCCTCTGTTTGGTGGCCCCGGCTGCGGTCAGCAACACTGCTGTCGCTGTCAGATGCTTACACAGGCATCGTTTACTTTTTGTTCCCATTGGAAGTTAGTCTAAGGCTTTACTGTGTATTCTGCAGTAAAATTGCTACGGAATGGAGTTCTCAATCGCCGGCGACCACTATTTCGACGACGACGGAGATAGAAACTCGATTACGATGGCCCTTGACCCTTGACCACTATAACGAGCAGGAACGTGTTTGCTACCCAGGCATCTATTACAATCTTCATATATGTTCCTCGGTGGCTCGAAGATCAAATAGCATGCTTCTACACCACTACCCGTCAAATCCCTGGCTAGGACCTCATTGTCTGGACATTTCCACCCCTTATCAGGCCAGTCCCAATCGCGTTCGTCAGAAACAGGCATCTTACTTCCAGCGATGCAATCCTTAACCACCAGCTCTTCAGGGAAATTGTGGATCAGGATATTCAGCACTTTGAGGCTCTGTGTTAGCTTAGCCATCTCGGTAGTCGCCCTGACCACGTCGTTGTATATTACCCATCCGCCCTTTGATTCGGTACGATGGCCGCTAAATCCTGCAGTGAAACAGTCGATCTCCTCACAGCTGATTTTGATCATGATGTTTTTTTAGTTCTCGAGGACTGGAAACCATCTTGGTGTTGCAGGCCGAATATCCCAGGACAGATCCTAAGCATTCGCAGCCGTACATATCGCAGATGAGGAATTTTAAGCGCCAACTAAGGACAGACATGTATTCCGTTCTTGATTTCAGAGCCACATATGTCGATCTCAAGTTCCGAGAGCTTGGGAAGCCAAAGTGCACTTAAAATCTAATGAACGACCATTTCGTGAGGTAATTAGTGCAAGGAGTTAGGAAGTTAAAGGCTCTCCTGTATGTTCACTTTGTGCTCGGAAACTGAAAAATGACAGGCGACAGTATTGAAGCATCAGGATATCATCTAATACATCATCACCCCTCTCACCATGCCAGCTTTCGAAACGACACAGATCAATGATGAGCGAATTCACCCAGACCCCTGAGTTTTGCACGTCTTCGCGCAGCCATTTGTGTAAGTCGAGTGGCAGAGGATAACATTCTCCAGTAGTATAGATTCTGCAAGCGTATACTGTAAAACCTCGTTATAGCGAGGACATACATTTTAGCAGAAATTAGCCCCTATGGAAATTACATATTAAATGCCTTCTAACATGAAAATTAGCTTCTAATATCACATTAATTCTGCAAATCCAACTTCCGGCGCCACACAATATGCTCATGTCGTTCCATCTCACGAATAAACGCAGGACTCCCTTCCATCTGCTGTTCTCCATATAAACGGAGCCTTTGGATGGCTGCAATTGCTTCCTCTGCAGACACTTGGTAAAATCTCAAGCTCTTCATCAGAATCCTCCTCAATCTCAGGCATATATTGAGCCAGAACTTGGCTGTCAACATCCTCTATAGTATCCCGGACACACTCTGCAGGGTTCAAATAGGGCGTATATCCATCAGGTCTTAAATTGGCGTAGAGATCTGAAGCTGAGAAAAGGAAGCTTGGATATCATTCATTATTATAGAATCCACAGGCTCTTGATAGTGCATTTGAGCATCAAAAGCTTTTTGAAAGCAGTTCTGAATAGTTCGCCCAGAGAAATCATTCTCCCAGCTTCGTAAGCCCTATCGGATGGCATTTAAAACATTCATTTTATCAACAGGGTTTCGATTGGCTTCGAATTCGTATAAAATATATTCAAACCAGTACCGCTTCCAGTGAGCTTTCCAGCAATTGATGATTCCTTGATCAAGAGGCTGGTATTGACTTGTTGAATTTGCAGGAAGCCAATTGGAACCGTTCACGAAGCTCTTTTTGGCTTGCATTTGGATAGAGGCGTTTTCGGGCTCGGAGGGAGACTTTTTGGGAGGTAGGGATGCACTTCCGTGGTGGCATATTAGCTAATCTTCCACCCCGTTATAACGAGATTTGTATGGGAGGACCCAGAGAAGTTAACGAGACTCGTAGTAACGGGGTTTCTCGTTATAGCGGGGATCTCGTTAGAGCGAGGCTCGTTATAACGAGGTTTTACAGTATCACCACTTGCATTCAGCTTTTTATTTCTGGGCTCATGGCTTCCTACGTAGTGAAAGATCTTGCAAATGATCTCAACGGAGAGGTGTTGAAGCGGCATTCTATGTAGACATAGGATTCCGAGGATTCCCCCACTTTCCGCCCCGGGCCACGGCGCCGTAAGTAGGAATGCGTGCTTGTGTTTACAGCAAGGGCGGTAAGTATACCGCTCTGTTCTGCCAGATGTTTGGATGCTGCCACGTGGTCCGTGCGTGGATACCTCGCCGCTCTGGTGTCAACAACTGCTCCTACTCTCCGCAAAACATATAATCAATTCTCTATAACTTATTCTATATAACGGTCTACACTTCATCATGGCTGACGACGAAGAGCGCGTCAAGGCTGAGAAGCTAGCCGCCGCCAAAAAGAGGGTAAGCATTGCGCACTCCGGTTTAAAGCCCGCTTACAATGCGGAGAAGGCGATAGACATCATACTAATCAAACGCTTTCTGGATAGGTGGCCCAATTGCAGAAACAAAAGAAAAAAGCCAACAAGAAGCCTGCCGGTCCAGATGCTTCCAAGGACTCGGCTACTCCTGCTGAGGGGACGCCCGCACCGAAAGAGAAGCAAGATGAAGCCGCTGTCACCTCCGAACCCGCAGAGAAGAAGCCAGAGGATGGAGGAGAGGAGAAGAAAGGGGAAGAGAAGACTACTGAGCCAGAGCAACCTGTCAAACACGAAGAATCCCCAACTGAACCTATGCCCGAAGTCCCCACAGCCCTTCCGTCAGAAGTCGACTCTTCGAGACTAGACGCCCCGCGTGCTCACGGCCGCCAGCCATCACTGTCGATTCAGTCGAAAATGCGGTCGTCGTCATTTCGCAAAACCTCCGTCTCCCAGGGCAGTGTTTCGCCTTCTCCGTCTACGATAAGGTCGCCCTCATTACCTCCCTTGAGCGCTGATGGGGATTCGGTTCAGGAGGTTTACCGAAAACAGTCCACGCAGATTGGAGAGTTGGAGAAGGATAAGAAGCGTCTAGAGAAGGAGCTCGAGGAGACTACTGGGCGGTGGCGGAAGACCGAAGAGCAACTGGAAGACCTGCAAGAAACGACTGCCGATATGGCAGAGTTAAAGGATAAGTTGGTGAAGGCGGAGCAAAAGGTCGCAGAGATTGATGCATTGGTCAGTTCTTGTCCTCCACTATTCTCGCAGACCGGTATACTGACATGCGCCCAGAAAGAGGAAATTGCTTCTCTTCAACGACAGAATTCGCACCTCCAGTCAAAGTCTCATCGCAACAATGCACCTGAGTCTCCACCATCCGACCTAGTACAACAACTAGAATCTAAGTCTGCCACGATCGAAGCGATGGAGTTGGAAATCTCCAACCTTCGTGCGCACGAGACCCAGGTCAAGGCATTGCAACAGAAGGTCACCACAAGTGAATCAGCTCTTGAGGATGCACAGCGTGAACTTGCCGACACTAAGCAAGCTCTCACCCGGGCTTCTGAAAAGGCAGTCAAAGAAGGTGTCGAGAAGACATCTACCGAGACCCTGATCAAGAACCTGGAGCGGGAGATTGGACAATTGAAGCGAGAAAAGGCCGAAGCAGACAAGAAGAACGAGACACTTGAGAAGAAACTTGAAGCACTTGGAAATCTCCACAGAGAATCAGAGTCGCGGCACCAAGCCCGCCTCCAAGAAGGCGAAAAGACCGAGAAAGAAACAGCCGTTCTGAAAAAGAAACTAGCCAGCGTTGAAAATGAAAACCTTCGCTTAAAGGAAGAGCAAGAGTCTCTCAACCTTCGCCTCAAGGAGCAACAAGAATCTAGTACCAAGCGCGACTCCAGCGGCGGCACTGACGACGAAGCCATAGATGAACTCGAGAATGAAGGTCGTGCCCATCTAGAGCGCCGCATCCGCGAGCTCGAAGGCGAGAACTTTGATCTCCGTCGCGGAGTTTGGAAGGAGAGGAGACAAGAACTCGAAGCAGAGCAATACGGCTTGACACCTCCCAACGAGTCGGACGCCAATGCATTCGACGACGTCGATTTGGTTGGCGGTGCTCCGGAACACGCTCGACGGCGCAGTATCGCCCAACAACAGCAACACCGCCATTCCTCCTTCTCCACGGTCCTGTCAAGCGGCCTTGCTGCGTTTACTGGTGGTGGAAACAACCGTGGTCGTGCATCCTCGAGTACCAGTAACCAGAACCAGGGCTATCCCCCCGCTACACGGGGAAGTCTAGAACTCCTTTCGGAAGAGAATATCGACGATTTTGATGAGGATGCATTCGCACGCGCGCAAGCTGAAGAAGAGGGGAAGAAGCGCGTGGAATGGGCCAGGGAGATCAAGTCCAAGCTTAATGACTGGAAGGGGTGGAGGTTGGATTTGGTGGATAGTAGGGCTGGGGCTGAAGGGGCGGGTGTGGGGATGGGCGAGATATTCGTCATTTAGCTCTTTCCCTCCATAATTCGGTGGTCTGGTGATTCTACAACTTATGCACTGTATGTTGGCACGGATGGATCAGTGGAGTACGAACGGCGTGCTGATATTTTATATACTCAAAATGCGACTGTATGAAACCCAACATCTAATGAAAAGAAAGCCCGAAACTAGGCGATAAACTACTCATCCGCATGCTTCCCTGTCAATACACCCTCCGAAACACCACTCCGCCTCTTCCTAACCAATTCAATAACCCACCCCGAAAGTTGATACACCCAACCTCCAGTAACCATGACTCCTGAAACCGTATTGACCAACCTAATCAGCAACGACAAAAAACTACTCCTCTCCTCACTAATCAGTAACAGAATCGGCTCGATGTTATACTTGAAATAGATGCCCGGCACGTAAAACGGATTCTCGGGAATGGCGTCGGATTGGCTGGTTGCCGCGTATTGGTTTGTGAAAATTAGATTCCTGTTGCTGTGAGAGGGGTTGCCGCTGAGGGTGCTGTCGACGGCGCGGGCACCCTTGGAGTAGATGGTGGGGACGACGGAAAGGAAGTATTGGTATTTGTAGTAGTGGGATTCGGTGGAGGCGATGGTCTTGTCGAGAGGGTTGAGGATTGTCGGGTAGTGAGGGCCGAAGGAAAGTTCGGTGATCATGTGCGTGAAGTTGAAGGCTGCACTAGTCAGTCAAATGTACCAAGTGATTGGGGGTAGACGTACTGCTGTGATCTAAATGCGGCGCAAACTCCTGATACCCATGACCCCGGGCCGTGATATGGAAATCGCCCTGCACCTTATTCCCCTCGAGGCTGCCATAAATGCGACATGAATCTGGCTTCTCACCCCACCTCAATCTTGGTCCCTTCGCAAACTTCTTTCTCGGGTTTCTCCTCACTTCCCCAAGCACATGATGCACATGCGCATCCTCCTCCTGCGCCTCCAACCGATCATTATCCTCCTGACTCAACGTCTGATAAATACCCGCCCCGCCATTCCGCTTATCCATCCACAGCTTCCAGCTCGTATCTTCCCTCTTCAGTAACTCGCCAGCGAGAATACGGTCGCCCGCCGCATCCTGGATGTTCACGCGCAGCGTGTCGCAGGGCATTTTGACGACCATGTCGAGGTTGAGCTGGAGTTCGTGTGAAACACCCTTTTCAACGCTAAAATGGTGGTTTTCGGTACCCTTGAACCAGGCGCAGAGTTCGGAGAAGGAGAGGACGGTGCAGATGGCGAGAATCAGGACGGTCCATTGGCCGCCGCGGCGGGAGGGGGCTGTATAGGAGGCTTTTGTTTTGGCTGGTGCCGTTAGTCTGGATCAATTGGATCGCATCACGCGATCTGAGGTTGTAGAAAGACATACGAAATGCATCAAATGTCCTCAGGCTCCCCTTCAAGTCTGACTTCTCCCCGAACGCATCCTCGTCCAGGCCGTGCGCCGAGAACCCGTTCATCCTGAATCAGTACCGCAGGTAAGCGAATGTCAGCTCGCGATCAAGACATGAATCGAATTGCGCAGAAAAAGATCATAAATAAGATTTACACAGAAAGAGCGATGGAGCCAGAGCTCTAGGGAAGGGAGGAGTGTCAGCGAAACACAATGCGGAGTTAGAGGCCAAGTAATCCTTTCCGCCTTTGATTAGATTAGATTAGGTTGCCCTAATTACTTGCAAAATGTAGCACTATTTTCAAATGGAGAATTCTTTTGATATCATTATTTTACATGTCTTGATTTGCCTGTTAATATTCCATTCTGCTTATGTTGGTCGTATCGGAGAACTGAAGATTCGCGAGAAACTACAGAGTACAAAACTCATCATCAGAACATAAAGTGGAGCAAGCAGTATGGCTTCTTAATTCATTATATCGATCTAGAGGAATGGACCACACTACCAATCGCATGTCTATCGACAAAACATGGTCAACAAGTAACTATTCACACCATTTCTTGTGGTTCGCCAGGAACTCAGACTGGAAGGATAGTCCGTGTACCCAGTGGCTGTCTTCGCGGTATAAAAGCTGGTCCTGTCATACTTAGTCAAGGGAATGCCGTGTTGAATGCGGAACGACAGATCAGGGTTCGCCAGGAAGTGTCTGCCAAACACGACCGCGACGTCACTATTGGCCTAGTCCTTGTCAACAGCGTGCTTTGCATTCTCCAGAGTATATCCCCCAGCAACCAGGACCGGAGAAGACTTGCCCCGATATTCAAGGCGAATTCGATACCCTCCGTCTTTTCAATATTCACGTTGTTCATAACCTGCGGCTCGGTCACATGAGATACCCCGGTTTCAGCCGTGAGCTTCTCAACTAGGTACGAGAATTGTGGTACGGTGTGGGACATCCACATACCCTGGAAGCTGCTCCAGAAACTGATTCTGTAACCAAGTTTTTCCCGTCCCAATGACATTCGGGATTGAATTGGCAACCTCGATAGGAAATTGTGCGCAGTTTTCGACGCTTCCACCATATTCGTCGTTTCTGCAGTTGCATGTGTCTTGGAGGAATCGGTCCAAGAGGTATGCGTTGACGCCGTGGATCTCGATACCGTCAAAGCATACACGAATAGTGCTCTGGGCAGCCTTGGTATAATTCGCAGCAGCAGACTTACTCTGGCTCGCCGTGATAGCCTCCGGGACTGCCGCCGCATCGGACAGCGGGACATGGATGCAGGATAACAGCCCATGACCGGCCTCTTTCTGCAACGTGGTACCGCCGGCAGCACGGCCAGCAGCGAGGAGCTGGCACAATATAAAATAGTCTCGAGCGTGTATCGCGTCGACTACCTTCTTCCATCCCTTGACATGTTCATCATTCTACATTCCAGGGGCATTGGGGCCTCCGCCATGACTCAGAGAGATCACGATGATACTGCGGCGATTAGGGTTCAGGGGGTAGAGGCGCGCTGGCTGTAGTACTCAGTTGCCATTGGAAGTGGGACGTGTTCGTCATCGACACGGAAACGGGTCAACGGGGCCATAACGACGCGGTGGGCGAGCGTTACATTCCCAATCGGAGAGGCGTGAAGAGCTTGGTCATGGTGACAATGATAAGTGGTCAAGCATAGAATAAATATGAGGAAATATACTGCTTAGAACCTTTATGTGAAAGCCTTTGTACTTATATACCGTACAGCTCAATGTTCGGATGGTAGATTCGGAAATATATGCTTCATGATATTGTCAGTAACGGAGACGCAATAGCACCTCCAATTCTACACAACTCAGTTAAACTAACGATTGATGACCACTTTGGAGTTTGTTTATCTTGCTTATGCCCAATGCTACATTAATAATGCATGAAACATCTCCAGAAGAGCGCAAGACCTGGAGTTGGGGCTGCTATAGACGGATGACAAATCAGGTCCAGAATTGATCAACTAACGTAATCAACTACCGAGCGTTCCACACCACCGAGCGTTCCACCTCACGCGTCTTCAACGCGCACCTTTTTTTGA